>VZSE01014389.1:225461-333605 GCA_013398275.1 Promerops cafer | reverse complement strand
AGGGGAAGGGGAAGGGGAAGGGGAAGGGAAAGCCATGCTTGCTGTTTTGTTTTGATTTCAATTCAAGCATGATTAATTCTTGCTGTCAAATTGAAGGTAGTTTTCAAAAGATACATTTCGTGAGTCAGTGGATTAATTTCATCAACTTCACTTTGCATTAACTAGATAGTTTATGTCAAAATGTTAAAATAATATTGCTTCACTATGCAAGCTTGATGAAATGCTTCAATTAAAAGTCTCTGAGCCCCGCAAGAGAGCCAGCAAAATTAGGAAGACTAGAGTAGATCTCTCTAGAAATGTGTCATATTCAAATAAAGAAATAGAGGAGCTAACATTTAAAATTAATGACACCTTTTGCATCTCACTTTTGAATGCATTTTATTCTAATGGAGACAGAAAAGAATTAGAAGAAAATGTCTGGGATTTTGAGTGGTGTGGAAAACAGCTGAGAGGTCTCCTGGTAATATTACATGTTTCTCAATAGCTTCTGATTTTCACACCTAGTTTCTCTTGATCTTGTGGGAATCACTGTTTAATTCTTTGTTAAATGTGTTTTCAGCTTCAAGGTTGAAGAGAAAAAAAGTCCAGATACATGAGTAGATTCAAATGCATCTCTGTATATGGTTACAATAAATGCACCTACTTTAATTTTTTTCTTTAAATTCCCCAAATCCGAGAACTCTCAGGCTCTTTGACTATTTGGAGTTGACAACCATTTGGGTATTACTGTGATCTTGTTTCTACATTCCTAGTGTTTTGTCATATTTTTAAATTCTAAATACATGAAAAATGCATCCTGAAAAATTTAGGTTAATTTCTTGTCTATTGCATTTTTGAGCGGCTGCTGATCTCATCATATTTTAATTAATGTTTGCTCTTTATTTTAATGTGATCAGAAGGGCTCCAGAAGGAATAGATAAATAATCAGGATGGACAGTTTGCTGAGCATCTGCCAATAATTTGATTGCTAACAAGAAATAAAGTAGCATTCAAGAGAAGAATGTGCTTCCAAAGATATTTGAATTGAATTCATGTTTTCCAGGTGCTTACTGGGAAATATAAAGTCTGTTTTCCCTATAAATGTTCCTAGAAGATTTCTAATTTTCATACATTTTTTCCTTAAATTCATTGTGCATGGAAGGAGTGATTTTTGAATATAGAGCCTGTGATCCTAAAGCTGTCTGGTGCAGGCAGAGATGAGCTACTGCTGGTGGGGTGACAGCACCAAATCGGGTTTTGATGCTGCTCTGGTACCGCTTCTTTCTCCCCACAGTTACAGATGTTCAGGATTCTTTTACACTTCTCCTCCTCCTTTGTGTTTCCTCCACAGTCATTTCTGTGCATGCCATTTGCAAGCTCTGTGAACACTCAGGTTACCTCAGGCAATCATTATCTAGGCACCTTTGCCAAGGCTAGTCTTTCTAAGCACTCCCAAAATGGTCCTATTTTAAGAGAAAACATGAGAACAGGCCCAGTGATACATATATTGTATATATACATATACAGATATTCCTCTCTGCTTGAGCAGCCTGCTCTTGCCACTTTGCTACCACTAATTTCCAAATATTGATGGGCTTAGAATAAATATCATGCTTCAGTGACTTATTTCAATTGTTATTCTAGGGTACAGGTTTTTTGTTTTCTTTGTCTGTGCAATGTTTTAGTTGATTTCCTAAATGGAGGCTTTTTGCATTTGTCCAGTTTAACTGCTAAACAAAGTTTTTTTGATAGCTGTCAGGGTAATGACCAAATAATGTGCATCAAAGGGTATTATCTGGCTTGCAATATTCCATAATTATTCTAGTGCTGAGGAAAGAAATGGAAATTATATGCCAAAGGATGCTGTGAGTCTACCTGATCATCTTTTGCATGCTCTGGTGGCCTTCCAAGGGCTATTTTGACCACTGTTCTGCCAAAAGAAAACTTGCCTCCTGGCCTGACAATGTTTGGCATGGAATGGGTTTCTATGGAACATCCCCTGGCTCCAGAAACATCCAGAGTTGTTTAGAGCTAGCACAAATTAAGTCATTAGCCCTCTTTACATAAGGGGGCTGACATTGAGCTAGGTAAATTGAGTGTTTTTAATTTAAATTAACTTCTTTGGGAATAATCTGAGCAATGCTATTTCCACTTTTTCTACAAAATTTTATGTAAAACAATGGAGTGTGATGAACATTTGAATTGTACATCAAAGTGGCAAGGACCCATGAGGCCCTTAGTAAGTCAGCAGGAACATCACTACTTACAAGACTTAAAAGACACTTACTTGCTTAGAAGAAGGCATAAAAGTCCAAGTTATCAGGTTTACATAATCAGTGCTAATCTCCGAATGCCTTGTGTAGTGGTGTGTAGCTGAATGGAAAAGACACCAGATGTACAAAAGTGTCCTTTGAATCCAACCTGTTATTACTTGAGACTGATCAAAGCCAGAAAATTCCTGAAAATTTGTTTCAGCTATGAATTGTCAGTGCACAGTGATAACCAAAATTAATAACCAGAACATTATGCCCCAAAAGGAGGGGTGTCTCAAAATAGTAGAACTGATTTTTCAAACATTTATATCAAAAGTAAGATATGTTTCTTTTCTACATGCAGTGGTGTAAATGTGACTGTTTTAACTATGGATTTCCATACACATAGAATTTAATTTATCTCATTAATGATAAAATTCTCATTTCTTTCTTCTCAGAATCACACCCAGTATTTTGAAACAAGTCAAAAATTCTCACACTATCAAATCAATCATGCTTTTACAAATATACTTCTATGTTTCCAAAACAAGACTTAATGCAATGCTTAATTTGCATAAATAGTTTCTTCCATTAAAAATAAAAAGGGACATGACCCAAATTGGAAAGCATCTTTCCTTCAGCCTGGACTCATATGTTGGTTTAATATGGTGACTATAATAACAACTATATTAGAACAAAGCAGTAATATTGTTTTAGACTCAAAAGTGAAATCTCCCATGCTGTTTTGCTTGTGATCCATATTAATAGTTTTTACTCTGTATATTTGGCCAAAAGTGTGCTTACAGTTTATTTATTTCTCCTTGAAAACACTTTTTCACTCCACCAGTGAAACAGGTAATGTCTAACAGAAATAATTGAGCCTGGCTAGCATTTGTTTTCATAAAGCTTAAACTAGTGAGCCAAGAATTAGGATATTTACATCTGACTAAATATTTTACAGTATTTTGGGATAATGGGACATGGTACACCATATAAATGCTGGAAGATTGATCTGTAGGTTTTGGCCACCCAAACATTTTATAATTAGCCTATTGGAATAGAAAATAATCTGCTAATGTGTTTTTAACAGACTGCAGAATGAAAATGAGCATAAATTCTATTCAGTATCACAGAAACTTTGATCCCTGAAATATGTCCAAAGCTTTCTTAGCCTGAGCAGGCTTTTATGTCATTTGCATGTAGCAGTTAATGCAGTAGTGCATCTGTTACTCTTTCTCTCCTAAAAATTATTTCCTTGCTTTCAATGACTGTGAAACTACTTTGTTTGAAATTTTGATGATCAGTGTAAAACCATCAGATGCTTAGCAACACCAGCATGAAATGATTTCATGAACTGAATTGCTCTGTTCATTGTCATTATAACAGCAAGTCTTAGCAGATGTGGATATGTAACAGTATTATGTGTTAATTCACTGAATGTATAGTCTCTTTTCTCATTGCAAAATGAAAAACTACCAAGATTTTTTTAATGTAATCCTTAAGATTATAATTTCTGCAAATTCATCATCAAAAACTCTTAGAGACCCTAGCAATCTGATGCCTCATTAGCACAGAGCTACACCCGAGTTAAGAGCTCATATGAAAATGCCAAAGGTAGGGGTTAAATGCTGTTTGGGACAATGATGAGAAAAATTTGGAATCCCAGCTTTTGTGGGAGGCAGCATAGAGGGGTCTGTTTAAAGAATCAGTCTTTTGGCAGAAATGTGGGGACCTCTGGAAGGCCTCAAGAAACTTTCACTGCCTGTAAAAAAAAGATTGCATCTCTTTTTTTTTTTTTTTCCAAGATTCAGTGAGAGTACTCAGTGTCAGTGATAAGAGCCAAAGTAACCCAGCCTATTTGCAGAGAGGGAAATGAGGAAATCAGATGACTTGCTGCTGAGCATGAACTCTGCTAGCACTAACATTTAGAGGTACAGGTATACTTAGATGCATAGAGCAACTCTTTCCCAATTCAAAGTGGTGCAGCTGTGGGGACCAGGAGCCTTGCCTGGTGTCTCTCAATCAGGCAACCATTGCTATCTGAGGGACATGCTCTGCTCCCACAGCACAGATCCCTTTCCACTTAGCTGCTGCTTGGCTTTGCTTTCCACTCTGGTTTGGAGTCTTGCATAGAATGAATAGGATGACTTGGCTTCTTTGACAGCATAGGAAGGCATTTAAGAACCAGCTGGGTGGGTAAGAGAGCATTTACTCCATCCACTTGAGGTCAGCAGCTTCACAAAAGCTTTACCTTTGTGAGTCTGAGGTGGCTTCAACAGGCATGTTATAGTTTTCATGATAGGGAAACAAAAGGGTAACAAAAGCTCATGACCACAGAACTTGTGTGAATGGGGCAGAAAAAGACTACAAGGGCTAATGGTAGAATTAGTGTTAATATCAGAGGAATGGGAGAGTTATGAATAATATATTAACTGAATTTCCAAATGAATGCTAACTGTGGAATAGATTTAAACACTTATGTGTATCCACAAAGGAAAACACCCTTAAACTGTTGGGAAAGTCATTGGCTTACCCTGCAGGCATACAAAGGAGAATAACCCAGAGAGGTACCAAGATCATTGCATTCAACAGGAGAAACCATCTTGCCATCCAGGCAGTGTATCCTGTTGTGCACTCTTGTGGCAGACTACAAACTGGACAACTTTAATCTGACTTGATCAAGAAAAAGAGGCTAAAAATCCAACTGCTTACTATGCAAATAATTCTGTTTTGGAGATTTCTTGGCAGTTTCTTTATTATTGTATTTCCAGCTTTTGAAATAATATGACATATTCAGATAGAGGAACAATTGGGATTTCACAATCCTTTCTGAGTTCTGCAAAGATGTTCATTCTTGTGATTTTAGCAGCCTTTCTCCTACTAAGAAAAGCTCATTCAACAGTAAACAGATATTAAAAGTTACAAGTCTACTTTTCAAATCTAACACTATTATCTTTTAAGAAAGAGAATTTCTACAGGGCATCTAGTCTTTTTCACACAGAGGGAACAGACACCAACTTGCTAAATGTCTGTGGCAGAGAAAAATGACTCAATGTTTTCTGCTACCCTCCTTAGAACAAAACTGAATGTTCCTAATCTCTTGTTCTTTGGAGGACATCTGTCTTTAAGGTATAGATTGCTGGTTTGTTGTCAAATGTTTAGGTTGAATCAATGACTATAAACATACTCACATTTTTCAAAATTTTCCCTGCATTTCATTTTTTAGTATTTTACTGCCATGCAGCACTCTCATCATTTTCATTTTCACCAAGTTTTTGAAATATATGAGATTCTTAAACATAATTTCCTTCTGCTACAAGGAAGTTTCTGCAGCTTCTCAGAGAAAGAAGGATGCAGAAGTTGACAGAAAAGTTGAAGAGAAAAGTGTTGCATGCCTAAAAGCTTGTCATTCTCCAGCTATATTAGTTGCTCTAATGAAATACAATACCTCTCCTTATGAATACTGCTTCATGGGAGAGGCTTATTTTTTGATTTAAACACTTGAATCTCTTCATAGCTGAGATTTTTAGTAGCCATCTGAACCTAACAAGTATTTTCCAGCCCTTTGTTGTACAAGGTGTAATAAAACCTAATATTTTATTAAAATTTAAGAGGTCGGGGTGCCTCTGCTCTTGCTTGAACCAGAATGCCTTGTGAGTAATATCCTTTCTGCAGCTTACATTTGTTTTTTTACAACTGAGCAGATGGTGTTATTTCAATGCAAAAACTAGCCCTCACTTTGAAATATTTTTGAAGCTGCATTAAGGATTTCTTGATGTTGTTGCTAAAATTATATTTACTTGGGTACAATCATATGAAATGCAACCATATAACTACAGAATCAAACTCAGTGAAAATCAGGATATGTTGGAAGATATGTTAACAATGTTGTCAAACTTGCCATGTTTTTGTTTTCTGTTCAAGTGAGTGCCTCAAACTATTGTTTTTCCAGTAAAAAGTTAATTTTAGTCTATATGGCATCTAACGTTGTTAAATTTTCACTTTGGTGCTGTATTACTTTAATTTTTTCAGTCTGGTTCCTAGTCATTCTATATTTTTGACTAGAGCTACCAGTTAAACAGTGAAAAAAAAGTAGCTATGAATATTCATTTAAAAATAAATTTATTCCAATCCTTCTTATGAATCTGTTGTATTTGTTTTCCTCTGGTCCCATAGCTGAAATTTATAAGCATGAATGTTTGTGTAAAGACAATTTTGAAGTCACTTGGTTAAACACACATTGATGATACAACCTGAATTGGAAAGTAAAAATGTCAGGAGTACTTGATCAGTCATCCAAACAGAGAACAGAAACAAAACCCTGGGCCTGTTGAGAACAACCAACATAGAGAGGTGATAAAAACTAAAAAGGGAGGAATGAGTGGAAATTTAGGACTGAAGGCAGCTAAATTCATGTATAAGGTGGAATCAATAGAAAAATAATTTTTATGATCAATAAATAGTAACCCTTGTCATAAGATAACTCAACATCAGGCTAGCATCCTGCTAGAATTTAGAAATATAATTAATTAGAGTTTCTGGATAACAGATAAAGTTAAATGAATGTGTTATTTGGGAAGTTCACCAACAACTTTTCAATTACAGAAAATTTCAGCTATGGCTATTGAGGTGGGACACAGCTGCAGTGGGAGCACACCTTGCAGCCATCCCTTCCAGTGGAATTTAAGTCCCCAGTCAGAGAGAGGTGAAAGGAGGGTCAGAGCATAGAAGGATTGGTTCACCTTTTAAAACCTAGCTCAGTAATAAATGAAGATATTAGTAAAGGGTTAGGAGTACTCACATGGAAAAAGAAAAAAAAAAAATCAAAACAATTTTGAAAGAGGCTGATTTTTCCTCACATACTGAGGAAGTGCCCCTAGGCGTAAATATGGCTGGCAGATGCTAAGGAAAACCAAAGAAAATGGTCCTTTGATAGGTCTTAAGTTAATTACATACTATGACTTAACCTAGACAGTAATATTTGAGAAATTCAGATGAGCAAGTGATAAATAAATGTTATAGAGCAATGAAATACTGAATGTGTGAGTTTATTTGAGCTGAAAAGATTATTTGAATGAGCCCTTGTACTTCAAAAATTTCCGACTAAGCTGTAGACATTGATATGTAGGAAATTGTGATTCATGAAGATCACATTAATTATTCTGGGAAGGAAAATCATGCTATAGAAAAGAATATATATATAAAATTGTCCTTTTTACCTCATCAGAGAATTAATTTATCATATTATTAAATCTGTATATTTCAAATGAGATTTTTGCTGAAAGATGTAACTTTTCATTTTATACAGAAGGCACTTACCTCTAGTGTCTTGAATTTACAATGAAGAATATGTTGCAGTGTCTCCTTATTTTGAGACTTAATGAGTATTTAAAAGTTAGGATAGACCAGATTTTATACTCATAAGAATATGTTTAGCAGTTCAGGTCAAAGTTTAGAGGCCAATGTCAAGATTGTTATCTCCACAAACCTGGGAGCTCCAAGTTTCATCTTCTCACTTCTGTGACAGTTCTGTATATTTTTGCTCAGAATTGCTGAACTTTTATGACTTGGTGTAAAATTCATAAAAAGGAACAGGATCTACCCTGGGACCTAAAGCTTCCTACTCCTGAACAAATGTCTGAGCCAGGCTACAGACTAGGCTCAGAGGACAAAAACAGCTGGTCCTTTGTAGAAGTTGTACAAAACTATTGGGCCAGGAACAGTCCCAAAGAGACTGCATTGACAAGTGGTTGGGATGCTTTTCTCACATTGCTGTGGATTCCGTCCAACACAGCATTAGAAGCTCAGATGTCAAACACCATAGTCTGAATTTCACTCTGGAAGCTACTTTGGCACTGATGACCTTTACGGGATTCAGCTATTAATGATCTAGGTTTCTCTTAATGTAGGGTTCTAATACAAAAAGTTTGTAGGAAAAACACAGTCCTTTTTTCCCCCCTTCTTCTTTCCCACATACTGTTGTAAATGAATATATCGCAGCACACACAACTTCATTAGGAAGGCAATTGCATTCATGAAAGGCAGAAAATGTCCTGCTATTGTGATATTCAATGGATTCACTAAAATCATTGTCCCAGTAGAAAAAGCAGAATCTACTGTAGAAAAGGGAGTGAAAAGAAACTCAAACATCTCACAAAGGGATATTAAGTCAAGCTGGTAAGTCTTTTATTCAGCTCTTAATAAGCTTAAACAGTGATAAGCCTGAATGGGAGAAAGGTGTAGCCCAGAACTTCTTAAACCATTTAAATCTTATTAGAATTTTTTTTTTTTCAGAGATGGGAAAAGTTTCTGTCACTTACCATTTGGATGATGAGAATTAAAGAAATTAATTAAAGAAGAAAGAGGAAGGAATTAAAAAGGCAGAGGGAAAAGAACAATCTCCCATTCAGAAGAATAATATTTTGTTACTCTAAGGTCCATTTCTGAGTCATAATTAAAATCTATCAAGCATAAAGCATGCATGAATACTCTGGACTACTAAGTGCAGACACCATGGTGGAATTTTCATTTGCCATTATTAGACTAAGTTAATTTTCAGGCAATATAATGGGCATTAAATTACTTAGTGTCAGTTTCACCCAGAAATAATAGTATTGTATTACTGAAACCAATGTTAAATACCTCATAAACATTAAGCAACATTTTTCCCTGTCTTAGTATTAGTTATTTTTCCTGCCTTTATACCAGTACTTAATTTAATTGCCATTCCTTTTAGCAAGAATATGTGCTATAGCAAAAAGCAACAAATTCTGTCTCAATTACTTTTGTGGCTTCAGGGGACAAGAGAAAGGAGTATTGCAGTGGTATATGAACATTTTCATTTCTGTGTCCATTTTGTCTGCATTAATAATTTGCTGGTCAATACAGGTAAAACCTACTTGTCTTGACAGGCATAAGCAGCTGCTAGTGAGAAGACAGCATACCATGCTCTGTTCCTGTAAACAGATATGTTCCTTGTCCTTCAGCTTAGAAATTAAATAGATAAAACTTAATACTTCTTGCTTTCTTCTGTGGCAACATGTCTAATATGGAACAGCAGCATTGCAAAGTGATAAACCATGGCAGTACACAACTCCAGTGGTTTTCCCTTTTGAAAGTGTACAGTCAAAAGGTATTTATAGTATGGGGGAATTAAAGCCTGTGGATCATGTGAACTTTGATACTAATCTTCAGAACTTACTCACTCTGTCATCAAACATGCTCACACTACAGGATGGGTATGATTTCTGTCCTCTGGAAAATTCCCTAAGCTGGCCCTTTCCTGCAGACATCCAGCTGCTTCCTTTTCCCAGACTGTTGTGGAGGTTTAGAATAGCTCCTCTTTTGACAATAGAGTGAACAGGAAAAGTGAAGTTAAAAGCAGTGCTCTGCTGGGAATACTCAGCTCACAGAAAAGAGCGGTGAGTGACTTATAACTGCCTCGTGGTCCACTCAGGAGAAGGTTTTGTTGCTTTCTTTGAAAGCTCTGCTTGGGAAATGTCCTTGTCAAAGCTTCTGATTCATTTCTGGTGTCAAGGTCTGAAGAGTTCTGGAAGGTGCTGCTGCTGAAGCCAAACTTCTATAGCTGGGATATAAAAAGACAGTATAACTCAAGGTTATATGACATTTCTCCAGGCCTTATTTTTTTTTCCCGAGAGGAGACTGGAGATCAAACAGTAGGTCATCCCATGGGATGTCCCTGAGAGACATGAGGAAAGCCTCATTTAGTGGGTCCAATGGGAACAAATATTAGATTTGTTCTAACCTCAGACTAGGGTTATACAGTTTATGAGAGATGAAAGGTGAAAATGTGCAGCAGCTGAAAATGACAGGTGGCAAGCTAGTTATTCAGTTAGAGTGAAAATCTTTCTTTCAACTTCAAGACAAGTGTAGTGGTTCAGCCAGAAAGCTGGAAGGGGACCAGGTATGGGTAACCCAAGTATCTCAGAGCAGATTTTGTAGAGCAGAGTGGACAGTGCTGCATGGTACTCATGACCTAAAACTCCAGCTGGGGACTGCCCAAGTTTGAGTGAAATGAAAGCAAGCTTTTATATAGGAAAGGTGAAGCCTGAAATTCTGTTCACGTTTTAACAGAGGGAAAACACTTGATTATATTTTGTTGTGTGGGAAATAAGAATAGCAGTGAATGGTATTCTTTAAAAGTAATGTAATCCTCTGTTTACATTATTCTGTTATTCACATAGATGAAGGACCAGCTACATGGCCTAGAAGGCCAGCACTTAATGATTGCAATCAAATTTTTATGAGGCCCTCAGAAAAGAAAGCGATAGATGAAAAACAGACTCTGGCAGGATGAAAGGAAGTCCTAGGTCTTCAACAGGAGAAAAAAAAAACCTCTTTAGCATATCAACTACATCTTGTTAATTTACAGTCCTTAAAAATATACACATTAGTGCATGTGAATTCTCAAGGAACAATACCACATAAAGCATGTCCGGCTGTCATTCCTGTGTGAAGTGTTTATATAATCCAGTGAAATCAATAAATGCAAGAAGTGAAGGTTTTGCCATAATTTTAGCTCTTTTTTTTTTCTCCAGAAAGGGCATACAAGCAAATGTATACAGGCCAAAAGACAAATTGTTTGGAATTCTGCAGTGGATATAATACCTGTTACTCAAAATCAAGGCTTTAAACCAAATACTTTTTCATCTCTCAGCCTTTTTCATACCATTTCTTTTGAGAGCAAATTTTTTTAAACTGTCTTAAAATTAATTGAAAAAAAAACTCGATCTCTAAGAGATTGAAGTGACAGTCTGCCCAGAGGGGAAGAATCATTAAAATGATCTGAAGTCAACGAAGTTTAATGGAAATTAATAAATTGAAACAAATGTAATGTGACATCTGATATTTCTAAAATAATTGATTTCCATTTGTTAAATTAAACAACTGCAGCTCAGAGTTATGATTCAGAGGCACTCTTTCCTTTATTAGTTTCAAGGAACACAGCTAATGTTGATAGTGTACTACTGGGTGTAAACTATATAGCCTGTGGAAAAGACTTCAGGAGATGTTATATTTGATGTAAGGAATAGGAAAAGCATCATCAAACTATTCTTTCACTACTAAATTTTTTATGCCTTGTGGTACATTATATGTCTACAGTTTTATACTCAAATTTTAAGGTATCAAAAATTAATTATTTATTGCCAAAATTATTCAGTGCAGTGACTTTGGGGCAAATAGCCTGAAGATTGTAAGAATTAAACAACTTTTTGATTCATCTGCCTACACTTCATGATTTATTGTAAAATGCTTGGGGTTTGAGCAGCATCCCCTGACATTTAGTAACAAAATCCTTGACATGAGAGGGGAGCAGGGCAAGCAGTAGATGTGAGACACAGCATTCCTCCTGAGTGGTGTGGAGGTAGCCTGTTTTTGCAAAACAACGGATCTACACCAATTCCAATAACTTCCCTTCTTTCCAAAACAAAACGTATGTCCGTATCTCAAAGAGGAGTCTGGGTTAGACTGGGTGAAAAGCAGATGTGGTTCCCCGAGTCTTTGGCAGCACATTTGGTAGAGCAGGTGGGACAGGCTGGTGTTCCGGATCCCGAGCATCCACACAGTTGGAAAGCTGGTGTCCTATGGCCAGACAGGGATGCGTAGGGGAGTGGTGCTTACCACACATTTCTACACCCTATTGGACTTTAATAAATCAAGACTAGATCTTCCTAGTCTTTTCTGAAATGGGCATCAGATCCTCAGGTAAGGATTTAATAACTTACACTATATCATTACTTTTCTCATTAATTCTAATTTTCACTCTGTTTAAGATCCTGAAATTTTGCTTTGGAAAACAGAGAAGGATGACCAGATCCTCACCTCTCCTTGGGCCTGTCCAGCAGAGCAAATCAACTGGAAAAGCACACTAACTTCTACTGAGAAATACTGCAATGCAGTTAGAAGAAGAGTTAGATACTTTCTCTTTGTATTATCCAGAATCTGTCCTCTACAGATACATGAATTATTAATGAGACAAAAATATACATATGATTTTATATGATTTGACTCCTTTCAGTCTTTACTGTTCATAGTTTCAGACCCCAGCTCTTTAAGACAACCATTTCTGAGGTCTCACCTTTTCTCTTTCTTCTTTTTCCCACCACATAGAGCTTGTGGTCAAGCATTCACACTTCTCTAATCTTGTGGTAAGACCCCATGAGAAGCAAACAATACATCTAAAAATGTGTCTATAGGATGCAACTCTTCTTGCACTCAAGTACAAGGGGCCTTTTGGGTCACAGAGGTAATTTCCCTGTTATTTTGAGCAATTTTTTTTTTTTTTTTCCTAATCAGTAGTGATCAAACTTTGTCTTAAAACAAGACATGTTTCCCTCTCTTCTTACTCCCTCTGAAATGGTTTTACAAAACTCATCACTATCATTATTTGAAACCTTCTTCAAACTCCCTTTTTGCATTTAATGGGATCAGTTAATACATTTAACAATTAACCTCTTTTAAAGTGCAACCTCCTTCTATAATAGGTGATACATTATGGTTGCTAATTATCTGAGAACTAAAAAATTATTACATTTTTATTGGAAGCTTATGTAATCATGCATCGTGGCTTAATCTTTCATTTAGTTTCATTTGGATAATGGAATTAACATAAAATGAGGAGATAAGTCTTAGCAATGAAACAATGTTAAAATCTATAGTTCCAGGTGCAACTGAACTCTTAGGTAAATTCTGACTAGACCTTGGGAATGTGTATGATCTTTTTTACTTTTTGAGGAATTCTTTAAAAATGTCAGAAATAGAAAGTGTATAAATCTTTTACATTGGGAATAGCTCAAATAAAGCTGTTGTATAACATGGGACCCTTTTCTGTATGACAGAGATATGACAGAGAAAAAATTGTTAAGACAGCAAACACACTTTTTTACCTCTCCTTAATATTGAAAAAGGACACTGAAGGCAATATTTTCAAACATTTTTAATAACGATTCATACACTCCTTTAAAATGGTAGAAAGAGGAATTTCCAGTTTTGGCTTCTTAATTTGCTAAAGTAATTTCTGTTATATTAGTAATCTGTATAATTGTCAAAATCTATGTAGTTTTCTACGGTGATTTGCTTATACACACACTGCTCGCGTGCATAAAACAGCTGGCTATTTTAAGTCATGAATTCTTATAGCTGAGGAAAACTCCACTTTTCAAAGAATGATTCAGCCTTCCATGCCTGGTTTCACACTCAGATTCCTGTGGCATTAGTTTTGACAGCTGGTTTCCTCTCCTTACATGTCTCCTACCTTTTTACAATGAACTTCAAGATAGGTTGTCAGGGGAAGTTAAAGTCAAAAATTTTCAGAATTGGTTTTCTATCTGTCAGCTCTTTGTTGTTGTTTTCTTTTTCTTCTATTACAGTTTGCTTGTTTATTTAGTGTGCGTTGTTTTTCTAATCAGAAAAGTAGAACGAACAGGAAAAAAGCCGTGACATTTCTGTTCATGTATTTTACTCAGCTTTAGCTGGCTAGGTAGAATTATCCTGTTTCACGGGACAGATGAGCAGCACAAGGATTGTGTTCACACAGCTACAGCAATTATTGGACAATGTTTTGAAACTGCTACATGAAGAGAATCTTTTCCCTGTAGTGATATTTTTAAAATTGGTTTTCATTTAGGCTTTTTTGTTGCTGTTGTTGTATTTGGAATTTTAGGTGAACTTGTCATTGTCAGTATACCAGAAGGAAAAAAAAAGGCTTTCAATGAGAAAGGAACAGAAAAAGTGTCTAGTTCTTGTATTGTAAAAATGATCTGGTTAATTTTCATGTTAGAACTTCTCTCTTGAGCACAGATTTCCACCAAGCTGTGGGGACATTCCATGACTTGGTAGGTGGCTTTAAGCTGCTTGGAGTTGATACTAATTTTCTTGTAACCAAAAAATTTCTGAGAAAGGCATGTGATTATTGGTGTATGAGTAAAATCATTATGAGAACTACAAGTTTAGTCAAATAAAATTACCTGTTAAAAGGAAAAGTAAGCACGTAACATTCTAATGGGAAAATATAATTAAACAAAAAATAATCTTAATTTAGCAAATCAGTCACAGTAGAGACACTGCAGGAGCTCAGGTTTCATGAGCTGTTGAAAATAAATTCTCCAATTCAGATTTATTTCTAAATCTACTTTACAGTCCATACTTGTACATACAAATAATTCTTGGTCAAAGTAAAACCTTTTCTTTATTATATGGAGTATAAAACTGTTGCCCAAAAGACAGAACACACATTAATAGTGACCAAAGCAAAAAAACAATCTGAGGCCATGCTAACACAAGTTTTTTTAAGTAATGTGTAAACTTTTCCTTTTTATGTTATTATATCTTATTTTACCCTGCTTTTCAAAATAGAAAGCACTTATTTAAACGCAGTTTGACGGAATGACATATAAACAATGTTTATATGGTAAGCAATGTTTTCTCACCCACATAGATGGCAGCCTGTGCTGACAGTAGCATTAACTATGTAAGATCCAATGTGTTAGGATTGTTTCACATTAATAGGGGGAAGTTCTGGATGGACATGAATATCTTCACTTTTTGATAATGGACAAGGAAACGGTGTGGGAAGGGAAATGGCAAGTGTCCTTCAGAAGAGAGTGAATTGTAGGTTGCAATACTTCATGTTATGATTCAGCAGCTGTTTTGTGTTACTCTTCATACATTTTTCTGTCTCAAACTTTGAAATCACAAAGCTCTTAAGCGCAGAGGACACGTTTTCATGTCTATATGACTACAGAAGTAACATGTCCCTTCTTTCTCAGAGTGATCAAAGGAAAGAACAAAGAAATTGATAAGCAGAGTTCCCTGTAGATCCATCTCATTCTTACAAGCATATTTCTTAATGTATTTAAGGAAATACAGACAGTACAATGACAATAAAAGAATTCTGGATACATTTTTACTGGTACTTTCCAGTAAGCATATAGTGATATGATAAAAGTAAATTTATGTCTTTAAAATCCATTGAGAAATACTTTGAACTGTGACAAGGAAATAGCAATTGCAGCAAGCAAAATTAGAAAGAATCAAGTCTCATAATCAGATGTATAATTACTACAGGGCATTTTGTGGCAGATTTCATTTTGTGACTTGGATAAAACAAATGGTTCAATGATTTTCACTTATTGGATGCCTGAGGCTATGTGGTGATATGTATGTTTTATCAAATTTTAGCATGTACAAGTGTTTAAGTGCTTTAATTTAGAACATGTCCCATTTGGGGGGAAAAAATTAGAGAGTATAGGGGAAAGTAAAATAATTTAAAAATTATTTCACTTTTTTTTTTTTTAAGATGAGGCTTAACTTACGCAGTTATGTGTATCACAAAGCTTTCCCAGCTCACTGATTTGCCTTAGTATTTTCCAGAGAAGACAAGCAGTTTCTCGTTCAGAAATACCTACTTAACTTTCTCTTACGTTTCTTTTTTATCTTCTATGTTTGAATTTGGAGAAACCCTAACATTCATCTGAGCCAGTTAAATCCCTGACTTTGCAGCAATAGTGTCAGAGATTTTAATCAGAAAGCAACAAACCTTGATATTTTGTGTAGGAAACAAACAGCAAGCCCCGTGGTCTCTTTGGAATAACCATTGTACACAAAGCTTATTTCAGTAAGATTTACCCTGTCTGATCCTTTTGCAGGTTACAGTCATAGTGAAAACACAGTTTATATGAAAGAGTGTGATAAAACACAGTTTATATGAAAGAGTGTGATAATGTCCTGCAATAGAACAGGACAAGAAAATCTGTTTACACAATAGCATGTGAAAACGGAGCTTCATTTCTTCTTTTTGCCTTTGAATGGAACATATCTCTAAGTCTATAACCTCTTAGGCTTCCATAATTCTAAATAAGAGTAGGCTAGAAATTTAAAACCATATAGCAGATGATTTTTTCATTAATCAGATCAGCTTAATACATAGATTGTTATTGTACTTAATTATTATGATGGCTGGTCATTAGAATTAGAGATCATGCAAAGCAATAAATCAAGCAAATGACACAAGATTGGCTCTGACCCGAATTAATACTGGCTTGAGTGGAAGAGAAAATTATTTTTTCAGATTTTAAAAGAGAACAATGAGAATTAAACTAAGGCAATTTCTTTTTTTTTCTGGTAGATAAAACAAACAGGATTAGATTTTTTTTAAAAATTTCCATTACTAATAGTTATTATTTTTATTGTTTATAATAAAATTTTAAATTTCTTAACTTTTAACATTATGAAAATATAATTAGAGTGAGATGTGTGCTCTAGACAGCTTCACCAGCTTCATTGCCCCTCTCTGGACACATTCCAGCATCTTCAGGTTGTTCTTGTAATGAGCAACCCAAAACTGACAAGAAGATTCTAGGTACTGCCTCACCAGTGCCGAGTACAGGGGGACAATCATTACTCTGGTCTTGCTGGCCACACTGTTGCTGATACAGGCCAGGATGCCATTGTCCTTCTTGGCCACCCAGGCACACTCTGGCTCATGTTCAGCCACTGTCGACCAGCACCTCCAGGCCCTTTTCCACAAGGCCACTTTCCAGCCGCTCTGCCCCCAGCCTGTAGCGCTATCAGGGGTTGTTGTGACCCAAGGGCAGGACCTGGCACCTGGCCTTGTTGAACCTCTACCACTGGCCTTAGCCCATTGATCCTGCCAGTCCAGGTCCCTCTGAAGAGCCTTTCTACCCTTCAGCAGATCAACAGTCCCACCCAACTCAGTGTTGTCTGCAAACTGATGGAGGGCGCACTGGATACCCTCATCCAGATCCCTGATAAAGATATTTAACAGTGCACAGCCAGTTTCTCCAGGAGAGTGCTGTGAGAAATGGTGTCAAACATTTTACCAATGTCTAAATAATTAATATACACAGACCTTCCCTCATCCACTAAGAAGGTCATCTGCCATAGGAGTAGATCAGGTTGGTCAAGCAGGACCTATGCTTCATAAACCCTTGCTGACTGGGCCTGATCCCTGGTTGTTCTTCACATGCCACATCATGGCACTCAAGACTATCTGCTCCATGACCTTCCCTGGCACCAAGGTCAGATTGACAGGCCTAGAGATCCCAGAATTATCCTTCTGGTTCTTCATGTAGATGGGTGGCACACTGGCTAATTTCAGTCAGCTGCGACATCCCTGGTTGGCTAGGACTGCTGGTAAATGATTGAAAGTGACTTGGTAAACTCTTCCACCAGCTCCCTCAGTACCCTTGGGGGTGCTGGTGGAATTGCTCACAAATCCACCTTTTTTCTCTGTTACTAAGCATGTAGCGAGTGTGGTTTACTAGTTGGGAGCTAGTTCATATAATGATTTGTATTTTAGGAAAAGAAAGCACTGTCACCCACTTCTCATTTTCTTAATCAATAACCAAAATGCAATTGTTTTCATGACCCAGGATATCATAGTCTAAAAAAGAAGTTATGACTGCCCTCATACTTGACACCTGTTCATGTAAAAATGCTCCTCATTACAATGAATCACTCACAAGTCTTTCATTAGAAAATCCCATTTGGCCATTAAACAGTACTAATGTTTTCCTATTGTGCTTAAAAATGAATAATTCATATCCTCCATGAGAATAAACTAGGATGATGAATAACAGAGCAGAGCAAATACAGTTACATCTTATTTTATATACCTTACCATATGCTGGCTAGGTGATTTTCTGCCTTCTTTGTTGTTGACCAGGGTGAATTTTTTTAATGTGTGTGTATATATATATGTGTATGTATGTGTGTGTGAATAATTATGTGTATATGTAAATGGGATGCATGGGTCAAAAATAATGAGCTTCAGTGTGTGTTTGTGAACATTTTACACACACGCAGACACAGACACACACATATATGCTCAAGAAACTTTAAAAACTGAGGAAGTAATAAAAAACTTGACAATACTTTTGATCATGGAATAACTGCTTGGAAAATCTCAGCTCTTTCATGCACTGACATTTCCCTGAACTTTGTCATGGCTGCAGGTACAGTCTTTTCTGGGTTTTTTGGTTTTTTTGGTTCCCCCCCCCCCCAATAAAAGGCTTTCAGCTAGAGTTTTCAAACATTCTCCAACACATCTCACGCAAAGAGATGAAACATGGTGAATATAACCTCACATTTCCTGATTAACCATGACTATAATTCTTCCTACATATTTCTTGCCAACTTATTTATTAAAAAAAGCCCAACAAATAAAAACCAGCAAATAATCCCTTTAAGGGCAGAGAGGACCTATCCTGCCATTAAGCCTAAAAAAAAAATTAAAAATTTAAAAAAATTAAAAATTTGTTTCGTTTTGATCAACAAAACATTATTGTTAGACCACATCATTTGTTATGATTCTCCACATCTTTAAGTTGATTAACCCAAGAACAGTGGCGCAAGAAAATATTCTTAGAGCAGAAAAAGAATGAGTGTGTTTTTTCATGTCTGACAGTTCATGCATTTCCATGAGGGAGCCAGGGCCTAGTCTGCCGTTCCTTTTACAGAAATTTAGTAGTTCAACCTTTCCTGTTGATTTCAGTTATAACTGATCACACAGTGTTATTGAAAAAAGAGAAAAATTCATTTGAGAAAAAGCAAAGCCTTCATTTAATTCCTAATTTACTCTGTTATACTACTTTTTGTAAACAAGAGAAGTAAGTGTTGGTTTAATTACCATAATTTCTGGCCCACAGGATTCGGAAAAAAGAATTAATCCTGCAGGATGTAATAGAGTATTAGGGTTTGATAAAACTTCTGCTGCGAGACCAGTTTCCTTGTAACACATCCTTAATTAACGTAAATGTTGCCAAACACCAGTTAAAAAAAAGCCAATTCAAGTAGTTTCAGTTAATTAAACAGCGCTGCTGCTCCTGATGTTCTCTTCACAGTGTGCAGGCACTGGCGTCCCGCGTGCTTCTCCACTGGGGCTGATGGCAGCCGCCCTCACACCCTGGGGATTTGGCCACGGGAGGGACAGGCAGGACGGGCTCCTGCTGAGCAGAGGCTCAGAGGCCCAACATCCATGGGTGCTGCCAGACCTCCATCAGTCACCATGGCTGGGCTCCCCAAGCCCTGGGGAGATGCCCGGCCATGCCTGGCCCCTGCCTGGCCCTGGCCTCTAAGGTGGCCCAGGAGACATGGGCTCTGCAGTCAGACACGTGCTGTTCCTCCACACTGCAACGAGTTCAATCCTGTCAGAGGAAAGAAAGGACCTGAAGGTGGAGGAAAGAAAAAGCATCTTTTTCTCATCGTACCATCACTGTAAGCTCAGGTGTGGCTGGAAGCTGTGTACTATTAGGCGAACACAGTCTTCCTCTCCTTCACCACATTGCTTGCTTTGTTCTTTTTTCTTTTTTGTCTGGAAAATTTAATTTTGATATTGAAAGTAGTTCTGAAAAAGTCTGTGGCTGGACAAAATAAATGGGGAAAAATTTTAAAAAGTTTTATCAGTTGATGGAGAGGTCAGCTTAGCTTGATTCAGATGAAAATGTACAGGTCAGTGTGGGAGCATCCAAAGTAAGGATTACACTTTGGTGTGATTAAAACAATGCTCCCCAAGTCAAGGTGATGCAAGGACTATTAACTTCTGCCTTCTGAAATTATAAATCATATTCATAGATACACATATACATGTATATATATGTATAGGCAGAGAAAGCTGAGTTTTCTGTCTTCTTTTTGTCTTCCTGTGCCTGTCTTCTTCATTTGGATAAATAATGCTTCAGTGAACCGCACAATAATCTTAATCTATAACAAATAAGAATCATCTAGAAAGAATCATCCATCCTCCCGAATTAACATTTATTTCTTATTGTAATGGAGGCTATCCCTCTCCAGTACATTTGCTGAATGCAATATTTTACCACAGTAATAAACAAATTAGAAATGTTGAAAGTCATTCTTTGTCATCTTTGTATCTTCTTCTCCAATTCCCATTTGACAACCCAATGATTTATAGTATTTAGATTAATGTTTATGGAAGATCATTTTTAATGGCAACATTTGATAGCCTAATCTGTTCTCTTTTTGACTCAGATGGTTACATTTTTACTGACTGATGCTTATTTCATGTGAATCTTGTCATCCACCAACAAAGAAAACAGAAAAGGCATTGCAGTCAGAACATGTTTCTTTATTTCACAGTAGTAATTTAACACAGAGGACACCTAGCTGTCTTTGTAGATTCAATAGATAAATGGACCTATCATTGGAGGAAGTGAAGAAATTCCATGCCTTCCTAGGAGATAACTGACTTTGTTTTCTCCTGGTCTTGCATGCAATCAAAACAATTTTTTTCCAGGTTAGCTTTTAACTGAGAGCTAACAAAGTGAGAGACGTCTAGATTTTAATCTTAATTCTGCAGTCAGAAGGTCGTTAAGGAAAAAGACAGGTGCATATGACAAAAGCTAATATCAACCCATAGGATTCACATTGCGGATATGCCCATCTGCAGAGGGCTCTGCAAAGCACAACTGCAAGAAAAAAACACTTCCTTCACCGCTAAGAAAATATATGCTTTATGATTTATGCCTTAATTCACTGAAGACTTTGGTTTGCAGATGTCTTTCTCTGGTCCAGTCGTAGCAGGGTAGACAGCAAGGGAAAGCCACAGCCGTAGTGTTTTTTTCCCCACACTGTGCAAGTCCAGAAACACCTACAGCTCACATCGGCACACAAAGGGTCACTTCAGCAGTCTGTATTCTCACAGGAAGCCATGCATCTGGGCAAAACACCAGCACCAGCTGAGAAAGCCTGGAGAACTGTCTTTAACTTGTACGACTTTTAGAAAATTTTCTCCCTTTCCTCTCCTGCCTGGTTGTTAGCTTCTGCCTGAAGGCTTTGGGAGGGGTCAAGGAGCTGAGATAGTGTAATATAGGGAATAGATTGATGACAGCTCAATGGGTGACTAGGGAGAACTGAAATCACAAGCAGATATTTGAGACCCTATTACTGGGAAAGTAACAGATAGTGCTAATTTCATCAGACTGTAAGTACTGGACAAGGGCTTAAGGGATCAACTGCTCTAAGTAGCACAGCAGTAAATTGAAGAATAACTGGCATCAGCCCAAAAGTAAGTATACGTAGTTCTGTGTGAAAATAATAGCTTTAAGAATACTACAAAAATATAGTTTTCAAAATTATGGTGAATTTGTTCTAGAAGAATATAAGAGAAGAGATAAGGGAAAATGTTAAATTTTTGTAACATGGAAAAGGTAAAAACTAAACAAAATACAACATAAATATGGATATAATACAGGCTTTAAGTGCAACACTGATAAAATTTGTGGTAACAAGTCTAGGAGAAAAGTTTAAAAAATCTCTTCTTAACTAGTTGGATTTCTGTAGACTTAAGAACTGTAAGGTTTTCTAGATATGGTTTAGGTGCCTGTGTTGTTGTTTTGTGAATGACCACAGGTACTGTTGTTTTTGTTGCACTATTAGGCATTGATCGGATATTTATCTTACACTGAAGTCCACTTGGGGTTGAAAATTTAGGTGCCTATACCTTAAAATCCTGAAAAAGTTCATTCTACTAACATTGTGGAGCTGACACTGACAGGACTGAGGTCACAGAAGAGCATAGCTCAGTCAGATCAATGTACTTTTAAAAGAAAGACTGGTGGAAGGAGTGGCATATCTGGTTTGTGTCATAGCCCAGAAAGCAGCTTTGCAGTGCTCCACCACTTTACACTGCAAGAGAAAGGCTCAGATGCTTTCAGGTTTTTCTGCCTGTACACCCTTAACAGCATGTCAGTCAGGAAAGAATGCACAGACTAACAAAATCTTCTAGCACTGTAAGACTGAATGCCAATACAGAAGTGATAAATTACTAGTTTGCTGTCTAGAATATGCATAACTGCAAGTGGCTACGTGCTCTCTAGAATATGCATAACTGCATGTGGCTGCGCACCTGGACTGGACCTGAAATGTCCGAAACGTGGACAACACAGACCCAGCTGGACTGACCAGCTGCAGGTTCACACCAACACTGAAGCTGAGCTAGGTGCTCAGCTGAAGCTGTCTGGGCTGCCTGCTGGTTATCCTTCCTCTCAGCTGCTTCTGGGCAGCTGTGCCTTTGCAAAAGCTCTCTGACCGGGGCTCTCAGCACAGCGCTCCTGCTTCTGCTCAGCTCTGTGTTCTCGTGTGTAGGGACCCCTGCCCTTAGGATCTTATATCCTTTCACTCGTCTCTAAACCTTGCCCAGATTCCTTGAGCCATGAACCTGAATTACATACACAAATCATGGAGTTAATTTCTATGCTTGGGAAACACAAAGATGTCCTTTCTGTAAATGAAAATCCACATAAAAGATTTTTATGTGGATAAAAAGTTTTTTTATATAAAAAGCTTTCCACAGAAAATGATTAGTAGAATGCATTTTCTTATTGACTATCACTTTCCAACTTGAGCATATTTATACTGTACATTCAAAGCTTTTAAAAAAGATTAACATTTTTATTGATTATGTCAATAATAATTTCAGGAAAGCCTATTATATCAAGTTCAGAGGCAAGGCTAATTTTTAATAGATGATACATAAACTAGAATAACTCATCAAAGCAAGCAGGACAATGATTTCATTGCATGCAAGTGGTTCTTAAAAGGGATTATTTTCCCTCCTATTAGCATAAAACATAAGAATAATATCCATAGCAATCAAGGACAGCAGATATCTTGGTGGCACATGATCTGTCAGTAGAGGCATTACTTTCCAGAATTTAAAGTAATAAGGATTTCAATAGCAGCAAAAAGTGAGTACGTGGCATTACAATAGGAACTGATAATACTATGATTGAGAAGGAACTCTTTCCTATTTCTACTTCTAAAATTACTCACGGATTTCTAAAAGTAATTCCTTTTTGGATTAATTTTTTTCATTCCATATTTTAGGTTTAAAAAAAATTCTATCTGAAAAGATCAACACTTTTGCTTTTCCTACATACAAGAAAACCACAAACTGATTCAAAATCAGGTTATTTCGGGTGTTATAGTTTAGTCCTTACTGAGATCAAAAAAGTAAATTATTCAGAAAACGAGTATTTATTTCATGGTCTGTATAACCATCTGTTAAATGGCAATGCAGCATTTAGGTTCTTCAGTCTTCATTTGATTACTAAAAGGATTATGAGCCTCATCAAGTTTGAAAGAAAAATCTTGCTTGGATAAGTTTAAAGCAAGAGATAGTTAAGCTGGGTAATTTAATTAGGTTGATGAAAATGGCCCATTTCCTTTGCATTCTCTGTTTGTTTCTTTCCAAGGAAGAAGTTTAGAATACAACAAGTTGCAGAGGTTGGAATTTTGCTCAAGCTGTGTGGATTTAAAGAGAGCTTTATCTAATGAAGTCATGCCTGGGTGAGAATGGCATTGTACATGAACTCAGACTGTCCCTGCTCAGCTTTCACATACAGTGGTAGTTGTTAGCTGCTGTCCTTTTGATTCCTTGAAGAACGGTGGCAACAGAAATCCATTCGTCCAGACATGGGGGAAAATAAAAATGAAGCTTTGAATTAAGCATTATATTTCTAATCTGGAAAACATAATATATTAAACTCTGCTTTTATTTATACTGGTTCAATTTCAAAGCTTTTATCCATCCACAAAATGTAAAATATTTGATTTCTGACATACATTGGGGAAATGTACTGTAGATGTAGATACAATCAGCTAAGAGCTTTCTTGTAAATATACTCTTCTCTTCTGCAAAGAATTCACTCTTACTTGTAAATCAATAGTCAAGCTTATGCAAGACAGTAAAGTGAGACATTCATGCAAACAGAAGCCCAAATTAATGTCTAGATGGTAAAGATTAATGTTATAGTGCGTCGAAATGACTGAGTCAGGGTTACATGGGAAGAGAAAACAGTCTTGATGAATTCCTTTGTTAACATTTGAGAAAAGATTTATGAACCATAGGGATTACATAGTATTTTGCTAAGCAAATAGAATAACTAATAGTCCAGGAAATCACTGAAGCTTTAAATGGGTGATGGTTTGCAAAAAACAATCACATCAATCTCTGATATAGAAGCACTTCTCTAAGTAATATTTTCCCAAATGTGTGCAAGTGTATGTACAATGTTTTTACTAAGTCTAATATAATGTGTGCATGCATACGTATGTTTAACAGGCAGAGTAGCAGCCTTCCTTAAATCTAACTTCACAGATTTTCTTTTATGCAGTTATTTTAATGATTAAACAGGTAAGTATAGACTGTGTCACTCGTTTCTTAACAAAAATTTGCTTTAGAATTTCTGCCTTATATCTTGCTTTCACTTTCCTTGATTGCATTTCCCTGGGGAGAAAAACAACCAATAGACACACACATACACACACACTCCCCAATTAAAATAAGAAACAACAAAACCCAATCAACAACTCAACAAAAAACAAACCTTCAGGTTATTCTTTACAAAGGTTTTGTGCTTTTAAGAAAATTTTGAAGAATTTTGAAGTTTGCAAAATGTATTAACATTTATTATAAGCTGTCTTGTCTATGATAACCACTAAAGGAGTCATTCATTTAGTTTACTTTTCCACAGCACAGTTAATATTTGTAGTTGTCTTAAAATCTATAAATATTATGCATGGAAGTTTTAGACAAGTTGATTTTTTTGCAAAAATTATGATCAATTTAAAAAGTTCTAAACAAAAGACATTATTCTAGAATGAGAACACGTGAGTGGTAAAGACATAGAAAATTTTATTAGACATCAATATTATTCCTTAGATATTAGTAAAATATTTCAAATTGCTTTTACAATGCAGATTTTTTTTTGAAAATGTAGAGTCTTAATTTGGGTGAATTGAAAAAATAATACCCAAAGGTACACTGAAAAAGAAAATAAATTCTCTGATTTGTGAGTATGGGGTGTAATGATAGTGTGGTATTTGCAGTCAAAACAATAAAAGCATTAATATGGCAGTGCTGCTTAACTCTGAATAAGAAAACTGTTTTTTAGATTGTTTTCCAGAGTTAGCTGTGCTCCAAGAATGTTGCATTCCAAGCATACACCAAAAGTCTTTCAGGAAAAAAACAAAAATTCTCTGACAAAAAAGGACCTGTTTGTAATTTCTATAAGTAGATCCTCTCAGTCAATTCCCCCTTCTTAAATATGCAATCTATTAATTTTAAAATTAAAGAACAAAAGATTACAGAAGAAGGTATTGGCCAAGTAGAAATTCACAGTGCTCTAAATTTGTTCACATTTATTTTAATCTCACCAGAGTAGAATATTTTTATTTTGGAAAATTCTAAGTGAGGGAAGGTTCTGATTTATACATTTGCATAACATATGCACACTAAAGTTCTCACGATGGCATACATAATCAATTTGACTGTAGTAATGACAATTTAATTTTTACATTCACAATACCACTGCCACTAATCCTTTTGCCTTATAGCTGAGACCTGAAGCATTTTGTTAATTTTGAATGTTGGAATTTACTGCATGCACAAGTATAAAATAATTGACCTATGTGAATGCTAATTACACTTTAGACTGTGGGCTCTCTGAAGACAGAAAATTAGCCTTGGCCATGAATTGGTTATAAACTGGATGTGGCTGTGAGTATCAACAAAGAAGCCCAGTGAAGAGAAAAAAGCCATTAAAAGATGAAAGGATATGGGAGACCAGGGAATAAAATAGATTCAGATAATATCAGATTTACTTTGTGGTCCAAAATAGGTATATAACATAGCTATGGTTTCTAATGTACTGGTATCCTGGTTTTCTGGTGTCTCCAGAGGTCAGAAGTCATTGACAGAACTGTGTAAGAGCATGAGAGATGGTCACCTTCCTGTGTTTGGACTTTAAAAGACAAATTTGTTTCTCTATTTTCCCATCTGTAATTTCCTAGAACTGAAATTTGGTCCTTTTCTATCTGTCTTATCTTTAAGCTCAAGGGAGGGCTCCATTTATTCAGCTATCAGAATGCTGGAGGTTTTCTGGTTGACAAGAGATGCCTTTTATGCTGATGAGACTCAGTATATTCTCTGGCATTTCCACTGTTTGCAAAAAACATAGTTATTGTGGCATAGGATCTCATAGCAGTCAGAGAGGGCTGTCCAGCTCCATGGAGGACTCGGGAAAAAAGACAAAAACCACTTGAAACTGGACTCTCATGTCTGTGGTCCAAACCATGGCAATGGTGGGGAATATAAGTGCAGGATGAGCATTGAGAGCTCTGCAGCTCCATGAGTGAATCCCTGATTTCTTTCCTCCAGATTTCATGTAACAAGTTTGCTGATCATAGATGAATAAGGGGTAATACTTCCCAGTAATGTATCAAACAGTACCAAAAATTCAGAGACTCCTGGTTCAAAAGAGCATGAAAAATAGCTGCCATTAACAAAATATTTTAAAATATGAGAAAACCTTTGAAAAAAAACATTAAGAGACAATACTGTAGCAAAGTGTGTGGTTTGGACTCCTTAAAGCATCATTGGAAAAGGTATCAGCAAAAGTGGGTTTTATACACATTTGCAAAAATATGACAAAGTTTGGTTGCAAGGTTCACTCTACTAATTACTACATGGATGTAATGTACACAAGAACATGAAGTTAGGATCTATTTAGAATGATTTATGTGTAGACGGGTTAAAAAAGGGGTAAAATTTTGAGGGAGACACTCCATTGAGTCGCAAGATTCAGAGAGGGATGTCTTGCTTTCTAATTCCTCACAGAGTCCAGGTGTGACTGAGTCCAATCCTTGTCCCAGATTCAGTCAATGGTTTATGTCTAAGAATTTAATAGGGAAAAGCAAGGGGCAGGGGAGACCATCATTTCAGGTCATGATGTTCAGAAAGTACCACCTTGCCACCTGAACTCCTTGTTAGAGGGAATTCTATTTGTGTCTGTTTTCCATCTTATTCCCAGACTTGGTAAGCAGTAATCCTTTGTCAAAAGGATTATGGCAGCAGTTTATTACTGACTAATTATAAAGTTTTTACTACAATTATAACAGTGACCTAGCTATGTATTCCTCATATTTATGCTATACGTGCTGTAAGGCACTCAGATCAATACCCACACACACATAGGAGTATGTAAAAATACGAATGTACGAGTGAAAAATTCCCGCCAAGAGTTATTGAAATACTCATGCCAATGCTTCGGCCTTTCTCAGTGGGCAAAGGGTTGAGCTTCAAGAAGTGAGGGTATCATCCCAGGTCCTGTCATCAGACAATGGTCCTCTGAGTATTCCACGCTGGAGAGCTGGCAAGCTCTGAGAGCTGTCCCACTCACAGGCAGATACTGGCCGCAGTCCACTGCAGTCCAGGAGAGCTCAAAACATCCAATTTAGGACTGCTGTTTACAGAGTCTCAAGATGATTTGCTTTAGCCAACAGTATTTTTTCCATTCTCAGTCAGCTACTACTGGAGTTTCCAAAGGAATTGTTTCCAATACCATAGAAAATTGTTTTTCAAAACTCCAGCACTAAAAATACTGCTCTCCTTAGGCTACAGCTCAGGAAGAGGAAATTACAAGTATGTCATGGGTTGACTGATTATCCCTCCTCTTGCCCTTCTCTGTAGGAGTTCCTCGTGTGGCCAGTGCCATTCCACCTTAGCTGTGTAAGAGTTCAGTCAAAGGATGTTTCACCACTCAACTCGTTACACAAAGGCCAGTGAGTAGCCTGAGAAATACAGATTCAGGGAGGCACTGAACATCTTCTTTCTGAGTCTTTCCTCAAATGACCATTAAGACCATTAAGAATTATTTAAATCTCTGAGAATGTATTTTATCAGTGGATTGAGTAGTCAAAAATTATTATTTATGAATGACAAGCAAATTCAAGGCAAACAGGCACAGAAATACTGTGCTCAAGACTTGAATCTGCAGAAATGTATTTGTGTGTCAAACATGAATAGACAAGGATTATTTTTTTTACTTATCCTTTGGGAGGGATAAATGATAAGAAGACAAATACCACTGGAACCTAAAACTGTTTTAAAAGGAAATATTTTCAGTCAGTAAGAAGCAGTAAAGACAAATTTCTGGTACAGCCAATTATCTCAAACACCAGAGTACTGCAGCTCATGTCATGTCCCTGTCTAGTCTATCAGATTCTCTGAAAACATCCTCTTTCAGCTTCTCTTTGTGGACTAATTATCTTCTGTAGTACTACCCTAAATATATTTTGACACAGGCACTTGAAATTAATTCTGCTAACTCCCTGATCACAAAGCATAATATGCAGTCTCTCTTCTTTTTCTATCTGTAGTGTTCATGCCATTACATACCTTCAATCCAAATGACTGTAGAAGAGCATCTCATAAGTTTTCCATTGAACTCATAAGTTTTCTTCTGGTATAATAAAGAAATTTTTAATTCCAAATATTTGTAGACTAGAAGAACTTCCTTCCCAGATACATGTAGCATTGGGAAGTTATACTAGAAAGCTACATACAAATTGCCACAGAGAGAGAGAAAGGTGACAGGTAGAAGGGAATACCAGGTTGTCCCTGTCACTGATGGGGGCTATGAAACTTCATGAAATGAAACCTCTGTGCTTTGTCAGAGGCACCCACAGCCTTAAAGACTCATAAGATATTTTCCCCGTTGCATTTGTTACTGAGAATCTGAACAAACTATTCTCAGGATCAGGATAACTGGCTGCATATAATACTGGAAGACAGAAAATACAATCCACTTGGTTAAAATGTTCTCTTCAGAGAATGAAAGATTGGACTACTTTGCCTTCAAGTACAGTTCCATTTAATTATCTGGAGGCAACTTGTTTACCGACAGACAAATAAAACAAGATTTGTGCAGTAAAACAGCACGCTGTCTCAGATGAACTGTACACTTTTATTCATAGCAGTTTTCCCTAATGCTGTGGAAGTCAGAAGAATACCAAAATATAAATTACATAGTCCTTAGAATAGTTTGTTTCAGAATATTAATTACTTAACTAAAGAGCTGGAGCTGAATATGACTAAAGTCAGTGGGAATTCCCCAAATGACAGTAATAAGGTTTGAATTAGATTCTAATTTAACCTCATTGAATAAATAGTGGGGTTTTGCCTTATTATTTTTTCCTGTTTCTTCATGACTCCTCTTTTTCTTGCCCACACAAAAGACAATAATAAGACAGTGTGGTTTGAACTTACTATTCACCAGGAAAGAAATAAATGTTAAGGCTTTATTTGAAATTTGGTTTTCATTGTAAAATATGAGAGCTGGCTCCTTATATATATCCTCTAAAAAGTCAATATCTGTCACAATACAATTTAATCTTAGAAAGCTCATCAAGAATTCATAATTTGTGACATTACTTCTAAAAAGTATCTAAAGATAGCAACTTTATGGTAGTAATGAACTTTGTTCATTAAAGAAAATTATTATCACCAAATTCTTTTATGATCATTAAAAAAAAAAAAAAACAAAAACAAAAACAGAGGTCTCCTAATAAAGAGACACAATTGGTATTTTAAAATGTCTGGAAATGTTGTTGTGGTACCCAAATTGACTATCTCACTCGTTCCTCTAATAACAGTCCAAAATATTACCTGCCTGCTGCAAGTATAAGAGTCTATCACCAGCCCTGTCTTTTGGGTTGGTCATGGGGGTGGTGTTACCTTTCCCTGAAGGGCAGTGGAAGAGTTGCTGAGAACAGTCTTTCACCAACTTGATCCATGCCATGCTGCAGCCCTGTAGGGCTCTGTATCCAGAGGAGTATGGAGATAACACAGAAGGCTTGTAGTCCCTTTCCTATTTTGGGAAAAGCATCCAGTACTGTGAGAGACAAAGATCAGAGCACATTGCTTACATTGTCTGCTGATTTGTGTATTCTAAGTTCATGAGAACTTTTCGGTGATTCAGGTTAGAATTTTTTTTTTTTTTTTTTTTTTTTTTTTACATTTTAGCACACATGCCACTTAAATGGATTAATGATACTACATAACTCTTGGGGCACTTCATACTTCAGCTGCAGTATATTGGTCCTCACAGATAAAAGAGGCTTCAAAAATTCCATTGTGATCTCATCTCACCTGTTCTCTTTAATATTACGTCCTCTACATATTAAATATGATACTCCTGTGGTGATCCCAATTACACATGTTTAAAAGGTGACTGATAAAAAGAGTCTGTCAGCATCTTTCATATTAATTCCAATGTTTAAGCACTCATGTGGGTTAGACTTTCTCATTTCATTTGGCTTCACTGAAAACTAGCAGCTGTCTCTCGTTTCACCTTTCTTCAAAACAGATGAGCACAACTGAACACTAATTAGCATGCGTGGGTTTAAGGAGGGGCCTGTCTGAAACCCTGGCTTCAAAAGGCATCTTCAGGAAGGTGCTGAGCACAAATGGTATCTAAGGAATCAAGACTCACCTTGTGGCAAGGGTGGGATTTGAAGGTTCTCAGATTGCAATGTATTTCCATTTGTTTCAACCTAAAGTGTCTTCTAAACCAGAAACTAGTGTGGTGATGAATATTTTATTACTTTGGTTTTGACCAATATGCAAAAAAATGTAGTTAACTCTTCTTCCTTAAAGACTGATAGATCTAAATAAATCTAATGGCTAAATGAAGAGGTTTTCCCTGGATTGCCATCATAACTCTTTCCTAAAACAAAGTACAGACAGTTTTAATTAGAGAGTGGAGACAAGAAAGTAAGACAGAAAAGACAACAGAAACTAGAGTAGTAAGATTAGAGTGCATAGAGATGTAGATTTATACTGGAATATAAATCTTTTTTAAAGTACATAAAGTTATATATTAAAGTGAATTATGTAATTAAATAACCAGAGATAAGTACAGTAAAATCCAGCGTGTAGGATCACAAACCCTCCATATTACTAGAAATTCATATTCCTGGGAACAGATGCATCCTTGACAGATACATAAATATGGAGAAAATATTATTATTAAAATAAAATAGAAAGAGAGAAGTATAAATAAAGATTATTTGAAATAAAAAAGAGTCCATTAGAAGTGTTACTCTACTTTAATAGGACTTTGTGGAAAAAAAAGAAGACCTAAAGAGTAACACTCAATGCATTTCAGTCAAAGCTTAGAAAAGAAAAAGAGAATAATTAGGTCTCTAAATGCCACTGGATTCTAATGAAAGAAAAAAGTTAAGTTCAAACCTCATATATCATGTTATGAAGCAGAGCAAAAGGGTACCCAAGATGATGTCAACAAAGATAACATCAAACCTCGAAAACTCAGGAGAAAGTAAAATTCAATGAGTACCTTATTGTAAAACATCTATGACCATCATAAGGTATTCAAAACTGGAGTGGCTGATTTGACGTGCAAATATTTTAAAATGTTATGTAGAAGCAAATATGAATCAATACTCAAACTTTGTCACATTATTGATTTTTAGGCATACTTTACTCTAGCTGCCATGCCATATGTGTATAAAAATGAGCTAGAGATCACCACCCTTCTAGGCCATGCATTAAAAATAGTCTTTGCTGTTAAATGGTACCAAGAGATTCCTGTCCAAAAACCCAGAACAACCAAGATAGATAACTCAGCCGTCAACGAGCAAGGAAATTGTGTCCCTTAATGAGACAGGGTGCTGGATTGAGAACCAGCAATCAGCATTTTGTTGCTACTTGGTTTTATTGTTAAAAAAGTCTTTATCTTTTTTTAATTAATATTTATGCCTTACTTTATAAACATACATTTATGTTGTTACACTACTTACAGGTCCCTTTCCTGCATGCTATTTTGGTAATGAAGTAGATGGCATTTTCTCCGCTGAAATGTCCTTATTGGTCCTTTACTACATGTTCTTTCACACTTCATTTAAATTTCTTACAGTAAAACAGGAGACTGTATCTCACTATCTACCAAGGTTGCTTCAAATAACAGTAATTTCCCTGCAATTAGGAATTTTATAAAAAGTGACTTGTTTTAAAACTGATATGCAGTCACACAATGTTCAACCTCCCTTCCCTTCTCTAACTCCTTTGAAATTTCTCTGAGACATCCATCAAACCTGAGACAATTCATCAATTCAGAGACCAAATAAAACCATTTTCTTCCTTCATCAAAAGTTACATGAGCAACTGACTACACAGAAAAAGTTCATATTAAAATCATAAGTCAAGCAAGGTTTTGTATGTTGTCTCACAGCCTGAGTACTCCCTGTGGCTCACAAAATTTCAACAGAGTGTAAACAATTTATTTTCATCTGAGATCAATGGAAATGCAAATTTTTTTTCTCATGGTTAATACTTTCATTAACGTAATGCTATCTATCAGTATTTGAAAGGAAACCTGAAAACCTGACTGGTTTAAAAGGTGGAGATCTTTGGATTATAAAAAATTTTCGTCAGATATACTGGTAAACACATGATTCTGTATGTGGAAAACAAAAAGCTAATTAAATCATTAAATTAAATAAATAACCCCAATTATCATCATCATACTAAAAATGATACATTTTTCTTGTCTATAAAAAGGCATGTGGCAAGAGCATTAAATACAATATTCTAAGTGTTATATATTAAATGAATTTTTTCATTAGCTTTAATGCAACCAATAGTGGATGTGATTTACACTTGAGGAATAGGTTTTCCTCAGAATATATTATTTATATTTTTGGCAAGGACAGACTACTTTTAATTCTACTTCAGAGACTAACAAATATTGAAATTCTGTGGTTGGAATCACAGAAAATTTAGTACTTTTTTTCTAGAAGATACCTGTTTTAATGAAGTCCACCAGAATTTATTATGCAGACAATATATGCATCTGAAAATATTTTCCTCCTAGCTGTAGAGAATAAAATTTTAATATAATATTTGATTTTATCTGATTCTTATTTGTTTCAGCCCTAGATTACTGAGCAGAAACCACCTACTTTCATCCTTCACATAATTTATATTTAGATTTTGATATGGGATTTTCCTTCTGAAAAACCCCATGGAATACTAATAATGCCATTTAATAGCCTAATAAAAGTTGTAGTAAAGCTGAAAATTGAAACATAGCTTTGGACATGGTAAATCCTATCTATTTATGAGGAATGAGCATTTATGAGTGACTGATCCAATTCATTGTGATTTTACTCAGCTGATATCAAACCAAGTATCCAAAGATCTCAGTTCTTTTACCTCAGTCTGAAAAGATTTAAATCTTCACCTTTCACTTTTGTGGACAAATGCAGAAACCAGGCTGGGAAGGAAAGGAAGGGAGAAAACTCTCTCACTCATTTTTAGAACGAAGTAACAGAACAAGGCAGGAGGAGCAGCATCAGGTCCCAGTTCCAAGGATTGCCATTAGGCAGCCATCTCACAAAATAACTGTCCTTCAACAAGTGCTAAACCAGCCTGGTCACATGACTTAGGGTACAGCTAAGAAACTAAGGAGAAGCTGAGGAGGCCCTTGAACCTCTTTTTTTCCTGGTGTTATATGGGTAGCAGTTAATTAATAAATGAGAATGACAATTTCTGCAGTGATGAGCACACTTGACCTCTGTAAGCTGGGAAATAGTGGAAAGATGGAGATCTCCATGTCTTCTTGTGGTGGCTGCTCAGTGAAGGGTTGGAAAGCTCTATTTGTGAAATCTTCATCATTTAGAGTTGGGCATGACCATAAGAATCACCATTGATCATTGGTGCCTATACGCCAGGTGCATCTAAATCACCTGGATCTAACCATTTCCATACTGAAATAGCTCACTGATATTTCACTTTCTTGTAAGTTGTTTTACTAACACTGAATTCAACTCCAAGTGGTATTGAAACATCTGTTAATTCCTAGAAATCTTTTTCAGTAATATATACCCCCTGCTTAATAGACCTTAGTAAACAACATGTATTTTGGATTTGATTGTTTGGATAAAGGTTTCATCCTACAGGAGTGAGAATGCCCCAGGTTTTCTGTTTCCCTTCCTCAAGTTGCTCAGAGAAAGGAGGCATAATTATTTGGCTCTCCAAAGATAGTGACTCAGACCTTTCAATAGCTCCTCAGTGTGTTTGCCTGGCAGAAAGGAGGAAATAAACACATCATGCTCTCTAATTTCTCTTTTTTGCTGTCTTCAGTTTCCCACCAGCAGGACCAAGCCTCTGCCTATCCTTGTCTGTGCACTGTGGATGCAATAAGCAAGTATTTTGGTTGGGCTGCCATCTGCGCTTTCGCTGTTTCCTTCATTTGGGTGAGTCAGAATGAATCTTGAAGTCAATGAGGGTCAGATGCCTGTGGTGTCACTGCACCTTTCAAAGGAATGAACCAAGTGGTCTATCTGAGCTGATATTAGTTTCTCACACCAAAACCACATTAGAAATGTAGTGAGTGTAGGTCTGAATGAGGAAGTACACTCTGTTCGTAATCCCATCCAAGGAATAAGGCGAGGTGCCTAAATGTGACGCTAACTTAAAATCATAGAGGCACCAACTATTTTGCTCTAAGCCTAGCTCTTCATTTGTTGGTTTTCTTTCCAAAATCACTGCTTTCCAAGTGTGACAAGACCTATCAAACTGATTACTCTCTGACAGCAGAGCGACAGCTTGCCGGTTGGGCAGCCACAAGCACTTAGCTGGCCCTTTTGTCACTCATGACATCTGACTCAGATGTTCAGGAACTAGGTTTTGATGAGATTTCAGAAAAGTGCAGAGTCCAAGCCTGACACATTCAATATGCCATTTCTCATCCAAAATAGACAGAGCAGGAGCTTTTTGCTAAAGCTCTGTTGCAAGGGAATAGCTTGTTTGCCAGCTGTAAAACCCTGTCTCTGTGGAAGAGGAGGGTGTGCCAGCTTATTACTTAACATAGTTATTTTCCCTTCTGTTCACAAATCAGAGGTAAATGATAGAAAGGATCAACAGCCTGAGGGTTTTTTGTATTTTAGAAGCTTTTCTAATGAGCAAGACAGTGAGATTTTACTTTTTCGTTTGAATTGTTTTGAAATAAAAATCAAGGGTCAATCAGTATTGATATGCCTTAACATTTGACAAGACACATGAGCTATCCATGTATTCCATATGCACCTGCTCAGAATGTGCAGGTGATTACTCCACAGTTTTCAAAAAGTCTTTTTTTCAGCAAGATGTTCTTGAAAGGAGATCTCCCTCATGATGCAGAAGCTAAATCTCAAAATTATACAGAAATGAATAGATTAATCTCCATTAAAAAGAAAAATAAAAGTTTATAACCTAAAATATACCTGGGAAAATACATTAAGTCCTATAAACACCTAAAATATTATTAATTTTAGGCATATAAGCAATAACATCAGTAAACACAAGTTTTCTATAGCTTAGGCTTGTTAACATACTGGAACAGAAATATCTATAGAGGATGCTGGACAGTTCTGTCACATAAGAATTTACGTGGTATCTCACTTAATTTCTGTCTTTGTTTCTTAAGTGTCCTAACTGGCTACCTTAAGAGGTAATGCTTTCCAGATTAGTGGGCTAGACTTTGCTTCTATTTCTGATTTTGCTCTCCATTAAGTATAATCCAAAGCCACTCTGCATCCTTTTTTGTGGTTAGAGGTGAGGTTTTTTTAAACCTCACAGTATCCTTACTCCATAAACCCCCCCAATATTGTTCAAAAACAGATAAATGAAAAAGCTCTTATACATTAACCGTATCTACTAGTGTGGCTGCAATCCACTGTGACTACCTAGGGGAACTGGTTTTGGGTTAGGTCGTATCCAGAATTGTGCTTGAGATGTCTGTTTCAGCAAAGCTGAAGAGACTCTTTCTATAGCCCCTCAGCTCACAAGCTGTTATGTTCTTCCCAGTTGCTTGTATTTCTTTTGTTTCCAGATTTGGAGTTTTCACATCAGCTCCTGTTAGACAACTATTTCATCCCAGTAGATACACTGGAATGCTTTTGGCCTGATTCCTAAAAACATTCAATGACCTACACCTGTGTTGATGCCGCAGGTTAAAATGATTTAAGTGAATTAAGGTTGCATCCCCTGAGTTTTACAAATAGAATTTTTCCTTTTTGCAGCTAGTGGCTCATAAGCCATAAGTAACAAAATACAGTTAGTGTCTTCTAAACACAAAAGAATCAATATACCCTGGTTATGAATAATGTAGGCATGAAATTCTGTATTAAATTATCTCACATGCAGAATCCAAGCACTCTTTGAAAAGCTTAAAATCTCCCTTGAGTAAACACCTAGTGTGTGTTTAGCCTAAACTCTCTCACTGTTGTTATCCTTTTGTCAGTCACAACAATTCATGAGTTAGTTCTCTTGTCCCACACACCTGCATGGCATATTGTAAGCCTGAATTTCAAGCATAATATTTAAGAGCTGGTTTCAATACCAAAGGCCTGACAAGAGTATAAACTCAGAATAGAAGTGTAAAAATACAGGATGGGAGGGTCCTTTCTGTCTTTCTTTCTTTCTTTCTTAGTGGCAACAGACAAGATTAGTTTGCTTATTTAATAACTAAGTAAAAGTTATTGCAAAAATACTCAAAGGGGTGATCACTGTGGCTTTGTAGAAAACAAACAACCTCTTGAATCTCCTGTTTTCCTATAATGTTTAATAGGTAACTACTGCCTTTTGAGGGAGACATTAATCTCAAGAAGTTAGCCATTTCTGACATTAATGATCATCCTACGGCATGCTGTGTTGGGGTAGAGAGTTTGGACCCAAACTGATACATATGAACATTTGTTCCCATATCAGGTCATTTTATGTTGTTCATTGCATTCACAATATTTTGTTTCTTGAAGTCTTCACTGGTTTTGTGTTTGCTTTTAAACACCTCCCATCTCAATGTAATTGTAGTTACAATTAAATGATAACAAAAGTAAGAATAGGGTAGTTATTGAGGAAAGTTAATGGAGTGAAGTTTAGCTAATTGAAATGAAAATCTCTGCAAATAAAGAAAAAGCAAACTAACTTCCCAATTTTGCTTAACTAATGAGGTTTTCAAATGAAGGAAGTTTGAATTTAGGACATATTTTTGCAATAAAAATATTATAGTGTATTTCCTTTTTACAGGTAAAATAAATCTTTATGTGGGGCTGCTTAATCTAGGAGTGTTTATGGTGGTTAACTATCCATCTGCTAACTTTTTAGGGACATGGTTTAGTGGTGATCATAGCAATGATAGTTTAATGGTTGAACTCAATGATTTTAGGGGTCTTTTCCAACATAAAATATTCGTAGATGGTTCAACAATATTAAGGTTTGACTGTGCCTTTGAATTTATTTTATGACCAGTATTTTATTTAAGAGAGCATTTACTATTAAGCACAGAGTTATAGTCTGAGTACTAACTGCTTTCCTTACAGTTCTGTGAGCACCCCATGACAAAAAATATAAATAGGCACTTGTAATGTTTATCATCCCCCACTGTTCAAGAGTATGTTTGGATTTTACACAGAGTCAGGGGAAAAAAAGATAGAAAGGATTTATTTATTTGTTTTCCCTTACTAATTAGAGCCAGTGAGGCCACTGAATGCAATCACCTCTGAACTCTCTGAGAGATGGGAGACTGGATTCTACAGATCAGTAGAATTCTGGTCTGCTGAAATACTATTTCTGACAGCATTTATGTCAGCAGACTCCAGGCAGCCTGTAGTAAATTAATGGACACCTGGGCACTGGGTCGTGTAAGTTTTCTGCGCCATCATTTAGCCTCAGGCTATAGGCAATTGTTGGTAAACTCAAAATTTTTGCCTTTTATATTTATACTACTTCTAGTTTAATTGGGCTCTAGATCTCTCTTTCACTTATGAGATGTTTGCAAGTTACCTCTGAGTTTTATTTTAGTTTCTATTCAAGGGTGTAGCTCTATTACATCATTCGATTTTCAAGTATTTCTCATGTACTGGTCTTGTGTAGCATCTGTAATTTTTTGCTGAAGAGTTCACAAAAGCAAAAAGAAGTAACCATTATTCATGCTAAAGCTGATCATATTTTCAGTGTTCACACATAATTTTCTTGAACATATTTTTGATAAATGAATAATATGTCATCCTAAGAAGAGACTTTCCAGAATTTATTTCTTAGTTCATGCAAAGGCACATAATTTTCTTCCCATAAATAAGGAATTTCCGTGATAGTGTGTTGTGCTGTGAGAAAGTACGTGAAAGTTATATAAACTAGCACGTAAAACTTTCCTGTGATCCGCCTTGAAAAACCATGCACAGCAGTTGACATCATTTTATCAGTAGGAGGTATCAAAACAGCAAAGGCCAGGAGTATGACTATAAATTTTTCTACAGAGGACTGAAATTATGTATATTACATCACTGTTCAAACTATATTGAAAGTAGAAACATCTGAGTCACTAATAAGTTTTGAGCAAGCTGAAGAGATATGGGGGAGATTGCTGTGCTGAGGTACGAAGATAGAGCTTGGATTGTGAAGAAGGCAAATGGAGATATTGTTGTTGTTCTGGTGAGACTGGTGAAAGCTTTTGCTGTATTATTAAATAATAGCATATTAGGCAGCAGGGATGGAGTGCCAAAGCTCTGCATGCATTGAGGTTCTGCCAGCAGTGGATTTTCTTCAATTCCTGGTATGAGGGAAAAAGAAAACAAGCATTAGCCTGTTGTGTCCTATAAGAAGGAGAAAAGGGTGATTCAAATTACCTTCTGGTTTTTGGTCTTACCCATCCCCATTATGTTGCCTATAAAGTCTAAATTTATAAGCTTGAAAATATTGTAAAATAGTTACTTAGAATGACTATGGAGATGGTCTTTCAGGAGATCTCACTGTACTTCATGGTAGAAGCAAGTAATATAGAATCAGCTGCATATCATGAACAGCAGGAATATATCCTTGACAGTAAGTCATCAGCAGGGACTCAGGAATCATGTTCTTTAGCTATAGTTTATCAAACAATTTCTCTGGAAGAAGTTAAGTCACAGAAATTTAGTATTTTTCAAATTAACTTCTAGAATATGCCTTATAAAGCAGCTTAGATCACCACAGGGTCTCTACAGACACTGACCTGAATGACAGGGAGGGATTTTAGTACAAATACTGTACATTCAAGTCTTCAAATGCTATAGGAGGGAAAAAAAGGAGTGCTGAGATCTGTAGGCAGCTCTCCCAGTTTCCCAAGTAGGAGGTAAAAACTTCCATCTCAGAATCAGGGGCATTCCCTGTAACACATTTCTTGATAACCTCATCAGCAGCCCAGCCTTGAACTTGAGCTCTGCTGAGCTTGACAAGCATTTATACTTTGTGTCCTTGCTGTTTGCATTACACATCCATTACAGGATTCAGTTGTACTTGACACAGCCTTGTATAATTTTGGTCCATGGCCAAAGTTTTCTAGCAGGTCCACAGGAATGGTAAAAAATAGTCCTGGAAAAAACAGTGCTTCATCTTTTCCCATCCCTTTATGGCCAGACCATCTTTAAATTATCTTTACTGGTGCTTTTTTAACCTATTCTCAAATACTTCAAATGATTTCTATGGCATCTGAAGCAATTTGTTCTAGTACATTACTACCTTTATTGTTAAAAAGGTATTCCTGGCATCTAAACTGAACCTTTCTTGCTGTCCTCTAGGAGCACTATTTCTTCCTCTGTGCATGACAAAGTGCAAATTGTTCCTTTCCTCTCTGCGGCAGTCTTTTATGTTTTTAAAGGCTACTGTCAGTCTTCTCTACAACCTTATCTCCCCTAGATTTTAAATAACCATTTCAATTTTTTTTTCTTGGTTTTGATGTTTTCTAAACCTTTGATCATTCACTGGATTGTGCCCAACTGATCAATATGTTTCATGATTCAAGGTGCCTAAAACTGAGCAGTGATCTTAAGATGCAGCTACACTGCTGTTTGTACATACCTTTTATCCGTTTATATGCCCTTTCCAAAAATGTCAATGTTTGAATCATAGTCATATTGTAATCCATTTTACCAGAAGGACTTTTCCTGTAGCACTGCTGCCAAATGAGACATTTCATAGCTTGTAGTTATGCTACGGAGTGCTCATACCAAAATAAAAAACATTTATATTTGTCTTTACTAAATTTAGTCTTATTTTTTCAGGCCTTTTCTCTAGTTTATCAGGATCCAGTTCAACTCTAGTCCATTAGCCCATTCTCTTGAAGTTTCATTTTGCTTAACTGCAGCAGCCAGTACTAGAGTCAGTAGGCACTTGTAGAAGTTCAATACATATGGTTTTCCATTTGATAGTGATCTCAGTTACAAGTTTTCTAGCCAGCTTCTGAGAGTTTTATCTAGAACACTTGTCCTCAGGTAGTTTACAAGAAATACCATCATATTAACATTACATTAAGTAATGGATATCTGTTGCTTTTTCCCTTCTCATGAGTCCTATTTCTCTATTATAGCAAGAAATCAGATTTCTTTGATATGATTTGTTCTCAACAAATCTTTGTTGACTGTTGATCATCTTTTTTGCTTCTTGGCAGTTGTTTGTTCCTGCAGTTTTCCTGAAAAATTAAAATAAAGTGGTACATTTATAATTCAGTTTTCATAGACCATACTTTGCTCCAGGGAAGCCTTATTTTGTTTCTCATTACTCATCCAGTATCTCACCATATTCCAATAACTCTTTAGAGTAATCACTACAATATATTGCTTAGGCCAACTCTTTAAATTATGTAGGATAAGGTTTATTGTATCAAATAATTTTAAAGTCTGACTTTCATAGGTGCTCACTAAACCCTTTCCTTATTCTAGGGTAAAATAGTATCTTTTTTGTCATTAACAGAACGTGCATCAGTCACCTGATTGCAGATCACATTCATTCTTTGAAAACATTGAGGCAAGGAATGTCATCCATCTGTTCACATTCTTTATGCCTTTCACAAATTTCCATCCTTGTTTAACTGTAGCATGACATTTTCCTGCAGCATATATTATATTTCCCGCATCATTTTCCCTTATCACTTATGTTGCCTCTCTCATTACTTTTTGTGTCACTTACTAGATTGGTCTTTTTGTGCCCTGTACCTCCTGATTTTGTTCCTTTGTGTTATTACGCTGTCATCTTCCCCTTGAACCTTTCTGCTTCTTTCTGCTTTCTGTAAACTTCCCACTTAAGTCTTGAGGTCCAAGAAGAACCCATTGTTTAGCCAGGCTGATATCCTATTACACTCCTATCCTTCCTTCATCATAATTGGTGTTTCTGCTTCTGCTTCTTTGTTTGCCTATATCCTATGTTTTAAACTTGCTTCCTATAGTATCGTAAATACTGAATATGTGAGACAAAAGAATTCTGCCTTCTTGGAAATGTCAAAACTTATAGATGTAAAAAATGCTTTATGAGCACATCCATAATATGCTCTTGTACCTGTTGAATGAATATTAGTGACAGTCAAGGAAAATTATGTCATAAAAGCATCATTTTCAGTTCTTGTTCTTACTGGATCAGTCATAAAATTCTTCACCTCGATGATAAAATTTTAATATTATAGCCCAAATCATTGATATAAGCAGTATGTATAAATATTTATATACTGAAAAATATTTAAGCACCATAAATGTAACTTTAAAATACCTTTTTTAAAGTTCTGTTTTCCTTGACAGAATTTATAGCATCTTCTTGGAATGGAATATACATTGCTACTCTCCCTTAAATATTAAATACAGTTCTTGTTCAGAGAATCGTATTGTACAGCTATGAATATCATTACAGTGCCACCTCTAGTCTGAATCAGGTGCCACTTAGGAAGGCACTCTGAGTCAGTTATAAGACCTGTACTATGGTTTTAATACATACAGAATTAGGGATCTTTTCTTGAATATATTCAGATAGCTCAGTGGCAAATCTCTGTCTGAGATTGGATTCTGAGGATAAATTAATAAAATTTTAAATAATTAATCTATATCATGGGTGACAAGAATTAAGAATTGGTAGCTTACTTTCAGGAAATGTTCTAGATATCCTTATAGCTACTGAAACATTAGCTTTTTATTTTGAAGTTCTGGCTCTAGGAGCTCTTAATGGAACATTCTAATGGCATGCTAAATGCATTACCAGAAATAAGACATAAATACTGTTGGATGCTCAGATAAATATTGCTGCTGTTCTCTTAGCATATTGCATATTGGCATTTAAAGGCTGCATGACCAGAATCTGAATAACTTCAACTAAAACAAGATGCCTGATAAAACCGAGTTTAGAAAGGTCTCAAAAACTATTTTTTAGTGCTCTCCTTAAAAGGAGATAATAATCTGTACCACATGTGGTCATCTCAAGTAGCTCTCAATATACTTTCCATTTATTCTGGTAAATTAAAAAGTAATACTATATGCTTTAATATATAATGATCCTTGATAAGGCAGAACTCTTACTTGCATCTCCTTCCATCTGTTGTTAAGAAAGTAAAGAATAAGTTAATGAAGCAACCTAGGTCTTGACTGAACAACAGATTTGCTGAAGAAGGCGTGCCAGAGAGATTTACTTTCAGCTGTATAGTTTATACAAATAGGAGGAAAGGCTTAAAAATTCCATGTCATGTCATATTTGCTTGCCTTTGAACTTAGATTGTAACTCACAAAGGATTGGAACAATTTTGAGACATTTCTCGTTTCTGATGAGCAGAGCTGGTTTTGGGAAGGCAGGGGCATCTGGCTCCTGTTCACCAAAGGTGACACATAAGGAGCCAGCCACTGGTGAGTTAGACTGAAAGACCCAAGTTATAAGTTATAAGTGCCAACTTATACCAGAGAAAATGAAGATATAGAGACCCAATACATGACATAATACCAAAAATAAGCTATGGAAGATCAGGGTCATTCACAACACCCTGTAAGGTAGGTGCTGCTTGCCTAGAGGAGAGCAGTAATTACAGTTGCTGGAGAAAGTCTGAGTTAAATCAAGTTTGAGTCTAGCCCCTCCAAAATTGCTGTCCTTACAGGAGTCACGCCTCAAGTTTGCCAATCAAAAGTTGAGCTGAGTAATAATTAGCCACATGCTGTTGCCACCATATTCAATCTACAACAGTCACTGCAAAGTCAGCAACTTAGAGCACAGGAAAAATATATGTAGAAGATTTAATCTCTCTGAGTTTCAGAGAACTAATGAAACTTGAAATAATCTTTAATAGAAAAAAGAGCTCAGTGTTGGAGACATTCATAGGCTGTATTCAGCTAAAGGAAAGGTAAGTATAGGCCACTTCTTTTCAGAGCTGCAAAAATCATTTGGCAGTTATGAGGAAATTCAGTTATACACAAAGTATGACTGTAATTACATTTCAATCTTTTCCTTCTGTAAGGTAAAAAGAGAGGTCGGATTTTTACATACGTCAGAGGTTGTTGATTAAGGTTGTTGTGAAATACTAAAAGGTCAAGACAGTACTTCAATTTCATTTAGTTTTAATTCTCTCTGCCTCTATTTCACATAAAAGAAATCTGTTCTCCTTTCTATTACCTATTACACAGCACTTGCCATGCAATTCACCCCAAATCGTTCCATCACCACAAGTTCAGATTTGCTGCACCCTTGAGACAGAGCAGACACAAGGCTGGGGCTGCTTGCTGGGTTGTGTTGCATGACTGATGGATGATTTGTCCAAGGTCCCATGGAGACTCAAGTCATTGTGGAGCTTCAGTGTCTTCTCCCACACCCTGACTGCTCTGATGCCTTAATATTTAGCTTTTTAAAATGTGCCTAATCCTCCAGCAAGCATTTAAGAAAACCCAAGATACCTGACGTGCATTTGTTACTAATATTCTTTTACTAGGGATGTTTTTTCTTGGGCATTTCTATGTAGCTTTTCTAGAAGAATTTGCCATGCAACACGGAAACATCCAGCCTCATATTTCCCTCAGCAAGAACATAAGAATTATTTACTTAATCAGAGACAATATGCAAAAAGATGTTCTTTTTGAGGTGGGGACAGAAGGGAAAAGATTGAATAAAGAAAGGAATTTCAATATCAAGAAGTGCAGCTACTTTCTGACCATGCCTAATCTGTTATTCAGAAAAAGAGCTTTTTCGCAGATTGTCAGCACTGGGACACAAGTAAAAGACACTTTAGAAGTAAATGATGGGAAGAGCTTAAACTGTGATTGTCTGTCACTTGGATCTTTAACAGCAGAAGGAAGCAAGTTATCCAGATTAGCATCAGGCAAGAAATCAGTGTCGCTAGAAAACGCCTTGGATTGCATCACTGCTACTTAAGCCTGGCTGACAACAGAATCCTCACTGAACAAGATGTCTTAACTTTGAGGAAATTACAGTGTTTAACAGCCACAAACAACCTGCCAAGATCACTTAAGTGAAATGTCAGTGAAGGGCATTGACAGAGAAAGTTGTTTGAGTACCTAGTAATCCAATCAGTTAATACTCTCTGTTTATTTGCAGAGTCAAATAGCACGCTAATGCAGAGAAGTAGAAGCCTAGGCAATTTTTTCTCCTTTGTGACCAAAGAAAGAAAGGAGAAAAAAAAAAAAAGGTTTGTCATAAAAATCCCTTCAACTTTCCTGGTAGAAAAAGTAATCACTAGGATCTTTTCCAACTTATTGTGTACCGTACTTGAAAGCCTTACTTTATTCTGTGTTGCTGACCAATCTTGCATTCATAATAGATGACTCCTCAGGTGATGACCCTCAATATCAAGTCCATCAAGAAAAATACCATAGGGTCAGAAGGAATTTTTTGGCTCATCTGGATTTATCAAGATTGCTCCAATCTAGTAGAGGTCTTTCCTACAAGGTCTTTCCTTTCCTTTTCTCCTTCTCACTGAGATAAAGAGATTACATGAAGTGCCATCCTGCATGTTCACATATTTGAAGCAGTGTCTCTATATAGGACACCCAGTGTAGGACTGACTTTTGAAGAAAATCTATCCCTTTTGCTGAACATGGTCTGCTCTCTTGGTTCTAGAATAAAGGCCAAGGCCCTGTACTGGACAGTATGTCCCTCGACCCTTTACTAAGATCCATTTTATAAAGCACAGACAAAACTTTTCAAACTTCATGTAAAAACAGCTACATTTTTTCTACCTTAAGCCTCTCTCCTTTGATCAGTGATATTTTATATGTTAGTTTCAACTTATTCATAACCAGCCTATGCTTCTTAGATTTATCATGTTCTATCTTTAATGACTTCAAAGCAAAAATATTTTCAAGACCTCAATTTTTTCCATCATAAGGAATGGAAAGCCAAGCTATTGAGCCTATCTGCAGATTGGGTCATTTATGGATTATAACTATGTTCATGTTTGATTTATTCAACTGTTTGATTTCATCAGCTATTTACACATAAGCAAACCTCCTTTTTCCAAGATCTCTCATTTCCGAAAATGAAAGGCAAAGAATTGGTTGAAATTTTGCCAATCCCTTTAATAGTTTTATATCACACACACTTCTCTAAAATTGTCACTGAGGCGAATAATTTAGATAAATATATAATTTTAAAAATGTCTTAATACATGGGCAAGTATTATTTATTCTAAGAAAAAATACCTAAACAAAGAAAACTTAAAAAACCTGGGTATTTAGAGAGATAGACAATATTTTTGGTTGCTGTAATACATAGTAAGTAACATGTCATTTTGGTTCAGCCAATGAACTAGAAAATTTGAAATCTATTGGGAAATATAAGAGATGAAGCTACATAAGCCAGCAGTGAAAGAAAAACCTTTTAGACTTTGCTATTAAGATAACACAGTACTTGAATCTGAAACCCTGTTATTGAATTTGCTACTGAAATCTCCATATTAATTAACCTTTGGTTATTGTTGTTCCTTAGTATATTATGAAAAACAGGAGAATCTTGTTTTTGTCTTATTCAATTTTCAATAATGAATATTTCCACAGAGGGCAATAATTTATGTTTTTATTGTCCTCTCCTAATTTATATTTGCATTTAGAGCTCATGTCATTGTAGGATGTTCTGCACAAGGTAAGATATTTTCAGGCTGTTATTCAGAAGCATATTAATTATGAACATCTATGTTTTTATAAAATTGCCTTGTGATAAATGCTGTTTTTCCTGAAAATGCAGCTCCTCTAAGGTCACCAATTTCACTTCAAATCTTTAGAAAGTATACAGCATGCTATTGAGAAGCAGTAGTAAAACCTGTGTGTACCCAAAGGACATTATTTAGAGATCTTTGTGAAAGGGTCATAAACAGTGTTCTTAGCCTGTGGTTTGAGGATGTATTAGAATTTCCTATCCAGTGTATGTGAAAGCAGTAACATACAGGGAAGTCAGCAGCAAAAGGAACAGCCAGTGAGAGACAGCTTAGAATGATTTATGATATGCTGATGATACAGGTTGTCTGGAAGTCATATAACACCGATAGGCCATGGTGCAGTTGTACTGCAGTGGCTGAGATACAGCTGAGATTGGACTCTAGCCAGACTGTTCATGGAAAACATTGGTGTGACTCTGGAATATAAAACCAGGGAAGGCTCTGGAGGAGGCAGCAGAGATTTTAAAGATCCCCCTTTCAAATTTGTCAGAGGTCAGTTTACAAGATTTTTATTTTAGCAGTTAGATAGCCTTTAACTGTCCAAGGAAATTTCTTGCCTGACCTTAAATGTTGTGATAAAAGAGTAATTGTCCTTTTATCCCTTTAGGATTACACTAGTGAAATGAAGCATACATGAAACTTGAACTTAAGTCTAGGCAGAATCTAACATTGATTTTCTTGTGACTTTCCACATTTTCAAAGATTATGAAAGCAACTAACAAAACCAGCAAACACAACATTTTAAAAGGCCTAAGCCTCATTAAGAACAGATATGTCTGCTCACACTGTAGTTAGAGTCTAAAATGCATGCTGTAGCATGCCAGGACCAATTCCTTTAGACTCTGCAGTAGATGATTGCTAATTCTGACCTCTAAATAGAGTGTATACATGTTAAAGGCTGTACCTATCTCACATGCGGAGATACAATGTGCCTCCCAGAGCATTCATTCCCAAGATTTTTTTCAATGAATACTGGAACAGAGTGTGTGATAACTGGTGAAGGTGGACAGGGGATGGAAAAGGGAACAAAAATTAGTACATGAGACCTGAGGGCCTCACTCCATATGCACCTGGGACCTGCCAAGGACACACAGTCACAACTAGGAATTAGGCAGTACTTAGCTGAATTTCTTCCTGCTCATTTGTCACACAGGAGAATCTGCTGCACAAATACCTTAAGCAAAGCCTGCCTTGTGGTTTTGTTCTTTAGTTGGCATTGAGAAGTAGCTAACACTTGTGGGTTTGTTTAGGTTATTGACCAAAATAGAGGAAATCACTCTACCATTTTTCTATATCAAGCATGGAATGAGTCTTGCTATCTAGTAAAACTAGTGTTGCCTAAAGGGAAACAGAATGAATAAATTAAAGTACAAAGACGTTTGAATTACACTTCTTTTGGTCTGCTTTCTAGCCTGAAATGCCCTGGCTGTGCAGGGTATGAATCCTAACCATGCCCTCCTTAGCAGTGATGGTGATCTGAGCTCACTTGGCTCAGATTGCTCCCAAAAGTCACCACTGTAAGGTCCTCCATTCCCCAGGCACCGTGCCCTAGCACTGAGGATGTCAAGCAATTAGTCCTTTGCCTTATGCCCAGGCTCACACCAAAAATGCCAGTCCCTGGTGCAAAGACTGTCCATCTGCTACTTTTCCTTGTGCATCTGTCCTACCCAGAGCTGCTTGAAATCCGTTAGACAGCATGTCCTCATGGACAGGTCTTCCATCACATCCATCCTTAATGTCTGCACTTGCAACAGACCACCACATATTTCAAGGGCCAAAAATCACACTGTACATGGAAATTTTTTGACACAAATGTGTCAGATGGCCTTTGAAGGAGCTTCCAGGACACCTGTGGTGGAGAAAAACACAAAACATAGCTCTTCTGCCTGTCACTCATATTTTCCATGCATCCATACTCCCTCTCATCCCAGAAATGGCATAAAAAAATCAGGTTAGTGACCCAGGTGACATATTTGCATACAGCAATATATGAAAAAATGTGTTTACGTGTTTTCTTTTCTGTTAATGAGCACTCACAATTTCTGTTATCTTGATCTCTGTTGATCTGTCAAATATGTTTAGCAGATATTCTGAGATTGGAAATAAAGAGGATATTTAATTTGTCTAATTAGCCATAGTACAATATTCACATATTCTAATAAATAATCTGAGAAAAATTAGGTTTTCAATCATGTTTGCTTGTTAAGCTTATAATTACAAAGTTGTTAAAACTCGCTGAAAGTAATGTCTTGTGTCTCTTAATGAAGGCGTACTGTTTTTTCCCTGTCAATGACAGCCATCTTATCAAATAATAGTAACGAAAAAATTGCATAGTGATACTGTTACATGTCTTGAGACATGAGAAGCAATTAATTATTCATTGTTGAGGAGCATTACACCAAAACTTACATTAAACCACATGTAAAGAACACGGTCCGTTGTGGGTCCAGTGCCACAACAATTAAGTTCATTTAGCTGGTTTCACGACAGGATATAAGAAATTTTTGGACTCAAGTTCCTGAGTTTTTTGACAGAAATTAATCTCTTTTGTACATTTTTGTAAATGTTGACAACGTAAGAAGTTGGGTTAGCAACAAAGCAGAGCAACTTATTGCCTTTCTGAAAGTCTTCTGAGAGGTAACTAGGAAAAAGTATGCATTGATATACACATAATTACTGAACAGATAATTTATGGGACCTTCTTAACTCAGGGCATATTTTATTAGGAATTATTTATTTGCACATTTTAATGAGATAATAAATACCTGCTCTATGTAGAAAGCTTACAGGTTTTTTGTACAGATTTCTTTTATTTCTTCCTGATTTTGTTCACTTCTAGCTAGCATGTTCCCATTGAAGATACAGGTGAGGTAGAGGAAAACACAGCTAACACAATATTCATCATGCATTGCTAAAATCTGTTTCATTGTTTGCAGTTAGATCTTGATTTTTACCTTCCACAAACTAAACTGTGCTAGAGAAAGAGTGAATACTCTTAAACAGTGTTTCTCACTTGTGCTGATATAGAAATCCATGAAATTTGGAGGCTCATTGGAGTACTGTAGGACAGTTTTAAGAGAAACATTGGCAGTATAAACTCAAAAGCTACACTACTGAAGAATTCCAAAGTCCCTTTGGTTGGATGCTTGAAGTGCGACAGCCACTTAATACCAGCTTGTATCTAATAGCAACAGATTTGTATTATGTGGTTGCTTCAGGTAATGGAGGCCTGGACCAAACAACCTTGGATTGCTCTTGATTTAGTGCTAGTTTTGAAGTAGAAAAGTCATTTATCTTCTGATTATTCTGCCAGTTCTTCTTCCTGGAGCTAGCAGTTGTAGAAAGTACTAACCCAAACTTCTTCCATCACCATATCCTAACAACTGATTCAACTGGAAAAGACACGCCATGAGTTCATAAATCTCAGGAGAATTAGGTTCTTTTATTCATTATAAGTCCTTAATTTCTGATTCTTCTGAGGTGTGCATATGTTTAGCAGAAAGTGTCTTGCCTGGAGTTTTCTGTGTTTTAAACAGTTATATGCTCTCACTTTTTTTGCTGAATACTTCACCTAAAGAATTAATCTGAAGCCACATAGCAGAATATTCCTTTGTTCTTAACTTTCCAATAACCAAGTGAAAAACAGATGTCAGGTTCTAAAAGGTTATTTGGTTTATTCTCTTTTTCTTAGCCTTTTTTAATATTTTGTATGTTATATTAGAAAAATATTATATTTCTAAGAAAAATAATTGTGCTAAATTAAAAGTCGTCATTTAAATGGAGGAAAAGCAGACTACATTTTTCTGATCAATTTTCTCTGCATTTGCATTCTATAGCCAAAAAGAAAATATTAAAGTAAAATATGCACCTCCCCGCATCAATATATACCCTTCCCATTTTCTATGCATGTAAGGAGATGTCATAGTCTCATAACACAACCTGACGTAAGACCTTTAAGTAAGGTCTCTGTATTTGCAATAGCTGTCAAAAGTTAAAATGTTACAAATTTTTAGGAAAACTATTTAAAAAATTAGGAAAATGTCCATATATGTGCCCACATGTTGAGTACTGGATGCGGTTCTCCTCCTTGATTCTCAGTAAGGATATTCTAAAACTGAAAATGAACGAGAAAAGAAGATAAAGGAGAAATTATGACAAGTAATGAGGAATGCTATCACTTACAATGAATGACAAAGCAAAGATTTACTCAGATTGAGTAAATACTGCTTTTATAACTTTTTTTTTCCCAATTTACTAATTTCTCTGGTTTATTACTTTTGCCTGTATAGGAATTTTATTTTAAAAATATAATAATTATATACTGATCATTATAATTACTGCTTGGTTGCACCATACTCACCTATTTGCCAATGGCAAAATTAATGAAATTCATAGTCCAGAAAAACTGGTTTGAAGGGAAATGTATAATGCAAACCCAAATCCATAGATTTATTTAATTTAATTTTATTTAATAAGGATATGAAGAATATATTAGGGCACTGAGACATTATGACAGTGTACATTGATGTCTGACTAGACTTTCAGTCAAATTCTAAATCCACATAGAGTTGTGTTTATTTATCTTCATCTTTTCTGGAAGCCACCAAAGACTTTGTGCTTTTTGTGGTCTTTGAGAGAAGATTTCACAAAATGTTAAGTGTCCATAATATCAGTTTTTCACAAAAAATTTTCCCAGCCTAAATGTTAGGCTCAGACATTAGAATGGGGTGATCATCTATCATCTCAGACTGCTAAATACGAGGAAAGAATTACAGAGAAAAGTTTATTCTTCAGTTAAACAGGGAGATCTCTTTCTTTCTTTTCCCATATATTTATGGCACAGACATACCACATAATCAAGAGTTTGATGAGTTTCCAGTGATCTAATAAAATATAATACAATTATATTACAATTAAAACACCTGAATGAAAGAAAACACTTGAATATTACCCATCTGTAATAATTATCTTCTGTGTTTAAAGTGAAAAATGATCTTAGAATTTCAGGGAGATTTGATTAGTTATGTTTTGGTTTTTTTAAAAAAGTTTTTTTCACCTGTCACTCTTCAAATTCAGGTGACTGTTCAACTGTTTTGCACAATGAAGCATATAATTAGCACTAAAATTTACTTTACAAGTGCTTTTCAGAATTCTTCTGTTTAACACAATGTGGATAAGGAAAAAGGAAAAAGAAATCTGTATGAATTAAGTAAAAATGGAAGAGAAAGATTCATAAGGGAAGGACATATACCTTTACTAGGCTGGCTGAAACAATTTGAAGAATGAAGCTGTTTGAAAGACATGGGAGAATTTAATGAAGAAATATGCTATCATATTTGTTGTTTCTTTTTTTCTTCCCTTCTCTTTCATCCTTGCTACAGGAGATAAAATTTTCTTCAGAAATGTTGCCCTCCTCACATGCCTTGATCCTTACTGTTACCACAGCATTACTTCTACAACTAACACCTGCTTCCCAACAGAATGCAGAGAAGCTAAGAAATTAAAGAAACAAAAGCCTACAGTTTGCATACATCCTTCTTTTCAGAATTTACCTGTTTGTAAGGCATTTAGAAGGGCTTTAACTCATATTCTGTGTCTTACCCTGGGTCTCCTGTTGCACCAACAGACTTATACTTGTCTTTGGAATTTATCACTTTTAATGTGCCCATTCTTGATGACTCATTAATTGTTGACTTTCATTGTCATGCCTTAATCCCTGGTTTGTACATGTTGGCAACAGTAGCAGTTTTGATTAGGAAATTCAAAATTGTATTATTTCCTAAAAGGTGAAACCTCCTGCTGTGTTCTCTGTGACATCTTATTTAACCTTTCACTTGTTGGACATTAAAGTAAACATTGTGGTATAAATACTAGTGATTTAATATCACAAAAGATCTGTAACAGTAGTTTAGTAACTGCTTATATAAGAAATCTGAATTGTAGTCTAAATGTAGAAAAATCCCCCACTTTCATGCATAATATAAATACATTGTCAGTCAAGGCTGTCTATTTATCGGTAAAATATTTTGAAATGTTTATATCCTACTTTTTGTTTCAGTATAATCTTGAAAAAATGTTATATTATCAGAAAGAAAACATAGTATCTTATTATCTGTAGTGAGAATTTATTTTAAAGCTGATTATTCTAAGCATTGTCATGCTCTGTCAATTTTATTCCTGTCTCCATAAAACCTTCCCTTATCTAAACATTTATAGTGCCACAAGAAAAGTAATTTTTATTGTTTTTTTCTGTATGTCTAACAAATCTGGTTTTATTAGAGGTTGGTGGGCCTTTCTTTTTTTTTTTTTCCTTGCTCATGTTTAAAAGGTATGTATTTTCTTATTTGCCTTTTTTTCTCAGCATCATTTTTAGAATGGAGGTAGGATTTTTTCTGTAGTACAGCATCTTGGTAAGAAGGAAGTTACACAGTTCTCACATTAGCCCATCTGGTATGAGGGAACTTTATTTATTTCATTGTCTTTATTTAACAAAGATGACCCTCTGTCCAGTTGTCCAGCCAGCCAGCTCCACTGCCCCCTGAGACTCTCTTTTGTCCTAAGGATTGACATTTCTAAGGTTTCTATTCTTCGCATCTGGAAGAAAGCCTTCAAACACCATTCAGTCACCATATGCCTCGCCAGTGACAAGACTGACGGATTGGTAAGTAAATTGTGTGGTTTCCAGTCATCTAAAAGGCACAGTGCCTGGTTCTAAATCAAATCATCACACCTCAGTGCTGGCACAGTCAGTAGCTGCACTGCCGATCGCTGCAGGAAGAGAATTCTGCTGTGCTGAGACTGCTGGAGAAACTTGAGTACTCTTGAAGCTTACTTTCTCTTACTTTTTCTTTTATTTTATAAGTTGAAGCAGCATGAAGCAGCACATTCCATTACAATGTAATAAATATATCATAATCTCAGTTGAATATACATGGGCTATTTTGGAACAAAAGCTATTAGTCTATTTCCCAGTATACTCTATTTTCAATGTCTTTTCAAAGTTTTCTAAATAATAATTTAAAAATTCAAAAATGTATCTCTTTGCAAATGCAGGTGAAAATAAATCTTATGTCTGAGTTCATGATATTCCAGCCCATTAATCAGACTTCTCCTTGAGCCTATTCACTGGGTGGGGGAACAACTGCTTTCAAAGACATCAGAACAATTGCACTTTGAGACAGAGGTCACAGAACTGTCACATATTTTGCCTAACAGGTAGGTGAAGAGTGCTTGGGTCTGTTTGCACTCTGACTTCCCATCCCGGTACTGTAAACCTCCATTTCATTCATCTGTTGTTACTGAAACACGAATAATCAATGACTAATGTGGAAACAGGTCTTCTAGAAACTGAACCATCCTAGTAAGTAGGAACAAGTTTTTCTCCTTCCAGTGCAGCCAACGATGTGAGCAGAAAGACAAGCATCTCTTACTGTTCATCTAAAACACATCCCATAAAACAAGTCACTTGTAAATGCAAACAAATAATAATTTCTCACCAGTAGAGGCACGTAATTTCTCTAACACATACATATTCACTGATAATTTTGTTGCTGTATCAAGCAGTACAGCAAATTCTAACTCAGACAGCAACTTCAGTATGGCCATCTATTGAGAAAACACAGTTTCCAACTCATAGTTTATCCAACGTGATATCCCATTTCTAGAGGTCAGTACTAAAAGTTTTATAGGGAGACATAAGCAATGATGCATGAACATATGCCCCCACATTACATTTCCTTCTAAATCTAATAAACTTGGATATAAACCTTTAGGCATAAGAGTTGATATTTTTTAAATGTTCTACTTTTAAACTTTACATCACAGTGTAATCTACTCATCCACTGAGTGTGCCCTTTGGCAAATCTGTATTGTGAAAAATAAAACAAGCAAACAAAACTGTAACTCCTGTGTGTTTTCCATTGTCTTCCTTTTATTCTCATACTTCTGCTTAACTCAATTGTCTTAGAAAAGATAGATATGTAAGAAAATACTTTACTGAACTTCCTTTTCCTAAGACTGCTCAATGCCTTTTTTTTGTCGCCACCTATGGCATAGAACAATATTTTTTTGAAAACGAGTATTAATTTAATTCCAACGTTCTCTTGGAAGTACACAAACACTCCAGTGAATATGTAACAATATCATATCTTCATAACTATTAAATTGAAACTAATTTTGCTAAGGACTCCTTAATAATATAATCTACAAAACCTATAGCTACAGCACATAAATTCAGATGTTTTTTCACAGCCACTGGAGATCTCTGAATATAGTTCCACAGCCATTCAAGTATAGTGCATATAGAGTACTCTTGTTTGAAATAAAGGCTATCTGAAACTCATTAACTTTTCCCGCAGAACTTTTTGCAAAATACTTTTTTAATATGCCTAAGAATCTGGGTATCAGGCACCTCAAACCAGTAGTCAGTGCCAAATAACAGATTATTTTTGAGAAATATCTCAGTTAAAAGACATTAATTGCAAAGATATTAATATGGTTTGGTTTTAATCTACATTTTGATAAAAAATCTAAGGCTTGCTGAAGAAATCCAGGTAGCTGCCAAAGAAGAGATCTTGATGTATTAAGGAACTTTTGATTAGGCAGTTAACTTGAGGAGACTGCTAATACAATAAAGACACATCTATTTATCACTGGCAGGGGGAGAACACTGATTTTGCATAAGAAGAGAATGGACTGAGTTTTCAGGACAAAATATTAAATAGATCTAGAGATTGGAAGACTTTCAAGACAAATCTGACAATAAAAGAGGGATATTCAATGCCTGAACCCCATAGTTAACACCTTGTAAATGAAGAATCTTTGCCACAGGAGAAGATTAAATTTTGTGAGTCAAATATGTATGTCAGGTCAAGTGTAAAGATGACCAAACTGTTGAGTCTCAAGTGGGTCAGGAAACTGAAATACAAGGTGTTCAGTGTAATAATTGCTGCTCTTCAGGTAAAAACAGTAGAACAGAACATTAATAACTGATATTCTCATGAAAGCAAAATCTGTGTATTGGACAAAGTCTGAAGTGATGGATAAATAAATATTGGTTTCTTGATCACTGATGTCTAGGAATTAAAATTGGTCTTGGTCCTCCCAATAAACTGTCCCCAAAAGAATAAGTTCTCAAGCTTTGTCTTTGCTTGTAAAATGTCATAAGTGTTAGCAGAGTCTGTAACACATCATTTAATATGTTTTAGGAGCATATGAAACTGAAAATGAAATGCTGCAGGTGTACTGTGTTCAAAGGGCTTGACCTCATTGCACTTACAATAAATCAAGAGGAATTCCTTTCAGATTATCAGCTGAATTGGTTTTAAGCAACATGAGATCAGAATCATGTTTCTGTTATTAAAAGAGAAACATTTTTGCACTACACAATACTGGAACAAATTCAGCAATTACCACATCTCAGTGCTGTAAGAAAGAGAGAGGTAAATTAGACACTGGTTAAAATAGAATGTCACAGAAGACATGAAAATGTATCCTGAAGCAGGTAGAAGGAAAGAAAATAAGAAATTGATAAAGGAACAAGAAAGATGGATTATAAGGAAAAAGAAGTCTCAGTAGAGACATATGAAAGAAAATATTGAAAGAGAGGGATGAATATCCTCTCTTGGGTGGATGTGATATAGAATGAATATCAAATTGGCCTGAGGTCAGATCTAAGCATCAAAGCAGGTGTTTGTTATCCACCCATAGAGTCTGAAAATCTATCATCAAGGGCATCTGATGCAGACTCTCCCTGCTTGTGATCAAATGGTTTGCTAGCTCCAAGAGCATGGCAGAGCCTTTCATCTCCATCTCATGTCATGCTGCTTCTTGTCTTTGCACCAAACAGTGTCATGCCCAAACATCCAACTTCTCACATCTTTCTAATACCAGGAATGTCCCTGATAAAATAAAATAATAGATAAAAATAATGCTAAAATCTTTTCTGTGACAGTATATACCTGGGGTAAAGGCATACTAGGAAAAATCAGAGCACTCTACTGGCATGATTAGAAAGAGGAGAGTGACTGGGGAGAAGAGAGTGTCAAAAATTATATTGAGAGCAGGACTAAAAATCTGCAGTCTTCAGAGAGGAGAGGCAGAGGGAAGGCGAAAGGAAAGCTTTGCTTGTTCTGAATTTTAGAAAATTACTCATTTTTCTGCATGTGAGAATCCAGAAGTTATTGATTCATTGACTATACACGTGTAACTCAAAAAATACAAAGTGCTGAGCTTATGAAATGGAAGAAGAGAAAAAGCTAATGATCCCATGGCTGGAGAAGGGTAAATGGGGAAAAATGTTCACCAAAGAGTCACAGGGTGAAGTTCAAGGACAAGAGGATCAAAGAGTGCTCTTAAAAAATTACAGGAAAGAAATATTTTGGCAGTGAAATCATTCTTGAGTCATAGAATAAGGAATAAATGAATAAGTAAAAGCAATTATGTGGAAAGAAAATAACAGAATATGATATAGAGCAGACACAAAAGGATAAACAGGAAAATGCAAATTAAAAGAAACCAAGCTGGTAAAATATAGATATGAAAAATAGGGCTCAAATCAACCAACAGACACAGATAAAGCTCAAATGCTAAAGAACCTTTTTAATTTTTATATAGCATGAGGCTATCAAGCTATATACTCCCTTGAAGATGATAAAACACAAAAAATACAAATATCTAACTTGAACAAATTCAGGTTTTATGGCTTTATGGTAACTATTTCTTTGTAGCATCTACTGTCCATTATGAATAATTTTGCATACAAGTTATTTTAATTTTACATCAACTTGAAGTATCTTTGTACTTCGTCTTTAGAACAACAGCAAAATCTAGACTAGTGGAGTACAAATATAGGCCTACTGTATGAATTATTTTGTTCCTAATCATTACCAATTTAGTTTGATGTAAATCAAAATATAAACATTTATCTTTAAAAGAAAATACCCATTTGGGCTGCAGATGATCTGCCTATGAAATGCAAGTGCTTTATTTTCAAATATTGATGCCACATATCAAAAATGAATTGAAATGTATTCATGGGAAATGTTTTGGGAAACCATTATGGGATGTACAAACGTAAACAAATAGATCCCAAGATTACTCCACTGATCACTATTTCATTTGTAACATCTAATCATCATCTAATCAGATGACATAATTAGAATGATTCCTCCTGGCCTTAAAATTTATGCCTGTCGAAATACATAATTGATAATCATGCAATCATATGTCTGTGGGGAGAATTTCTTTCTACTCTGTTAAATGGGTAATTTTATATTTTATTGTGCGTCAGGACTACTGGTATCCATTCTACATTTCCAGCTTAGCTAATGCAATTAGGTACAATATTAGTCATATATCCTATTGTTTTCATACTATTAGGCAATTATCCACAGTATATTCTGACAAGCAGTTTCACTGACTAATTATTTGTGGTACAAAGAGTGTACATATTTTTATCTTTATTAAATTTAATGCGGTTTTATTTCATTTGGACAAGTTCCATTCTAGTATTCAATGCCAATTCAACATAGGTAACAAAAAGCATATGCAAATTAAACTACAAAATGTCTAGAAATCCTCTAATTTAGATATAGTCTATCAATTTTATCATTTATGAAATCTGCAAATTCTGTAATTAACTAAAAGGTTTGCAAACATTAGAGAATATAGCAGTCTGCCACAACAATGTTCTCAACACATTGTACTTATATACACATATATATGGAATATGTGTAAATAGAGATATATTTGGCACATATATGCATATATAGTATCAATAATACTATATTATTATGTATATATGATATGCAATTGGAGGGGTTTGCAGACATGCTCTTCTGTTTTCAAATGGCTCATGGGAAATTATTGTGCCTATTATAATAACCTGCCCTCAGACGATGAAGACCAGATAGAAATCTTCTACTCTTTTATGATAACGTGTGTATAGATATATGCACAAGTACACAATGCATGAATATATTCTTGGAACTCTCAAACACATGCTATGCATGATAAAAATAAGTAGGCTACTGGATATGATCATAATTTCCAGTTATCTCATCCTCCTTGCTTTGATAGAACTTATCTAGTCAGTGCTGTTCTCATATTTTTTTTAGTTATAAAGCAGAACTCACAGCAAATGGATTGGAAGAAAAGATCAAAATATTCAGAATATTACAATTGGGCTTGATTTAAACATCCCAGTTTAACAGGATCATAGCTCAAAACAACTAAACCATTTCATGAAGCCTATAGGGAATTTGCACTGTGCATTGCATGTAAACCTCTGTATCACACCCACATGCAATAAATGATACATAAAAATAAAAAACATTCAATGGCAATATATAATCTCTATTTTATTCTCCCTCAGAGTCCAAGGCCTTACAAGTGAATCCTGGTTTCATTCTCTCCATTTTACATTTTTCTCCATCCCATATCCAGATATAAATGTCGTTTAGTGTTAGTCAACAGAATAATAAAGGAAACCCCTGGATCATTCACCAAGTGCCATGGATGTGCTGTGTCAATTGTATTCCTCTATTTCCTGTGTACCACTTAAAGTTTTTCCAGAGAAAAAACCTTGCCACACACTGTTAAACTTTCATTCTAATTCTGAAAGTTTTCATATGACCCTTAACTAATACGTACTGATTAAAAATTTATTTTAAATATAGGATGTTTCCTTTCAAAGTCTACAAAAAACTACCAAAGGGTAATAAAGAATGGAAATGAGAATTCAAATATTTTTTAATAACAAAAGCCTTATTTGATCACTGAAATTATGTCCAAGTAATAGCTTCAAGCATTACTTCACCCGTGGGAAATACAGCAAACATTATTTTAAAAGCAGTTAATTTTGTGACAAAAGCAGCTTGTATGAGTTTTACATAAAATTATTTCTATGCCAGTACAGCTATATCTGCTTATCCTTTAAAGTAAACTTTTCAAATTAATCCCCAGCAAGGGACTTGGATTTCCTGTTTTGTTTTCTTCAAACCAAGCATTTCACTTGACTGTTTTTGGGTGCTGCCTTGTTGCATTGTATACAACAGTACTGTAATATTGCTGCTTTTCTGCAAGAAATAACGTGCTTTTTCTTCTCTTCTTTCCTTTTTTTTTTTTAAATTAAATACAGCTTGTAGAAAGTGTAATATAGGCATATGTTACATGTCCTGTTTTATCTAATTTGAATAAATTTAATAGTTGCATGAATATAGATTCAATAATTGCACTGGTAAATGAGCACTGGCGCAGGTAGCCCAGAGAGGCCATAGAGTCTCTGTCCTTGGAGATCCTCAAAACCAGGATGTTCTTCTCTGGCTGGACCAAACAATTTCCAGAGGTGCCTTCCCACCTTAGCCCTTCTGTGATAGTGTGAACTCTACCACAGCTTTCCTTTTGTGCCACAAACCCCAAGACTCCCTGGTGCAGCAGGCTCACTGGGCAGCTTTTGTGTGCCTGTTACAAACACAATTGAGAACCATCCAAAACCATCAGCAAGATGAAAGTGGCAGAAAGAAAAAAGGCAATGAGAGAGAGAGATAGCATGAATATGTTTATTTTACAGCTGAAATCCTCAGTACAACATAAATCCAAAGTACTCAAAGTAATTTTTTAAAATTCTACTGAACTATGCTCAGTAGCCTCTAACAGGAGCCTGTGCTCAACATCCAGACACCTGATTTGAGGGTGTGAATACTCTGCTACTCTAAACAGGGCTTCTTAGCCTTCTGGAGACTCTGCTATCATGCAGACAAAACAAATTCATTCTTTTCAGATTAAGAAATTCCCCTTGTGCCCCCTTTTCTGGTAAGATAAAGGCTGAATGAGAAAGCACAGCAGTAAATTAGAGAAGAGGCAGAACAAGTCTCCTGCCCTACAGCCCGCTCTGACATCAACATTAGGTGGAGGCTGGGTGTGATAAATACACAGCAGCATTCCCGAGAGATATAAGGGAAAAGCACACAGACGTGGAGACACGGCTAAAAGATTTTTAAATAATTACAACGTAATAGTTCAGAGTCCTCAGTGAAAAGCCTATTTTGCTAGGTGGTATGTGAACTCGTACAAATATACATGTCCTACTTCAAAGTGTCCTGTTTATGAAATGTACTGCACTTATGCCAGGTTCCAGATTTGAAGTGTGTTCTCTCTCCTCTTATCATTTCTCAGACTTTTTCTGGAATAAACTGGCAGGTCTCTGAAGAAGAAAGAAAAGTACGCCTATAAACCAAGCACCCTGGTAAAATATCACATTGTCCAGAAAACTGTTTTCCCCTTTTCTGTGTCTGGGATGGCTGCATGTATAGTAGAAAACTACTTATCTTCTGTTTGGCTTCATTTGAATTGAAAGGTAGAAGGAGAGATTTTTCCCACTCTGTTTTGATTAGCTGCCTCTAAGATTGAGAGTTCCAGAAATGGGCATGGTAATTTAAAATATATCAGAAAAAAAGTGGCTAATGTTTTCTTAGCAGCTTTCTTGTAAGGATAGTATGTTTACATTAGAATGCAGTTCTGTGCACGTGTGTGCATGTATCCTGACAACCAGCACTGCAGATATGGAATGCTGAGTGAATCCTTAGAACATAAAGGAAGTAGTCCAGATGTGTGATTTTAATCCATAACAGACTTTGCCCAAATGTATAAGCATTGCCCAAAAAAGACATGAGAGAAATAATTATCGAGTCTCTAAAATAATTGGCTTCAAGAGAGCACATAACACAGAAGTGTAGGGTGAGAGGAAATCTGAGATCATAGAGACAACCCTTTGCACTGCTCTCCATCACACCTCAGGAGAAAGTGCTGTTGGGTGACTCCTGACAGGCATTTCTCTAAACCATTCTTGAGAACCCCCACTTCACTACATATCCATATGCATTTTCTTACAGCCAGACCAAATTCAACGCCAGTGAATTGTTACTCCTTCTGTGGGTGGGATAAGGACCTCCCAATTTTGTTTTCAATGCCCTCTTAATCCCAGAATAAAAATTTAAATGTAAATGCTAAAAAAATCAAGAAAGGTCTTGTTAAGCTGTAGCAAGAATGGTTGAACAGGACTAAGAGGTATCCAGGATGCAGTTGTGTGATGCAGAAACAGCAGTAACATGCACAGATGTGTCAAGTGTGCTACAAACAATGTCAGTGAATGTGAGAATTAAATAATTTCCTTCTAAGGACATATAAGGCAGGAGGCCAATGAGGCCACTTTGCTTAGAGAAATGGAGACAGAACACAATTTCCACTTTATTCTCTTAGTAAAGAATTCAAGGGTCCTTTCTATTTTTATTTACAGAAAAGTTTCTCCCAGCAGGTAGGTGCCATAACATCTTTCCTGGGCTTTGGCTTAGGTCTTAGTTGCCAGGTGTCTCAAAACTGAAGGATATCCCTGAGAAAGCAACATGAAATAAGATTCTCTTGGCTTACATTGTCCCTTTTTGTTCTTCTACAGTAATCCAAAGAGTGCTTCAGAAGTCTTCCCAAAAGAAAGGACTCCTTTAATAATATGAAATTATCAGACAATACACATTACTCAATTTTTTTCCTGAAAAGGAAAGGCTCTTAACAAATTCCATACTACATTCTTTGCATAATAAAAAGGAAAGACAGCTTTTCATCACATCTATTGATACAGGAGAGCTTTGAAGACTTACTACTTTACTATTTCAGGTTCTTCTACTAAAGTAATTATGTAGGATAGACCTCACAGCCACAAGAAGATCCAGAGCAGATTCATTGCCTGTGCCAGCTCATTCATATTTTAGTGAGTTTCAGTGAGCACTAGAAATTAATTATTTTAGGTATTAAGTTATTTTAAGTGCATTAATCCTTTAGGTGAATGAAAAATTAAGGTAAATCCCTTACAATGAAAGAAAACATAAAATCTGATCTACCTACATTGGACTGATTGTTTCAGTTTTGAAGATATTTTCACTAGATCTTTGTAGCTTGTATTCTATCTTACAGTCTAAGTATAGATACAGTCAGACAGTTCCAATGGAACCTTTAAATCTTCAGCCAACTAAGACTAGACTACAATACTACAGTACAGAATTTTCAGCTTGTTTAACTACAGTGAGCAAGAGTACAAGATGTATCAGTCATTAACATGCATGGAAAATCCCCGTTTTGGAGCTGGGTATAACTAATTTCACAATTTAATCAGATTACTTTTCATTAAGTTCACATTTTATAAACTTATCAAGGATAATAATATGCATGTTTTGGTTAGCACAATTACACCAGAAGAAGACAGTTTTACCTATTTTTAACCTTTGTGTTCCAATTATTATGTATAAAATTTAGATTTTTATTACTATGTATTAACATGAATTGTAATTGTTAGCTAAGAATATGCCTCACAACAGTATGGTAATGAAATATATCTCTAAGTCTCGTCACCACAGTTTAAGTTTATTTTTCCAAATGAACAGCCTGGTTGGTAATCAAAACATTAGAAAGTAATGAGAATACATTTAGTATGTGCCCCCCATCCCATTTTTCTTATTACAGCATTAGTGTAATTACTACAGATCTGTCCATGCTTCCTTATGCTGCAAATATGAAAGTTTATGCCCTTGAAAACTTGAGATTAAGGCCCTGACAAACAGGAATGGCCCTTTCATAGGCCTAAGCAACTGATCCTCCCTTAAACTAAGGATCATTAAGGTACTTTGTCAAGGTAAGGGATGGAGTCCTTCCAAGTGCACACATTTTACAGGCCTTTCACTTTGATGGAGTGGATTAACTGTAAAGAAAAACGTAAACTGAAGTCATTGGGTCTGTGCAATTTTGTGTGAATAAATATTTCCTGTCAAAAAATAAGCACTGATACTTTTTCTTTCACAGCATATAAATGTGGTGAACGTATTATATCCATTTCCCTGAGCATGTAGTTACAATATTGATTTTCTTGTTTTCTACCAAAGTATTGTTCAAATTTATTATGAAGCAATACTTCCTTTGAAGAAATGGGCTACATAAACCAGCGGGTTTTTCCAGTGTGAGATTTTCACTAAAAACACTGGTTAACACAAAAGCTCTGAAAATAGAGGGGGTGAGGAGCACTTTGTCTGAAGAGAGCTCAGAACACCATGACACAGAGCTCCTTTATGTTTCCATCTGGCTCTAAATGACATGCCTTTGCTCATATTTTCTGCACGTGAGCACAACAAATTAGGCAATACAGAGAAAGCATGAACCTTGCCCCAAACATTGTGCAGGTCTGAAGAGAAATATCAAATACATATTCATAATGCTAATTTTCCATTGAAGTTGATGCTTTAGGTGCTAAAATATATCTATGTTGTTATTAAGATCATTACATTATTTTTTAGACTACTATTGAGATATCTATATTGCTATTTATGTCCACATCCATACTTTGCTATTCCAGGGGGTGTTGCAGAGCAATATAGCAAATACCTCAATGCTATGTAGCAAATGAAGGCAAAATGAGTGATTCTACATGCATTTTCCAACTGTAAATGTTCAAAGTGCTTAATACTGGCAAGATGGCAATTTTTCAACAATGAACTATTATTGTTCTTACTTCATAACTGGTGAAGTCCAGGGCACATAACATTCCCCCTCTGAAAGAGGATATGCAAAGGAATTAGTGAGCCATCACATTACAATCAAAGAAATCAAGCAATCATAAAAAAAAAATAAACTCTGTTATTCTAAAAGAGAAGGACAGCATAGATGAACAAGACACAAGCACAAGATCATGTGCTCATGATCAGGGTCACAGGGGGTGAGAGAACCTCAATTTCTATAAACTACTGTCATTTATTCTGATCAGCTGAACTGAAAATCTGGAGACAGTAGATCTTGTGCCAGCTTTTTGTGTCTTTTGCTCTAACACAGGAAGCAAAGAGGAAGCAGAATGTTTTTATTTACTTTAGCTTTACAGCTCCTTAAAGAGCACCAGAAAAAGCCCCCAAACATTTCAGCTGTTGTCTTCCTCCTTAAATATGGCATCATTCAATAAGGGGAAACACTTAACTGTGGTCTGATCTTAGCTTTGGCAAGCAACACTGAAAAGATTGCACACTACATTAAAATCAGCTCTCACTTCTAAATCTTCCCCCCTTTCACTTTGGTTTATCATTTCTGGTTCTATATCAGTAATTGCATTATTCCATTAAAAAAAAAAATAAAAAAAGTGGAGCCTACTTTTCACAAAGCCTTTTGGTTGTGTTGTATAAACAACTTGTAGTAGGTTACTCCTCTTAGAGTGAGTGTATTTTTTATTTACTTGTATACCTTGGTCATCCCTACTAAACTTTCTTTACCTCTTCTGCGTTTCAAAGTGCAGCAAACAGTACCACTGATCATCTGGTATATATCTATAATGTACACAAAATATATATACTGTCCTCTACATTTTTAATACAAAATTCATATATATCTTGAAATGGTTTTGTGTATATATATATATGTATACACATACATATATATATAATAACTATATTTATGAATCTCAAAATTTACTCTATGTCTGAATTTTATATGATGAAATTCATTATTACTCCAATGGCCTGAGTCACATTTAATTTACACACAGGTTTTCCTCTTTCCTTCCAAAAAAGGAAGATAATTCTGTCAGCAGTGTTCATTAAAATATATCTGATGAAATTATCAAAGTAAATAGTATTTACTTTATTAATCAATCTCAGCCTCTTGAAATTAATATTTTATTTATTTATTTATTCAAGGCACTCAAACCTCACCATGAATTATTCATTATATGAAGTGGATATTAATTTTTTTTTCCTTCTACTCTATAGCTCAAATGTCACATGGTCCAAATGGCTTCAAATCTCAATGAGTTTAAGTATGAGTGGCTTCCATCTGCTTGCAAGTTGAGATCAGGCTTTCTATAGTACAATCTAGAGGTAATATTATTTCATAATTATTGTCCATGATGGCAAATAAGATAAGCGTCAAAGTGGTATTTCCATTAAAATTAGTTAAGACCCACATTTTTAAAATACTAAACTTTCAGAATAGTTTTTACTTTTCTCTTTTGTTTCCTTTTTCTTCCCTCAGTCTTTTCTCTTTTTTCTTTTTTCCCTATGCCATGTTTGCAAGGTGAACAGAATAACAGAAATTAAAAACGAAAGGAAAAACACTAAACCTTCAAAAAAAAGAAGTATGTTGGCTGATTTTGTTAAACATTGGTTTCACTGGGGGAAAGGAGGTTTGTTTTTCTCGGTTTTTATTGACAAAACTCTTTGATTCCTTAAAAGCCAATCATCCTTTTTTAAAAGCATTTTAATAAAACCATCAGTTCCCTATTTGTCTTTTACGTAGGAAAAAATGCTTGTGGATATCTCCAGACAGAAGCACTTTTAAGAGTGCCTTTGTACACATCATTGGCAGGCACAGAAGAACATTTATTATTAGAAGCATCTCAGATATAAATATATAAGAGCTTATCATGAATGCAGGGGAGGACACACATTATTATCATCAAAGCAATATGAGCAACCTTATACTGAATTACTGTAGCGTGTCTAACTTGTGAACAGAAATCCACATGTACAGCAGATGTTCTTGGGGATAAAAGGACGTATTTACATACATTTACACATCCATTAAAGAAAAAGCTGCTTCCACATGCTGAGATATCTGATTTGTGTCCTTTTAATTGTTCTTGCCAAACCAGAAAAGTTGTGAGTATAATAATTGTGGAATGTTCACTTTACTGTTCTCTTTCCTAGGTATATAAACAAAAAAAAATTAATTGAATTTTTAAAGTGCAATACTTTTCTTTTTCTATTTTGATTGTAATAGCATCCAGATGCCCATTTGAAAGGATGAATTTCACTAAAAAGGTATTTTTAGAAGGGCTATTTAGGTCCCTGCTGTGGACCAGGACACCTTGCACCTGACCAGGCTGTTCAGATCTCCAACCTGGCCTTAAACACTTCCAGGGATGTGGCATCCACAACTTCTCTGAGCAACAGGTTCCTATACCTCACCACTCTCACAGTAAACAATTTTTTCCTAATACCTAATCTTAACCTATATTCTTGCTGCATATAAGAGACTGAAATGGGTAATGGCTTAAACATTAAGATCACTGAAGGACTTCACTGATTATGGCAAAACTGTGTAAAGAAGCTGTGACCACCGAAGGTCACAGACCCATTGGCTGAGGCCAGGTTTGCACACAGTCCCCCTCAGCTGAGTGGGAAGAAAGTGAGTTTTTGAGGATGTGATGGCATAACCTCTTATCAGCCTAAGACAGAGGGAGTTAACACCCATCTTCACCTATACAAATTGTCTCTGTTGTAGAAGTTCCCCCCACCCTGAGAAGGCCACATACACATGGGACATTTACGTGAGAGAAAGTCAAGGAGGTGTCATAAACCATCAAAGACCCCCAAAGCACGGCTCAGACTGACTCCTGAGGCCTTGCAGCAGATGCCTGCACATGATCCAAGTGTAGCAGCAGATCCAGAGTCTGTTAGAAGAGACTGTAGTATTTCCCCCACACACCCCAGGGGAGGTATCTGGGGTTTCCAGGTGTCCTGAATTTACACTAATCCATTGAACTCTATGTTTCATGGGACCCTCATCACTGAGAAGAGCAGAAGAAGAGGACTAAAAGGACACCATCAGAATCCATGGAGTGGTGATATTTTTTTACTTACTCTGCTTCTCTGTCACTCTCCCTCCTCACTCCCTGTTTTCTATTTCTTTCTTTCTTTCTATCTCTATCTCTCTCCCTCACATTTACTGTTAAGTCAAATCCGTACTATTGACTTCAGTATATGGCTTAATTTGCCCTTAATTTGGGCAGAGGTATCGCCCTAATAGTTGTAATAACCTTACCTTAACTCTGACTTCATTTTTTTTCCTTTGAAAACAGACTGGCAGTGGCTGTCTGGAGTCAAAAGTTTTCAAGTCAGAATATTTCTGATCCCACTTGCTGCTGCTCCACAAGTTTTCCATGCAAGTACTGCTGAAACCTGTTTGACAGCTTCCACTGAGTTTTCCAGTAGCTTCATTATGGTAATTGGAATCAAGAGTTATTTATTGCTGCCCATATTGATTTTGTATAACACACTGATAAATTATACTGCTGGAGAAAGTTGTTCCCTGGCAAATCAATTGAACTGTGCAACGAAAAGTCAACTGACTTTGCACTTTAAAATGCTGGGCCGTTGGTATTCAGACTGCGTATAACCTCACGATATTGTAATGGTTTTGGATGCCCAAATCATTCCAGGCTGATTCATATCAATTTCCTTTACCAATCACTGCATGTGAGGATTAGATATTGAACACATAAATTCTTTTCACATACCAATTGCATTTTTTGCAAATCTGAATAAACTGAAATGGTTGAAGTAATATATCTTTGATTATCGCCTACTGTTCTGGAATTGGAACATCAAGGATATTTAGGAACCATAGTGCTGTCCTGCGTGTCATTCTGGTGACCAAAACAATGTGTAAAAAGTATGAAGAAGCAAAATGCCAAGAGCCATGAAGAGATAATAGTGATTTGGTGCTTTTACAATGGAGTCAGTCAGTGTTACATCACCCTGCTCAAGTTGACTGTGAAGCCCATCTTGCCTCTTTCACACTAACACTAGCACTGGGGGAAAACCTTCTGAGATGAGCACAAAACCATGAGTCTACTTTAGCCAAATTTTTGTGCTTTTGATTACTTCAGTGATTATGCAGAATGAGAGGAAAAAACAGCTTGAAAAAAGAGAAGAAAGGTTAAATTTTTGACTAAAATAAAAGTGACTTAATTAATGTCTCAGGAAGAGTTTTTCTCACTCCGATACAGTCCTGAGGATGAAGTTTATCAAGTGCCATTTCAGGAAAGATAAATGAGATACATTGTGACTTCACTGTTCCTGTATGAGTCTATCCATGTCATATCTAGTTAGTTTATTCTGTTTATTCTTGATTCATCGCATCCTGGATATGACCCTGTAAAATAATATTATTTTTCTAAAATTCATCAACTTTTCTTAGTGTTTTGACATCATTCTGCAATCTCTCTTGGGCTTCTGTGCAGGCAGAAATCCCTTGACCTTTTGCATGAATACTGTTTATTTATTTTTCTTGTTTGCAACAAGAAACCCCTTAAAAGTTTCATTATACAAATTTTTAAAAGTTAATATAAAGCCATTAATCTGTCTTAATTTTATTTTAGAACTTTCCACAGAAATAGTTTGTTCTAGAGTGATGAGGCAAACTGGGCTGAGTGGGATTTCTTCTTCATGGCTTTCTGTGACCTTTATGGGTCAGAGCAGTATGTTTAAGCACCAGATGGGGTAAAATGGACTTTTGTCAATTTCTGAGAAAATATTAATAAGTTTCTCAGACTTATCAAACCAAAAATTCATAGTTTCAGTCTAGTCCCCTACAGGTGCATTCTTATTCTAGTGTTCCTCAGACTTCTAAGAACAAGGTGACTACTATTGCTGCTGCTCCTTCTTCTCCTTCTTCTCCTTCTCCTTTTTCTCCTTCTCCTTCTCCTTCTCCTTCTCCTTCTCCTTCTTCTCCCTCTTCTTCTTCTTCTTCTTCTTCTTCTTCTTCTTCTTCTTCTTCTTTCTTTTCTTCTTTCTTCTTCTTTCTTTTCTTCTTCTTTACAGCTTAAAAAGTAAATTATTGTTTATTTCCTAATGGAAGCCATGAAAAAGGCAAAAAAACTGGGGCTTTTTCTAGGTTATCAGACAATACCATCATTCCACCAGAACCCAAAGATAACACATGGCAGAGAATGTAAACAATCTGTGCTGTGGTCTCTGAGAAATGCCTGTAGTAGGGATTGCCTTTGTGAGTCAAAATAATAATTAAAATCATTATGAAGATGGTTCTTGAAGACTTTTTTCTTATAGACAAAGCTCTGATGCCAGTTGCTGTAGAAATAAAATGGGAGACAGATAGTGGTGAAGATAGATAGTCTGTTAGAGAAGCTGTCACTTACATAGGTGTGGGACACAGAATGGTACCCAAAGATGCTACGGGCTTCTTCACGGTGCTGCAGCTGGGTGAAATACCTGCAAAATTTCCTGCTGCTCATTCAAAAATGAATCATTTGGAGTGGGATGGAATTTAGGCACTCAAATACAAATCAGTTGCTTTGAAAAACACACTGCTTTCAACTGCTAATAAACAAAATCCAGCAGTACTTTGTCGCTCTTCAGATCTATCAGCTTAAATTGCATTTAATTTAAATTGTCTTAACTAGACAGAGAATCCCAAATCCCAATATCACAATAGGATCCAGAAACAAGACATATCACTGCCAACATAATTTTTGGGAGCTCAATCCAGCAAGAAAATGTCCAGTTACATTCAAAGTATCACAGACTGCTGTTCCACTTATCACTTTCAAAAGGTTACCTGAAGGAGGGAGTGGGGGGTAGGGGTGTAACATTTTATTTCTGTGATAGCCTCATGGCTGGAACACTCTCCAAGAGACAGCGAGTGCTTGACTCCCCTTTTTTTCCTGTGAAGATCAGTTCATGCACACAGACATGCCTCAGAAGCCAAATAGGGAGGTCCTGTGCCTGCCACCACCATTCTGACAACATGTTGTAGGAAGTGGCAGTGGAAGTAAAAGAGTAAGACTTTAACTCCTGATTCAAATACTTTTCCAAATAAATACTTAGATATAAAACCAAGATGTCAGATTAGCTGTAATAAAATATAAAGAAAGGTCTACTGTGTACTGAAATCCCTCTTTAAAAGAGAAAAATATGAGCAGTTTACCTAGATTGAAACCTGCCCATGTAGTATCATCTATCCCAAGGAACTGGCAAAAGTAATTGAGTTGAATCTATTTATTTCAACATCTGATTGCCAATTCCAGCTAAGGTTGGAAAGGAACAAGAAGACTAATACCATCCAAAGAGTTTAGGGGTCTGTCAAAGCAGTGATTGGCACTTGGCTGAGTGGCACCTGGAAATCTTGCAGATCTTCCATCCAGTGCCACGGGGAAAAGCTCAGGGGACAATGAATTTCTTTGCCATCTTATATTCACACTCTGCAGTCAGCTATGGTTATGTTTTGTTTTGATGGTTGTTTGGGATTTTTTTCTGTTAATTTTATGTTCTGTTTACCAACTGTAGTCTCAGAATATGTCCTGAATAACTGACACTAAAATTATTTGTCTTGGGATTTGAATTGGCAAGTACCAGAATCACTGGGCCAGAAATGCCTACAATGTATGTTCTTTACCCAATAAATAGTAACAGATGCTCATCTGCAATAAAATAACTAGAGCATCACACTATATCAAATATATCAAACAGGACTAAATATGAGAAATTTTCAGACCTTTATTAGGCCAGGCACCTCCTCTTTGCAAAATAAATATAGTTAGGAATAAAATTTTATTTAGAAGAAATATTTAAATTATTGGGTAACTAGATTATTTCCATTTCTATACTTTTTAGCCTATCATTTGTCTAAAACTCATTTAGTATTAGTTGAATAATCTCCATAATACTTTGCTAATGCAACATTGTCCCAGTTACAAATAAACTACTCCATGTTCAGAGACTTTTAAACCAACTTTTCCAAAATTTTCATCCTAAAATCAGGTAACTAACATATGGGTTTGAGGAGTTATTGACCCATTTCAGTATTTTCTGAATGCACATAAAGTGTTATGCAAATCTATTAGGACTTCTGGCACTCATCTACTGTAAAATTCAGGACACATTTTGTAGTGAAGGGTCAAGGAAATTTCCTTTTTTCACATGACAACAGTTGTTACCAAATACATTCCTCTTGGGACATCATAAGGCTTTGTTCTTTGCCTAAGCCTTGTAACTAAATATAGCATTTACATATATAAATATATATATAAATATATAAATAATATATCAATATATAAATAAAAATGTATATTTGTTGGTTTCTTTTTGTGTGAAATTTAATTATACTGATCTTCAAATTTCACAAGATTTCCTCCAGAACCAGATTATCAATAAGGTTTTTTGGTTGAGTTTTTGGGTACGTTACCAGAGAAGCAACATGTTTTACATAATAGAGCTATTTCACCTTTTTGTGTAGTTCTAAAACAAATTCAATATGCCACAGGAAAAAAAATCATAGAGGTAGGAAAAAAATACAAATGCTAACATAGCAGAGTTAGATCTCAGGCAAGATGTCTTGCAAGTCCGTCCTTAGTCACCCCAGGAAGTTTTGTTGTGATGGATAGGACTGTCAGGCCTGAGGAAAAAAATCAGTGCAACATCACTAGGCATTAAACTTAATGAAAGACAGAAAGTTGTTTCATCAGAGCACAGGCATCTCTAGAGTCTACCAACTTTCTAGTGGAAGCCACAGGTGAGTCCTTACAGTTCACAAGGTGAATTAACAAACTCAGCTTAACTGTGTTAGTTTCAAGTGAGGGCAGATTTTGAAAGCCAGGAGAATGATTTTCACATGCAACAAGCACTTCTCACATGTAACGATCCCCAGATAATCGAATGTGTTATTTTATTTAGTGTAAACTGTAAACTGGCCTGACCCTTTTGGTTAGTTCTTCTAAAAACAGCAAACTAACATTTCTCTGTGCCTTACACTAATAATGTGCAACACGATCAGAATCAGAAAGCAGCACAGTCAGGAGTCAGAACAAGAGACAGGGCATGTAGTGTTCTGAATGCCTTTGCAGCTCTGTGAAAGTTTTCTTTAAATAGATATTAGATACCAGATGATATGTTTCCTTTTTTATCTTTTTTTATTTTTTTTTGGTTTGGTTTGGTTTGGTTTGGTTTCAGTGGGTTTTCTTTGTTTGTTTTGTTGCATTTTGTTTGGGGTTTGCTTGGGGTATTGTTGTTTTGGTTTTGGCTTTGTTCTGGGTGAGGTTTTTTGTTTTGTTTGTTTGGGGTTTTTTTTAGTTGGTTGGTTGGGTTGTTTTGTTTAAATACAAAAATGTCCATAATGATTCTAGTAATTTGGACTCAATTTGGCTTAGAAAGTCCAAGGGAAATAAACAGAAAATGTATTCAATTTTCTGTATAATAGCTGTCATATCTTCTGAACTGAAATGATTTACAGGAAATACAGGCTTTGGATATTTCTTCAGAAAATGTCCTGACTTTTTAGAGAAAAAGTGGGAAAAAGGAATAGGTTCAACAAATATCTCTAAGGAAGGAAACAGGCACTGTAAGAAGATGGACTATATCCCTGGCCCATATGGAGGAAAAAAACTCATGTTGTTCTGGAAGAAATAAAGAAGTGCTCAACAATTTAGCCCAGATTCTCTTTGGATGTCCTCTGCAGCACTCCCTGCTGTCAGATGATAAGAGTCTTGGAGTGCAGTGGGGAGAAGGATACTCTTCATATATGAAATTCTTTTATCCCACACTGCAGATGTCATGAATGTTTGCTCTTCAAACCAGAAAAACAGAATAATGGGATTTAACAAAAAAAAAAATTCTTGATATCCATTCAATATAGGCCAGCATCAAGACTATGTCTTGAAAGAACTTTCTTCATCATAAAGGAGTTTGCAGCAGGGGTGTGCGATTAGTTCTGTGTGTTGACCCCTCCAAAGGTCTCCTTCAGGAGACTGAACAATTTTCTTCTCTGTTTTTAATAAGGAAAGCTAGCAAATTAACCAATAATTCATGAGAAAAATACAGTGAAATAAATCTCAGGCTCAATGAAAGCGAAACTCTCAAAAAGTAGAAAATATAGAAGTACTGAATCAAAGATAGAAAAAAAAAAAAGGTGAAAAAAATAAGGGAAAGAAAACTTTCAAGTTAAAACTGAAACTACCATATACAAGTGATTTCTATCTGACTGTTTAGCGTGCATTTTTTGTCTGAGAAAAAGAAGGCTAGGTATCAGAAGAGCCTCGGTAGTCTCAAGAATCACACACAAACACTATACCACAGCAAATGATTCGAAAATTAAAATCCATACATGACTGTGTCAAATCTTAAAACAAATTAAAGGTTATATTCCCAATGCAGAAGGAAGCAATAAAACATGATTCTCCTGCTTATAAGTCAAATATGTCTTTTGCAGTTTCCACTGCATAACGTCTAACACAAAACATACACTTTAGCATTACCTTAGGATGCTCAATAGGATCTTGCCTGCTGATTTTCCATATAGGAATCGCAGGTCTTCAGAAAAACTGCAGGTATAACAGACAAATCATTAAAAACATTATTTTAGAGTTTGCTTCTCTGCTTGAAATAGCTGATAGAAAAAGAAACAAGCAACAAAATGATCAAAAGAGAATTCTAAAAAGCTGAACTAACCTACTTTAAAGTTAGGGGAAAAGAAATAGTTTTTAACACTGCTTTTAAGAGACTGACACACTACTGCCACACACTGTCAAGGTGAAATGGTACTTCAGCAAATGAATTAAATCATCAGTGAATACAAGAAGCTTCTGAGAAGCTTTTTTTCCTCCCCTCTCCCTGTCTTCTGGTGAAGAAAGAATAATAGAGCAGAAGTACTTTAGGCCAGTTTAAGAATTCTGTGTGCAACTAGAGTAATAATCTCCACGTTTCTGCTCTAGTCAATGCACTAACCATATGCTATTTTCTCTCACTTTGTTTTTTGTGTTTCAGAAACCATTCCTTCCTAGCCTTTTGCCATGAGCCAGACAGGAGTGACTCACATGTTCTGGGATTTAAAAGGCACATTCTGTAAGCACAGTTAGTGAGTTGCCTGCCAAAAATAAAGCTCCTCTATGTTTCTTCAGAGATGAGTTGTCCAGTCTCCCTTAATACCCTGACTTCAAGCACAGAATTGGGATTTACAAGTGTTTTATCTTTCTTTTATTTGAAATTCTTTGTTTTGAACCTCTTGAACTTCTGAACTTATTTCAAAATAAAACAGCTGTGTTGGGCCTGACACCAACTCTACAGAAGGTGGAAAACTAGGAGGAGGTCAATGCCATAGCTATAAATGGCATTCAGGATGTGAAGAAGTAAATATATAGTTGCTCACTTTTATTGACACTGGGAGGAAGTACGTTTTAAAGCATTGAATATTATGGTCCCTGTACACTGTTTCCATAATTAGACAATTAGGTAATTGACCCTTACTGCTAGCTCAGGAAAAAAAGGCATCAGAATTTCCCTTAATGTGACATCAAGAAAGAGAAAACATTGGGACTGACCCAGGATTTTTAATGTCCTCTGTCCTGAGCCTTGAAACTCCTCTAAACATGAACAGGAATCTTTTTTGTTATGCACTGTTGTGCAGCTCTCAAAAATGTGTCAGCTGAGATAGCTGGAATATAACCTCTTCTGGGCACACTGAATTTTACCCCGTGTAAGTCGGCACCCACTTCAGAGTATGCAAATGGCTTGTGTGAGAGAAGAAACATGTAAGCCTGAGTACAATCTAAAGGGGGCCACAAAAGGTGTTCCTTGGCAAAAGAGCACAGAAAGGAAAGCCTTTTATAGGATCAAAACGAATAAATGTTTGCAGTGGGATAAAGGTAAAGTAGCTCAAAGCTCCACTTCAGGACAATATTGCCACATGTTTATATTTCAGCTAATTTGGTGAAAGACATGCAAAGTCTTATCCACTTTCTCCTACACTGGGTAAGAAATTCTATAATGAACAGAATGATTGCATCATCATTAAAATTATTAAGACTGTTATCATACACCATGACTTATGTGGAAGATTCTCTCTAACACTTATTTATGCATCTATTCCTATTAAAGAGAAATATGTTCTTGTACTAGTTCAGGGGAAGAAGTGCAAAGAAATATTATATATATAAGAATAGCACCTGGCATTTTTAGGATAAAGTCAGTGCAAATTTATTTCTCTTGCTCACCTGAGATCCTTTTCCCTTCAAAGCTGACCTGAATACTAAGTTCAGCAACAGGAAAAATTCAGGAACAGTAGGTGTTTCCTTAATTGAACTCCGGTGAGTACTCAGACCTCACTGTACAAGCAGTTTACTCACTTATTTTTCTATTTATTTTTCTCAAGTAACCATTATTTTTAGGAACTTCTAAAGATTATTTTGTCAGAGAAAAGTTGTTTCTGTGCGGTGGTTTGTGCAAAGATGCTGCCATGCAGACATCAGCAAATGATAGTACTTTACTCCTTTGGCTTAGCATCCTCTGGAAATCCAGAAATGGAAGAGATGCCAACAGAGGAGAACACTGGCACTACTTCTTTCAGTGGCAAGCTCATTCCTATGGACACCATATGGGAAGATGCTACTATTGAAACATACCTTTTGAGTATGAGAAGTATTTGGTCATGTCCATCCAGTTTCTCCAATCTCTCATAAGCAGCTTTACAAAGGGAGCAGGAGAGCTGCCTTTTTGCTGGTAGAGAAAAAGCCCACTGAACTGGCACACAAGCCCATGCTGGGGCTCAGCGTTGCTGCATAAATGCTGAATGACTCCACTTCAAAGTCTGAGCATGCTGGACCTCACTTTAGCGAGAAAGCATTTTTTGGTGCCCATTTACATTAATTTGGAACAATATTTTGTGGTTTTCCTTGTAATTTCATGCACTGCCATGCATCATCTCTTTAGTCTCAGGATGAATCCAGCTGTCCTCAGTACCACTTGGCTGGAAACCTGACATAGCAAAATACATAAACTGTCTTTGTTCACATTTAGATTTGGATTCATGTCATGGCATTTCTAAGTTTAAAAGTGTATGTCACATATGTAATAATAGTACAAAATCTAACCATTAGTTAACATTTTGACAATGCCTCCAGTGTGAGAACTAATGCAGTTAAATCAAGTATGCTAAAAAAAGCCAAGAGAGCAAAAAAAAAAGCAAAGAAAATGCAGCCTTATGGAGATTCTTCATTCTGTTGTAACATAAAGGAATTTAGGGCTTTGATTTTGAGGTGAGTACATAGTACATTTTTTATATGCTATTGCAAAACTCACAAATATTCCCAGGCTTTTACACAGCATTTGAAGAAATATTTATGAAATGTCAAGTATATTCACATGAAAAATGTCACAGGACTTCTGAGAACCAATGATTCTCGGTATTATTGTATTCTTGCCTGATTTTTTTTGGCCAGCATTTAAAAATTCTTAGACCATGTCTAGTCATAGTAGAAAACAAGCATGATCTTAAATTTTGAATGATGCGAGGTGTCACAAGGAAAATTAAGGACAGTGCTTTGTCTCTGAGCATTAACTCTCCTGAGAACATCAATAAATTCTCTGAAAAGAAGAGTAGAGACAATACCTTTTTCAGATGTACTGTAAAACATATTTAAGCTTAGATTTCAATGTCAGCAGCTTTAGAAGCATGAAGTCCCGTTAAACAGAACTCTCTGATAATTCCATTTTCCTCTGCCACAGTAACCTGCTAACACAGCTGTACCTCATTCTCTCAGCTGAAGGACATAGGATGCCATCACATGTATTGGACTTCTCCAAGCAGCCTGACTACAGCATCTTAGCATCACATCAAGAAAAGCATCTAAGAAAAAGACAAAAAAATATGTGATTTCTTTTACCTCCTTACCCTGTGTGAAATCATTGCTGAAGTAAGACTTTCCAGACATGTGGTACATCTCAAGGCCTGTAAATTTATGGCGGTGTTTCCCAACAATTTCAGTATATATTTATACTTTAAAATTTTGCTAAATTATGTCAGTTTCTTCACCAAAAATTATTCATCCATATGATTACAACACACTTACACTCCATGAAAAAGGCTTTTTGATACAGCATGTGTTTTGTGCCTATTTAAAATAACATATTCCCAAGATGACCCGGCATGCGTGTGAAAATTTTCCATAACTGATTCTATTTTAAGAACACCTTTCCACAGATATTTGCTGATTACTCTTAGTTTCACCATAGACTTTTAAAATAATCCTTAGTTTTAGATTATGTTATTGAGCTTCCACTCTTTTTCTTCCTTAAATTTGTCAGTACATTTTCCTCACTAGTAGCATTGCTGGCACTAACTGTCATCAATTTCCTTATCCTTAGGGCCTTGCCATGCCCATTGCTAATAATTCATCCAGTACAGCTTGATAAGAAAACACTGTTAGCAAACAATAGAGCACTGCAGAAGGATGCCACAGACATTAAAATTACACTTGTAAACAAATCCACAGGATTTGTTCAAGTATTCCTGTCTTTTTTCTGTTTCCTCCTGGTATTTTAGGAAATGAGCAGCGGCAGGAATAGTAGCAGAAATAGTGTTTTAATCACATATTAGACTAGCCATAATCTGAAATTTCTATTTTTTGTCATGGTTATTTACACTACAGTCTGAGCACAGAATGGAAACAAAAAAAAAGTGAGTTATGTGCCCAATGAAGACTATGTAACCCAGCTCAGACACTTGGAACTCTCTCCTCTCATTTGGTTTACAATCCACATCTTAATCTCCCAAAGGTAATAAGCTGGTTTTTTTTTGTTTTTTTTTTTTTTTTTCTGACTGCAGAGTGTTGTGGATCAGATCATTACTGCCTGATAACAGTCACAGAAAATGGTGAAATTTATAAAGCCTTCAGGTATGAATTTAAGCAATTAGCATTGTATTAGCAGCCTACAAATGTGATTTGAAAAGAATCCCTGAAGATATTGTCTGCTATCAAAAGCCATTTCTTTACTCATTCTTTTAGCTGTCTGTAATAACCTAACTGAAGAGATGGGATTGAATGCCTCAATCCCAAAAGGACAAATTAGGACACCTTTTTCCTAAAATAAGGCAAATGAAAGCACGGTGACAACACTTACACAACCTTCAGAAATGGAAACTTAGCTCTCATCATTGTGGTGGTGGCAGCTTATATTTGAAGTAGTCCCAAGACAATTTCTTTTTTTCCTTATTCTCAGCTAATCACAGGGAAATATTCCTGGGTATTCATTTTAAAATGCTACAATAACTCCATAACAGTAAACCTTCACTTCAGAAGGACGCAGGAAATATTTTTTTCCTTTCCATAGAAAAAGTTGAGTGTCTGATGGAAAACCACTGAAAGCAATATATTTTTCTCCAAAAATTGTAATACTTTAGTTTCAAATTACTACTGTTAACACCTGCTCCTTTCTCTGGACAGGCCCTTGTGGTATCTGCTGCTGCTCAGTGTTTCTGCCCTCTTGGTTAGAGAGGGCAGAAACACCAGAAACAGTGAAGTTTTGGCATTAAACAAGGGTGCACTGAGGCATAGCTGACCTCTGTTACAGAGATGTCCACATGATTGCATGAGGGTCTAGCTCTGGGATTTTTTTTTTCCTTTAAGAAAGAAAAATGAAGTTATTTACAGAATAAAAAAAAAATAAAAAAAATCACACAAACACAAAAAAACTCCAACAACAACAACAAAACCACATAAAATAAATATATAGTTTTTTTCCCCTGATCCTGTACCTCCCAGCCCTAATCAGTTTGAAACCTCCATGGGTTGCAGAGAGATAACCTGAATCACCATGGTCTTCTCCACTGGACTGCAAGCGAATCCCTACTCCAGTGCCAGGAGCCCCTCCACTGCCTCCTCCTACTTTAACCTTGGTATTTGCAGGGCTTTTTTGTTCATATATTCTCATTTCTTTCTTACAGATGCTGTGCAGCACGTTCTTACCCTCTCCTAAATATGTTAACACAGAGGCACTGCCACCAGCAGCAGTCACTGCCTCAGCTGTGTCCAGTGGCACATCCATTCTGGAGCCATTTCAAACTGCCATTGACCACTACAGAGGCAGCTCCTGCCCACCCCCATTATTGCCCCATCACATCCCAAAAAAACCCTTCAATGTAAACCAAGTATTACATATCTGAATTAATTAAAAAACAGCTCTTGCCCCATTCTACATGCTGACACATAATCATGCGCAGGAAACATGTCAAAAGTCATTAAATGAGAGCAGAATATCACATCTAGGAATAGAGGGGTTACCAAACCCCAAATATTTGGGGAAATACTTTGTATGTTTCTCTCAAAAACATTGCTGAGATCTCTAAGATGAAAAACTCACAGAATAAAAAAAAAAAAATACATGTTACTCCAGTATTTTGTTCTATTGGCAGGTATTCCTTGAGTAAATACAAAATGTTCTACTTACCATTTTTCTACATACTTGACATGAATTGCTTAAAATCTTTCTCATTATATATTTATGTATCTGTCATTTCTTTGTTTTTTCTGCTCCTTTGCCAGTTGTCGGTGCTATATTAAGCTGATGGTGTGGAAATTTATGGATAATTAGCTTTAGGCAACATCACATTCGCTGCTGAGTGATGATGGACATGTAAAGAGGCTTCAAAAACAGAAGGAAGAAACACAGAGATAGTCAGGGTCTCTGCAAAGGAGAGATTTGGACTGCTCTCCTTGGGGCAAGGGAAGCTGGGCTGCAGGCTATGAAACTTTCTGATTTAAAAATGGCAAAAAGGAGTCAGTGGGTTTGTGCTGCATGTATCCAGGTCTTCTCTCACAGAGAGGCTTGGATGCATTGGATGGGACTGGGCTCTCAGTTAGCTTTTATGTCTGGTCACGTAAAACCCGTGTTATGCAGCAAAGTGAACAGCCTTCCGGGGAGGTCTTTGTTAGTTCTTGTCTTGAACTAGCTCTTGTCTTCTTCATTCTTCTTGTCCTCAGGACAGCGTATTATAAATTCTCACTGGCATAGGCACAAATCCACAAATCCACATTCTGTGGATTACACAGCCATTAGACTGGGACACAGTGTGGTTTGTATCTAGAGCTGTATACTTAGGAGAGTTTTATATGAGCATGTATAAACTGCTTATGTGTAAGACTTGTGCTGTTGTTTCACTCCATTAAACCTTAGAAAAGACTGCAATAGAAACTTTGTTCTGTATATCCTATAAAATAATTGTGAACAAAATTCTTTCTATGCAAATTTCCTTGTCAATTTTAATAATAGCCATAAGTAGATTGAAATATTCGATATAGCTTTGGAATCTCCTTACTAAAAAAAATGAAAAATATTTAATATACTTTTCAGTGAGAAGTGGACACGTGTTAATAATTTTGCCGTTGTTTGAAAGATCAGTTGAAAATAAACAGAATATGTGAGATAAATGTCAATTCAGGTAACTCTGCCTATTTTTACTCTTCTGCTATTTCCCTAAAGTTGTATAGCAGTACTTTGTTTCTCAGTTTCTGCATTCCTGCTGCTTAATCTTCATCTGTAATCATGAAATCTCCCTCTGTAGCAAGAAAATACATTGTGAAAAATGTAAAGCTATGGTTTAAAGGACAAAAAAAATACTTTTAAAAAGAGCTGGTTTTAACTGAAAAAGAAAATTGTTGTTAATAACATAGCTGAAAGAAAAAAATCTCTGGAGAGTATTCAGACACCATTCAAAACCTTCAAAAAGCAAATTATTCCACTGTGACTGGATGACTTCTATTGATCTAATCTGGGTTTACCTCATAATCATGCAAATGGGTACAGGTTTCACTGTTCGTATGAAATAAAATTGGTCTTCAATTTCTGCAGGAGGATTTTGCACTAGAAGGAAAAAATCTTTTGTCTGTATCCTAGAAAAGGAACAGGCTTTCTAACATTTTGATTTCTGTTTTTTTTCACTGTGTCTTTAATGATTTGCACTGTAACATTTTGAACCTGTATCTCTTGTTCACCCAATGTCCTGCCCAGTGTTTCTGTGATTGACCTCTTTATCTCTCCAAATTCAGGTCTTCCACAGATTTTGAAGACCAAAAGAGAAAGAGAACAGTAGAGCACTGCAGGGTCGGGGTCAGCACTCCAGAGGTCAGCGGCATTTCTCACTTAAATCTTTAGTATGGCATCCCTGAAAACTCAGTGTTTTAGCAGTAATATGAATATGAATTTACAGCCAAAAAGATCACCTTGAGATCCTCTTTGTAAACTCAGGTGAAAGAGAAATTTCAGTGCCTACAGAGGCAAGTGCTTCTGTGAGATCGTAGTGGTAACTGCAGAATGGTGTACTCATTACCACCATGAGGCCTGTCCACACGCCGGCCTTGGAATCCACCTTTGAGCAGGGCCACAGTCAGCCTGGTCCAGGTTTAACACTACTTGGAGGAAATCCCTCTGTTTACCACACGAAATCTGCTTCAAAATGTCTTTGTAAGAGGTACTGAGAGCAGGTTTGAGAATATTGGAAGGGGAGAAAAATGGTAAAAAGCAAGCTTTAATAGGGATTGCTAAATATGTTTAATGTACAGACACAGCAGTTTCAGATAATTCATCATCCAATATTCGTAATGCATAAACTACTCTGCTTAAGACCCTCTTTAGGCTGAGCACTCCACTGAATTGGGAGTGCTGGTTCGTGCTAGCTCACAGCAGCTCTTATGCCTCCTCCTCAACCCTTCCCGGGTTTAACAGGAACAGACTCTCTACTTAAACTAGGACTGGTCTCAGAGTGTAAAACATACAGATGAGCACTACCTTGCAATTTCATTGTGTTTCCTTAGGACTTTGTCCTTGTTCTCGATCTGACAACTCCTGTCAGTAGGGACAAGGATGGCAGTTTTCCCCAAGATTTGACATGCTGAAGATCAGCTCACAAGAGGCATACAGATTTTAGCCTTCCATCAGAAATACAGTCAGTCATCTAAAGTATACCCAAAAGTTTTAAGACTTTTTTTGTCCATTAAAATACACTGTCAAAAGCAGCATTTTTAAAGGAAACAAAAGAGAAACATGCCTTCACCCCTGTAATTGAGCATGCCATCTTTTAAAGTGTCACAAAAAATCAGAGTAAGATCTTCAGTAGATAGAAGTGGTAATTTTTGGTATCTGAATCATATACTTTCTCTATCTGCTAGTCCATTATGAGAATGTAAAATAACTAACTTCATGACATGACATCTTTCTTGTGGATTCCCCCCCCCCCCCCCCATTTCTGGTATATTTATATTCTCATACATATCTATAGGATTAAGAGTTTCCTGTCTCATAATGTATGTAATTCAGTGCGAAAATTTGACTCAGTATTTTTCTTCATTAATCAGATCAAAAAACAAGACTCTTGGGCAGGCAGAAAATAAAATTACTTTTGGACGGTTTATGTCTAAGGACTGAGACTATAGATGGTTTCAGAAAGTAACTTCTTAGAAGATAATCCTCTACACAATGGCTTTGTAACACCTCCATATACAAGCAAACTGAAAGTTCAAAAAATCTCCAAAACAAAAAGAATTCCCTAACGTAACCCTGAGTTTACTGAATCAGATAAAATTGTGCTGTTGAAGGATGCTTTGACAAATTGAATGAGAAAGTAGTATCTTCCTTTTCAATTCCAGGACCACTAGATCTACTTCATGTATACAGTATATATTTGATTATTGGCACTAAAATATTTTATGCAAAGATTAACAATGAATCTATAAAAAAAATTCCTGAAGAAACTTCACGAGGTTGCCGAAGTATTTTCCCCTTCTAGTCTTCATGATCAGTCCTTTCCTTGGTTAGCATCTTGTCTCATTTGCTGCTGGCTTTCCATTGTTCACATGTTTTTAAAGATATTTCACTCAAGTTGTCTTCCTCAACTACATTTTTAATATTTTCAGGAAAACATGATTCTGTACTTGTTCACCTTACCACAAACATCTGTCTCTGTAACTCCAGATACATCATAGCTTTGAAGGTCATGGTCTTGTCAGACAAAAGATAGTCTGAAAAGCTGTACAGGAATAAATACTTCAGAATAACCTATTAAAGGATGGTTTTTATGTGAGAGATGGATATGCATAATTCTTAATAGAAAAAAATAAATCCATTTAAATATTCTTGTAGAAGTTCTAAACTGCATCCCCAAAATAATATTGATCTTATTTAGGTCTTTTAGATCTTTGGCTAAGGTAAATTACCGTCTGCCCTTATGAACTTGTGGACCTTGGCCCTTTATCCCTGGTAACTCTGGCTCACTTTGTCTACAGAGCATAAGGCACATGGTTTTAATATTCGTACTGATCAAACAGAAACTGAGACAATTCAGAACGACTAGTAACCTTTGCCTTTTTAACTCTATAGCTTTCCTATTCTGCACATCTGACAAGGGAAGATCTGAACACAAACTCTGTGTGCTTCAAACACAAAACATCTTTTCAGATGCATTTACTGCAAGGAAGGTACAGTATTTCCCTGAAAAATTCAATTTAATCTCTTATAATCTGTTTCAGAACAGTTACAGAAAAGCTCCTTTCACTGAATTTTTTATTTTATTTTTGGTACAGAGTTAAAAAAAAAAATCACTATTACTATGCAGCTAATAATTGGCTCCTATTTCCTTTCCTTGATAGCAGTCATCTGCTCTGTTTTCAAGGTTCTCATTTGCCATGTAGCTTTAAAGGTACATGTCTAAGAAACTTTCCCATGAGAAAAAATTTCAGTTTTGAAAGCAAATAAACTGTCCAAAAAAAGCAAAACTCATCAAAAGCCTGTGATTGTTTGTTTTTTTTTTTTCCCAAGCAAAAACTTGCTCTGCTTCACAACATATTTCACACTACCTGACAGGAATCTTTCCACCATGAGGTATCTAATCCCAATCAGAGTATAACAGAGCACCAGGAGAAGAGGAAGGAGTTTACTACAAGTGCATAAATCACAAACTAAATCACAAACTGCTTTAGGCTTCAGCAGATAGGTTTAATTATTCCTTTGCAGTTTATTTAAAAACTTGCATACTTCATTCAGGCTGAAAGACTGATATATACTTTCACAGTTAAATTTCTGTCTTTAGTCAGAACAATCACAATCACAATTAGCAGCTGGAGCACCTCACTTTCAAAGATCCATTGTGTGATGGTTAAATAGGGTTCAGCTTGTAGCAGCAATATAATTTATTCACTGTGATCTAGGCAATCTGCTCAGTTGTTATAGTCCTGTAAAAATATTTGTTGTGGGGATCACACAACAACTGAGCTAGTGCCAGAAACTCCTAATCAGTAACTAGGGTTAGTAACTAGTTAGTAGTTAACTAGTACCATAAAATAATACCATGGATAAATAAAAATAAATAAAACTAGTAGTTAACAGTAGCATAAAATAATACCATGGATGATAGGTTATTTTATACCAAGTTAAAGTGTTGACAGGGTAAAACAGACACAGAACATTTTGACTTAATCCTCATTTCCTGAGATAGTAATTATGGTCAAGAGGATTAAAAGCCTACTCAGTGACCCATTAGGTAACAATACAAACCACTCTGTAACACAGAGCATCCGATTATATAGCTGGTCTGGAGCTGAACTCAGTACATTCAGAGTGCCTGTAATTCACCTTATGCAGGGATAGGAACAGGTTTGAAACAAAATTGCTCTAATGCCAGGATGCAGATTTCCTGAATTCCAATCCAAGGACATTGAGAAGTACCATTATGTTTTCTAATATGCTCCTTTAGTCACCAAAAGTAAAAGTAAAAGCTTTAATTCATTCATAACTACATAGCTGATTGCGCCCATGACTGCTGCAGTCAAACTACCCCTTTTTGCTGGCGCCAAGCACAGGGTTGGGAGAGTACTTTCATATTTACAAATTTTCATCTTGTTAGGCAACCATTACTTCTCTTTTCATTTCAGATAAATCTCCAAAATTTTCGGCATATTTTGCCATTCCGAAATTTTTCATGTATAAATTGATCTGAATTCTGGTCTCTGTCTTTTTGTTGTTGCTGCTGTTGTCGTTTCCATTTTTTTTTCCTCCCAGAGGGGCTTGGCTCATGGCTTGAAAACCTAGAGTCTATAAATGGCCTTGAAAAACAAGCTTCAGCAAACTGCTTTGGCTTTTTCCATGTAATGTGACAGGTCACTTAAATTATGGAGCATTAGCTAGCCTTCCTCGCTAGATGATTAAAGCTTTTTAGGTAACTATAAAGAATGAATCATAGACAGAGATAGATGAATATCCACAGAGTTTGTGAAAAGATAAGCCTGTTTCCACCGTTGGAAGTAAAGGCCTATTTATTTGCATGGCAGCTCACAGTGAGGGCAAGGGCTGACCTTCTGTTCCCTGAATGATGTTAAATAACGACCTCTTGTACTGCAACCTCATACAGGTGGGAATTTCAGCTTTCCTATGCTGCTAACTTTTCACCAATCATCTGCACTTCCCTCTAAATTTGTACTGATTTTTACATTGGGTCAAAATATGTCTAATTCCACAACTTTTCCTTTTTGAGAAGTTGCATGAGTCTTGGAAATATGGAGTCTAGGTCCAGCTACAGGCTTTACAGATGATTGATACCGAAAGAACACATCACTTTGTAACATACAAACAAATTCTGTTATTTTCTAGAATAGTAAGAAATAGTATTAAATGGATAGAAATTCCTGTTGTCTGAAAACCAGCAACTGGTTCTACTGTTTTATAATATTCACCTAATAAAAATTCCAAAGAAAATTCACATGCATCTCACAGTTTAAGGTTATACAAGCCCTTGCTGGAATGTTGGGTATTTATATAAATATTAAATTTCTATTATTTAATCTCTTCTACTGCACATATAATAATTAGGCATTAGTTGCAGTTATTTATACCTTAACCATGTAGAAGGATTTTTTGCAAAGAAACCATTTTATGAAGGAAACACATGAAGAAAACATATTTTCTTTGGCAAAATGGGATCATTTAGCCTGAGGAATAGAATAGAACTCATCAGAGTAGTCTCCTTATGTCTAATTGCTGTTATTTGGTTTTGGCCCATTTACGAATATTGCTTCTCTCTTACAGCCAGGGATTTCTATTTCTTCCTCTTCAATATGAGGTTACTGATGCATTTGAGATGCCTGTTAACAGATACCACTTCATGACAGTGTTGTCTGAACCTCAAAATTGGCAGTGAGTCCTGTTCCTTCCTTCTCAGGGACTTAGGGAGACCTCAGGAAACGGTGGTTGGACCTCCACTGTCCAGCTCCAGCAAACCTTGGCCCTGAGACCAGCAAGTGTGACAGAGATGGAGATGAGTGCATTTAACCTTGATGGCATCCTTCCCCACAGAGCCTGAGCAACCCCTTTCCCAAGGCACTGCTCCCCACAGCCCCCCTGTCCAGCAGCACCCATCCCATGGGAGAAGAGCACCTGCATCACTGTACTCCCATCCTCCAGATACACAGCAACACTGGACTCCAGCTGGGAACAAACATCTCGGTGCCCTTTTGCTCATGTAGTAGCTACTTCTCTCCCATCCAGAGTGCAGATTATCATTGAAAGACCAATCAGTTTTCCACCTACTTGCTTGCAGCAGGGGTTTCCCCTCCCCATCAGCTAATGCGGATTTCTGGGAAAACAGTCCATTGGGCTCAGGGTCACACCAGCAGAGAATCCCTCCGGACCCACTGTTTGCTATTAGATTTGAGGAGGATCCCCCTCTCCTGCCCTCAGCATTGCCTTTCTGGGATAGTTCCTCTCATCTGTGATTTATGTTATTCCTTCCTGCCAGGTGGAACTAAAGGTGAATGTGCTGGGACATTATTCACCAAGAAAAATGACATTTATAATGTAATGGGGATAAATCCCCAAACTGTCAAAACTTACTCAGAAAAGTCCTGTTACATTTCTTTAGGTGGGTGAGATGAATTTTTGCATCTGGGGAATATCCCAGTGAAAAGGAATGACAGTTTCTATCGTATTTTATTTTAGAAAACTTTAGTTGGTCCTCCTGCCCATCTCCAGGTGGTGGTCCTGCCCTCTGTTGTTTCCTCTGCTTGAGACCTAAATGCAGGCAGCTTTCACTTCCTTTTCTTACAGCAGGATAGGGCTTTATAGTGAACTTCAGTGACTAATGGGAGAAAAAATAAGTATTTTGCGTTGACAAGCTAACATTAAATACCCTGACAGGTGCAGTTTTAAAGATATAATTCGATGGGCAAGTACCAAGGATGAAATTCCACCCTACTTGCCTTTAGTAATACCTTACTTCAGACTCCTTGCTTACATTGCTGCAGGACAATCTGTGCCTGTTCTGATCCACCATTTTCATCTGTGAATAAGTAAGTGATATTTTCTAGGAGTCATACATTTGGAAAATATGCATATATATGCCAAATACACTATTTTTTATAGCTAAAAACAGCTTTTCATCATATTCTTTAGCATATTTTGTGTAAAACCTTTGTAAGAGATGATCCACTTTTCTTTGCTTAAAAAAGATTAACCACCAACAATTCCAAACACAGAAAAGTATATCCACAGCAAAAAAGACTAAGCATGTGGTTTCATACTGTCCCAACCAGTGCTTTTATGGAGCACAAACCACTATTCCAGGGATTCTAGGAAGCCTGAACAGTATAACAGCAGGGTCTTTCTTCTTTCTTCCTAAGCATGTGAAAAACACTGAGGTCTTGCCTGTCTCCCTTTCCACAGGCTATGGCCAAATAGTGTGCTGAACAGAAGCCAGGCTTCAGGGTAAGTAAGACTGCATTACTGCCATCAGATCCAACTTGCTTTCATTGTGTTTGCTTTCATATTGTTTGATTAGTGGCTGCAGAAGAGAGAGAAGTGAGAGAAATACAGCTCTCTTTGCAGTCTAGTGTAGAGATGGGCAAAGTCACTTATCTTCTCATTTTATTTCTCTCATTCCTTATTATATCAACCCCAATTCTCACATTGCAGAGAATTGCACCTCACCCATGAGCCAGCAGTGTGCCCTTGTGGCCAAGAAGGCCCTGGGGTACATTGGGAAAAGCCTTGCCGCCAGGTCAAGGAAGGTGATCCTACCCCTCTCCTCAGCCCTGGTGAGGTCATATTTGGATTGTTTTGTCCAGTTTTGGACTCCTCAGTACAGAAGGAGACATGGAGCTTCTGGAGCAGATCCAGCAGAGGGCTGCAGAGTTCATCAAGGGACTGGATCCTCTTATGAGGAAAGGATGAGGGACTGAGCCCAATTAGTCTTGAGAAGAGATGACTGAGAGGGGACCTGATCAATGTCTATTGGTATAGACAAAGGGAGGGTGCCAACAAGATGAATCCAGGCTTTTCTTGGTGGTACCAACCAATAGGACAAGAGGCAACGGGCAAAAACTGATGCACAGGAAGTTCTACCTGAATATGAGGAAAAACTTCTTTATTGTATGAGCAACTGCACATTGAACAAATTTTCAAGGGAAGATGTGGAGTCTCCCTCCTGGAGAAGTTCAAGAACCATCTGGACACAATCCTATACCAGGTGCTCTAGGATGACCCTGCTTGAGCAGGGAGGTTGAACCAGTTACCCCCTGTGGTCCCTTCCAGCCTGACCCATTCTGAGAGATACCATGATTCATCCTGCAACTATTCCCATTGATATAAATTAAACCATATTAGAGAAATATTAAAGTTAAGGGGGGGGGTAAAGGAAAAGAACTCAGCTGGTAGATGTTAATGTAGAAGGCACTCATATTTTATTAATAATCAGTGAGGTGAAAGAATCATATGCAAGAGAATAGTTTTTCAAGACTGGGAAAATGATGATTTGCAAGATTTTATTCCTCTGGCAGGTGATTAAGGATATAAACAGAAGATGTCCTCAAATAATCTTACAGGCCTGGTTATGTAATAGTAGCAATTATGGAGAGTTTTTTATAGAAAGCAAGGAATTCAGGTAGAAAACCTATGAATTTTCTTCTTACATTTCCTTAAAGGATTTTTTTCTATGAACCACAGATGCAATATTCACAAACCCATACCCTTCCAAAAATGAATATTGGGGGCATCCTTTAGAGGGGAAAATGGGTAATATTCCCAGAGAAGCTGCCAGCTATCATTGAAGCCACCCACAATCTGTCAACATGCTGGTAGCAATTTTTTCTTCAAACTAATTAACACCTTAGTCAAGATGTATTCGCTTTTGTCTCTTGACTTACTTGACTTTTTTTTATGATTTAAGTCAGAAGTTTGAAGAAATTCTGCAATGAAAAACTATATGTGCAGGATGATCATCATATGGAATAGGACCATTCTCTCCAAGAAAGGCATTCATTTTTTCCCACAGCTGAATTTACTGAAGAAACAACGACAGCCACGTGAATCTGAATCTTGTTTAGTTTCTCTATTTCAGTGCTGCCTTCTCACAACAATTTCAGATTAAACTGTTCACGCTTAAAATGTTGCAGCTACTATTGTTACATCAGAGGGAGTGTGAAGTGTATTTTCATCTAAAATAGCATGGTTACTGAAGACTGTTCATTCTGCCATTGGTCCTTTTCTGACAAATATTATTTGTATAGGATTTATGACTACTACTTAGTATAATATCTCTGGGGTAAGGCATTGCAAGGGTCCAAGGCCTAATGCCCTCCCCTGACTCTGGATGGATTTTATTAAGAGAATCCACCAACTCCTCTTAGCTGCTTTTGAGGTCAGAAGACTAAAACTTACAGAGGGAGGGTTTGAAAATTCAGCTCTGATAGATAACACATGTAACATCTTCCTGAGCTGTCTCCTTTGAAATATACAATGAGAGAGCTTGCAGACCTAAATAATGTAGCAATTATGTTAAGTCTTGTAGTTCTCCAGTTTTACAGATTTTAAAATGGGCATCATTTAAACATTGTTTGAATAGCAGCAATGCAAGGGGGAAGGGAATAAATTCCATCTATATTTTGTTCATTGAGCAAGCAACAGTTGCTGCAGTCTGTAAAAGATAAAGTCTATCTATAGCAAAAAGCAGATAAACCTCTCACAGTGTCAGACAATTGCATATATCAACAAGTCTCAATAGCAAAATCAGAGCATAACCTGAATAAAGACAAGACTAAGAAAACCAGAATGACTCCTCTTACATCTTGAGTCTTCATGCGGAAGTCCAGTTCACTTCAGTTCTCCCCAGCCTGTGCTTCAGTGTGTGAAGTGGGAAAGCTGCAGCCATTCACCAGCCTGGGGAAAACAAAGTATATTTCTCCAAAAGAGTGCACTTCACAAGCTTCAGGAGGTACTGCTGAGGCTGTATTCCACACTTGCTTGACAGTGATATGGTCTCCAGCACTACATCTATCAAACATTAATGAACTCATCTTCGCAAACCTTTTGCAAAGCAGGGAAACATTATCTCCCTTTTACAGATCTCCCTTTACAGGAGAACTGAGCCACAGCAAGATGTGAGTGATTTGCCTAGAGGAAATCTGTAGCCAAGCCAGAAACTGTACCCAGCCCTTTCAAATTTAGAGCACCATTCTCAGATCATACAGTTCCAGTCTGATATGCTGACAGTTTTTGGATTTGCAACAAAAGATTTCTGTAGAATTTTTTTTTCCTTTTTGAACTGGATCCTGCCTGCATTAGAACAGTCTTTCCCTAGGTCCATAATGCTTCCTGATGTCTATATAAATGAAATGGGTATAGCAGAGAAAAACATTTGGAATTTTACTCTTGCTTACAACTTTTGAGTGCTGTCATCATTGTATGTCTAGTTTGGAGCCATTAGTCTTTCATTATCATTGTCATTATTTCTAACACAGTACCTAAATGTGAAATTGCTTTGATAAAATCTCTGCATATCTTTTTATGACTCCTGAAAGTAAAAATGGTTCCAATGTTGAGATCATGTAATGTGTTGAGCACAGAAAACTTTTTCAATTGAAGCAAATTTTGCTTTATAAACTTTAGAGATGCAGCTTAAATAACTTCAAACCATTTTTACTTTTGCATGCCAAATTATACATTCTTTTTTTTTTTTCCCCCATAAAAAACATACAGTTTGGCCTGGGTACTCAGCCAAATAGCAAGTACAAATAACATTGGTATATTTTAGGGTCATACTCAATCAGAAATTTAAAGGGCTCCTTGTCAGGGAGAGGAATCAGACGCCTCAAAAGCTGCCAGTGTCACCTTCCTATGAAGCAGTCCTTCCACTTCACAACAGAGAGGTTCAAAGCACCACGCCAAATAAAAGAGATGCTCATGGTCGGTGTTTAATTATCCCCATGACAGCAGTGGGCTCTTTCTTTCTCAAAGAAAAAAAAGTTTCTTCTTTCTCAAAGAAAACTAAAAAGTTTCTTCTTCATATTGTTATGGTCACCATATGTGAATAAAAATCCAGGCTGGACAAACCACAAAGACAAGGGGTCAGTGCAGGTTCTTGGAGATATTTGTGGACCTGGGCAGAGTGAGAGAGCACTGGTTATTGCTTAGCATGGTAACTCTTAAAATCAGAAAGGAAGGTGGTTACATTGATGTTATCTAAAATTTAAGGATTCCTTTCTTAAAGATTAATGTTGAATGTGCTGACTGCATGCCATCTATGATAATAAAGAAATACCAAGTTTTGATCTAAGTTTGTCATACAGGTAAAAGAAGTGTATGGGGTGGGTTATCAGCTGACTGTTACCCTGAAATCAGTCCATGGTAAACTGGAATACTTGAAAAAGAACAGCAAAATATGTAATAAAGGTCATAAAAATGCACCTCTTTTAATAGAAAAGGCAGTAAGTTTTCACATTTACCTCTGATATTTAGGATGAAACAGTAAAGACATTCCTATAATTCCAACAGCTCATACAAAACCCAAAGGCTATAATTCCAATTAATTCGATCACTCTGTCAGTACTTGTTGCTGCTGCTTTTCAGCTACCAGTGCTAAGTTATGTGCATCTCAAATGAATATTTCATTTTCCGAACCAGTTGCTGGCACAAGGTATGTAATAGCTATTAGCAATATTACTGGATAAGAGACAGTTAACAAGGTAGCAGCCTTAGCAAAACACATCTTGATGGCGGAAAAAGGAAAAGAAACTTCAGCAAAGAATTGCTGTCAAATGAGTGGTATTTCTAAATTTAATTTTATTTGAAAGATTAAAGGAAAAATGCAGTATTAAGTACTCAATGGATACCATCTGAAGTTGTCTTAGTAACAATATTATCTTGCAATCAGTATTCTCATGTGATTAAAGGATGTATAATCAGTCTGCAAATCAAGAAAAAGAGAAAAAGGTAAAATCAAAATTATTTAGGTATTCTGTCCTGCTACTCAGCTTCTGCTATGGCTGATATTATTCAGAAAAAAGTAAAAAATTTTCCTTGTGTTCAGGAAGGAGGACAAAAGGAAATGAGCTTATTGGCCAATTAGAAGCATGAATAAATATGTAGAATCAACACAGTCATTAGTTTAGAATTGATATAGGTGGAGCAACCAGTTCCCTAAAATCTCTAATGCCAAACACATACTGGGCTGACCACAATGAGTAAAGTTAGTAATATAAAGTAATATTCAAATTCCTCAAATTATATAGCTATAACCTGTATACCATCTATAACCACTTAAGTTCAAAGATCCTTTTTATTGTTGTATATTTCATACAGTTTCATAAGCCTTAAAATTGATTCTAATATTTTATACATATCTATGCGTATAATTCTTTTGAAGCTACAGCTCTTGGCTTTGTATAAGATTGGGTTCAAAAAGGGATTTTTGTCACAACAATTTAATGAAAATCCAATACACATAAGGGCAAATTTTAAGCTGCTCAAATTAATATATTGTGCAGCTGCCATAGATGATAACATATGTGCATCCTCACCAGATACAGTAGTCCAGGGTGAGGGGCACAGCACCTATAGTTAGAAATTTGGAAAAACGAATGGCCCCTAACCTTGACTATCCAATCAGCCCCTCGAATTTTCTTTCAAGAATAGTTTGAGCCTATCCTTAACACCTGTAATTATAAGGTTTCTCAGTTTAACTTATTATTAGCTTTTTCAGAACTTACAGATTTTGACTAAGGAAAATCTGCCCTATTTTTTGCAATATCTGTAGCCCAATACTCACTTTGAAGTATACAAAATGAAGAGATGCATATCACCTGGAAAGAAATTTCAGTCACATTTAAATGACATTGGATACAGTGAGCAACACAGGAACAAATGCTCCTGTTATTCTCAACACATTGTTAAGAAGCACTGACAATCTGCTTTATTTACATATGGCATTTCTTTAATGTATTTTTCATTCTCTTGATTCACTGGCAGGAACTTGGGCTGGAGTTAAGATATTTTGCATATATAAATGCTGGAAAAATTATTTTTATAATGCTTCTTTCTGAATGTTTTTCTGTCAAAAGTATGGGATTATTCACTGTGGTTTTAACAGCAAGCTCATTGTGGATGTCATTCAAAATAACAAAACTGCTTTCTTGTTTTACTGTCTAGTGATTGCATCTCTAGTGTTTCCTCCTATAGACTGCATTAAAAGATTATATCCAGCAAGGAAACCAATGGAATACAAATATCTCTTCTATGCATGAGCATTGCATTATCTAACAGAGGAATATTACTAACATGAAAAAAATAAGCAGTCAAAAGTTGAGAAAAATCAGGATTAAGGATGCATATTTAACATCAAATGAGTTATTTTTTACTTGCAGCAAAGATTAATTACAGTGATTAATTGCAGTATCACACAATGTCCAAGTCTTGCTTTGCACTGCAATGCATAAGAGGACAAGTGAAAAATCATTAATTTATAGAAAATTCAATTAATGCTAAGTTTACCTAATTAATGAAATTTAAGTTTAATTAAGTTAATTAATTAATGAAAGTTCAGGATAAATTTGTGAGTTAATTTAACCAGAAACTGAATTTAGTAATCCAAATTCTCACTGAAATATTCTGATTTTAATATACTAAGGGCATATGTTATTTGTAAGTCATGACCAAATATGAATTTTACTCCCAAAATTTAGCATTTGTCAAGCTTATCAAGTCATTGAATGCACAGACATAAAGACAGTCAGATAGAGCATTTGGTCTGGAAATGACCAGCTCCTGCATCACTTTTATTTCTTCATATATGTAGGAGGTAGAATTAAAGGACTGAAGGGAGAAAGGAGGGAGAGCTGGACACTTATTTTTTTCATTAGTATTAGCTATCAAAATGGCCTGCCATGCTCTGATCTCTATAAATGCAAGACTTACCATCTGGACATGCAGTGAAGGCCACGATAAATGGGTCCAGCCCTTATGCTTTCCTGAAATGTGAAGCAATCAGGATGGTATAAGATGTAAGTGGGCCCAAAAATCACAAAATATAAATTCACTGTTTTCTCACTTATTGTCTGAATTGAAGCAGAATTCTGAAGGTTGAGTTTGTGTTCCGTATTTATAGATATGAAAACATAGGATAGCAGAAAGGATATTTCTGCTATGTTGAGGTCATCATGCTGCGTCTCTAAAGCAAGTATTTGGCAAGGTATAAATCAAGTAATTAATTTAAACCAAAATGTTATCTAAATGGAATCAAGCACAGAAATATGAGCTGAAACTCCTGGACTCTCTCTTTGATACCTGTTAGGCATGGGATGTGTTAGCTTTTCTTTGAATGAAAATCAGTAGTTTGGCCTTTTTTTGCATTGATATTGGGCTTGTTGTAAGAAGAAAGTCAAGCACATGAATGAGCACACGCCAAACAGCAATTTGAAGTTATTAGGCCTGGTTTTGCATGTTTCTATATTTGTTGGTCTGGCCATATTAAACTGCTGTCACTTTCACCAAGTCAAAATGTTTGACAAATTTTACAGAAGACTTCTAAATGCAAAAGGTTCTAGACATAGAATTTTAATTTCTGGTAAATTTTTGAGCAAATATTTTAGACAAATTGAAGAGCTCTGAAAAATCCTCTTTTCTTGAACATTCATGTTTTCTGAGCCATATAGTCCATTGCAAAACCAAATGATTGAGCACTCTAGAATAATTTCAGAATGTGAACTGAATTAATTTTAGAGATGATAATAAATAAAAGAAAAAATGAGTGATGTTACTGAACACAGGAAAACACTGAAGAATAGGGAATGCTTTCCTTCAGAAGCTTTTTTGATGTAATGTATTAAGCAAACAAATATTACATTACCCATGCATTTGGAAACATCCAGGACCGCAAGAAGAATGTGCCTGCAGAAGAATCATTAATTACATCACAGTAATCATACTTGTATCATCTAGTACTTAGAACTGTCTACTCCAATATGTTCTGTCTTCCCTGGACCTTGATTTATTACATATATATTCAGATGGTACTGTTTGTCAACTTCTGATCAGCATGGGGAAAGAAAATTCTTTGGGGAGACCTCATTGTGGCCTTCTGTACCTTAAGGGGGCTTATAAAAAGGAGGACAAAGGACTTTTATACAGTCAAATAGTGACAGGAAAAGGGGCAATGGTTTTAAACTGAAAGAGGACAGGTTTAGTTTAGATGTCAGGAAGAAATTCTTTACTCAGAAGGTGATGAGGCACTGGAACAGATTGCCCAGAGAAGCTGTAGCTGTTCCACCCATGAAAGTGTTCAAGACCTGGATGGGGCCCTGACAAACCTCAACTAGTGACTGGCACCCCTTTCCATGGCAGAGGGGTTGGTGATCTTTAAGGTCCTTCCAACTCTAAACATTTTATGATTCTATTGTTCTATGATTCTAGGGTATCGTGAGTTTCAGCTGATGTTTATGAACCATGGTTTCCTGAACTTTGAAGTCATAGAATCTTTAAGGTTTGAAGGGGACCATTAGGTCCAACCAACAACATAACTACCATGTTCACCATCAAACCATATCCTCAAGTGCCACAGCCACACGTGTTTTGAGTACCTCCATGGATGGTAACTCCATCACTTCCCTGGGCAGTCTGTTCCAATGCTTTGCAACCTTTTCTGTGAAAAAAACCCCAATCCTATTATTCAGTCTAAACCTCTCCTGGTACCACTTGAGGCCACTTTCTCTTGTCCTGTCACTTGTTACCTGGGAAAAGAGACTGTCATCCACCTGGCTACAGTCTCCTTTCAGGGAGTTGTAGGGAGCCATAAGGTCACCCCTGAGCCTCTTTTTCTTCAGGCTAAACAACCCCAGATTCCTCAGTCACTCCTCATCAGACCTATGCTCCAGACCCTTCCCCAGCTCTGCTGCCCTTCTCTGGACTCGTTCCAGCCCCTCAATGTCCTTCTTGTAGTGAGGGGCCAAAAAATGGACACAGGGTATTGAGATGCAGTCTCATCAACAATTCTAATTAATACTAATTAATTCCAATTTAAGGTGAAAAGTATTTCCCCTTAAATATGTGCTCGTTCTGTCTTGACCCTGCAGACACAGAAGAAGTAATCTGAGTTTACCCTCTGCAGATGTTTTTTTATTTTAAAAACCACCTGTGACATGTGGTCAGAACATCATCGAAGGTGTATTGCCAATTTTTTACTACATTTTCAACATGTCTGTGTTTTACCTTTAATTTTCTAAAGTTAGAACTGAGATTAATTGAAATGTATAGTTTCTCAATGCAGTGACATTAATAATAATAATAATAATAATAATAATAATAATAATAATAATAATAATAATAATAATAATAATAATAATAATAATAATAATAATAATAATAATAATAATAATAATAATAATAATAATAATAATAATAATAATAATAATAATAATAATAATAATAATAATAATAATAATAATAATAATAATAATAATAATAATAATAATAATAATAATAATAATAATAATAATAATAATAATAATAATAATAATAATAATAATAATAATAATAATAATAATAATAATAATAATAATAATAATAATAATAATAATAATAATAATAATAATAATAATAATAATAATAATAATAATAATAATAATAATAATAATAATAATAATAATAATAATAATAATAATAATAATAATAATAATAATAATAATAATAATAATAATAATAATAATAATAATAATAATAATAATAATAATAATAATAATAATAATAATAATAATAATAATAATAATAATAATAATAATAATAATAATAATAATAATAATAATAATAATAATAATAATAATAATAATAATAATAATAATAATAATAATAATAATTAGTACAACACTTTAGAGTATTAGAGTTTGAAGTCCTGCACTAGTCTGCCTCCAGGATGCACCCCATCCCTCTCAGTCCTACTGATTCCTGGGCTGCACAGCTCTCCCAGCTTGGCAGGCCAGCATGCAGCAGCTCCTGCACCTCTGCTGCCTTAGACTGACCCACCTTCCCTGTCCTTTTGTAAAGCACATCCCCAACATTTTTATATCTCGTCAGCTTGGCTTCCTTCACTTTATTCCATATGTCTTTTAATTTTTTTCTCTTTTCACAGACATAGAAATGTCCTAACTCTTCTTTTCTCACCTTCCCATTTGCCTCAGAGACCCAGCTGCTCCCCTGGTCTCCCTTGCACCCTCTTTTCTCTTTCTCTAAGTTGGATGCATTAAGAGCCATACCAGGCTCCACACATAAATCAGGAGATAACTGCACAGTGATAATCTCTCACAGACAAACAGGCTGCATATGGGAAACAAGGAAGCCAACTGACACATATTTAGAAATCTGATACCTATTTCCCTCATTAATTTGTGTGCTAATTTTTTCACTCTGAGGGTCTTTCTCCAAGGACTGTTTCACAGTGGTCATAGATTTTATGACAAGAACAGCTTGCCTTACCACAGGTTAACCCATTCCTGCATCCCCGCACTGAATACCTTCTGGTCTTTACCTCATCACAGGCTATTTTTCACCCTTTTTAANCCTGGTATCACTTGAGGCCACTTTCTCTTGTCCTGTCACTTGTTACCTGGGAAAAGAGACTGTCATCCACCTGGCTACAGTCTCCTTTCAGGGAGTTGTAGGGAGCCATAAGGTCACCCCTGAGCCTCTTTTTCTTCAGGCTAAACAACCCCAGATTCCTCAGTCACTCCTCATCAGACCTATGCTCCAGACCCTTCCCCAGCTCTGCTGCCCTTCTCTGGACTCGTTCCAGCCCCTCAATGTCCTTCTTGTAGTGAGGGGCCAAAAAATGGACACAGGGTATTGAGATGCAGTCTCATCAACAATTCTAATTAATACTAATTAATTCCAATTTAAGGTGAAAAGTATTTCCCCTTAAATATGTGCTCGTTCTGTCTTGACCCTGCAGACACAGAAGAAGTAATCTGAGTTTACCCTCTGCAGATGTTTTTTTATTTTAAAAACCACCTGTGACATGTGGTCAGAACATCATCGAAGGTGTATTGCCAATTTTTTACTACATTTTCAACATGTCTGTGTTTTACCTTTAATTTTCTAAAGTTAGAACTGAGATTCATTGAAATGTATAGTTTCTCAATGCAGTGACATTAATAATAATAATAATAATAATAATAATAATAATAATAATTAGTACAACACTTTAGAGTATTAGAGTTTGAAGTCCTGCACTAGTCTGCCTCCAGGATGCACCCCATCCCTCTCAGTCCTACTGATTCCTGGGCTGCACAGCTCTCCCAGCTTGGCAGGCCAGCATGCAGCAGCTCCTGCACCTCTGCTGCCTTAGACTGACCCACCTTCCCTGTCCTTTTGTAAAGCACATCCCCAACATTTTTATATCTCGTCAGCTTGGCTTCCTTCACTTTATTCCATATGTCTTTTAATTTTTTTCTCTTTTCACAGACATAGAAATGTCCTAACTCTTCTTTTCTCACCTTCCCATTTGCCTCAGAGACCCAGCTGCTCCCCTGGTCTCCCTTGCACCCTCTTTTCTCTTTCTCTAAGTTGGATGCATTAAGAGCCATACCAGGCTCCACACATAAATCAGGAGATAACTGCACAGTGATAATCTCTCACAGACAAACAGGCTGCATATGGGAAACAAGGAAGCCAACTGACACATATTTAGAAATCTGATACCTATTTCCCTCATTAATTTGTGTGCTAATTTTTTCACTCTGAGGGTCTTTCTCCAAGGACTGTTTCACAGTGGTCATAGATTTTATGACAAGAACAGCTTGCCTTACCACAGGTTAACCCATTCCTGCATCCCCGCACTGAATACCTTCTGGTCTTTACCTCATCACAGGCTATTTTTCACCCTTTTTAATAACACATATTAGCAGAGATCCATAGCTGTCATTCTACCTTCTTTCTCATACCTGTAAATTTGCTTTAGTTGTTTTCCCTGGAGACTTTATTTTCCAGTTTCATTTTAGGTGCTTTCCAATACAGTTTATAATCATCAAAAGCCTTTTCTTTTTCAAATCTGCATTGATTCCTCTTCACCAAACCACAGAACCTGATCAGCTTCATCCATCTGGACCTGTCAGCTGTCTTAGTACTACCAGAAACATTCTTTCTTAAAATAATATTCTCTGTTGGTGCCCATGACACCATCTTCTGATTTTTATTGCCTTCTTCTCTCTCCAACTGTTTCTTTGGCACAGCATTTAGAAATCCTTCTCTGTCTTGCCATCATTTTCATTGACAGCTTCTGTTTTTTCATCTCTTCTTTCTATAATTTAGTTTTGTAATGTACAACTACAAAAAAAACAAACAAACGAAAAAAAAAACCCAAAAAACCAAGACCAAAGAACAAACCACAAACAAAATAAAAAGGATTCCAGAATCCCACTCTAATTCTATCTCTGACATATGATCTTGGATTTTTATCTCTTATCTTAAACATACCATTGCAAAAACAGACCTCTGTGTTGGCCCCATCAAACTGTGTACTGAAGGAAGTTCTTGAATTTGACAATCACCAAGATAAAATGACAGAAAAATTAGGACGTGTCTATGAGAAACAGGGCAGCTAGGCTTCCTTTTTGCAGAGTAGTTTAAATCAAACAGTTTAGGAAAGCAAGTAATTTATATCGTGTTGCAACACATACTGATGACGGCCAGTAGAAGGAGGAGATGGAAAAATAATCACTTGCATCCTGTGCAGAGTATTTTGAACTTCTGAGTGATCTCAAGCCATGTATTCCATTAGTAATCACACTCATGGGGTGCTGTGAATTTAGACAGGGCAATTCAGGAGGTTGCTGTCCCATCTGTCCACGCTGCATTCCTGCCAAGCACCCTTGCCATAACAGTGGCAGAAAAAATGAAAATATGTAAGCAGTTGCCATGTGATTTTTAACCACAAGCAAGGCTGGAATCACAGCAGGTTGAACTTCAGTGAGCAAGGCACATTAACACATCTCCTTCTGCCTTACTATCCAAAATATCCCTAACACGTGGTGAGGACGAAAGTGAGCTACTAGGGGAAAAGGATTGTTTTAAGTCACAGTAGCCTTTTGCCTTCCTGAACTTGAGTCAGAATTTCTTCCTTTCACACTCTTCCCTGCTACCCTCAATGCATCAATGTGGCTGCCTGTGTCAGTGCCAGGACAAGCATATCAAAAAGGGAGCCCACACATACAGTTTTACAGAATTCTTCACTGGTGGGTGTCCATCAAGGGGAAGGAGAACCTGTACTCAAATACCTTGCTTAGTGATACACAGCACTTTGAGTCTACTCTGTGTTCTCTGACCCAAGACAACCCAGGCAAATCTGCACCCTGGCTGATGTACCAGGAGAAGGATGCTCTGCTGCCAGTCCTCCCAACACCCACAGAGACACCATTAGACTATTAGTACATAAACTAATTATTAAAGATATATCTTTTACACAGTTTAAAAATGGCAACGACTTGTACACAGTGCTAATTAAACATAATTTCTTCATGTGCTTGCAGGCATTAGTGCTCATTGCTGAGGCATCCATTATTTATCTACTAAAACAGTCCTCCTGTTCTTGGCACGGAGTAGCACCAGATGAAAGGTTAATTTTTGCACGTTTAAAGTTCAGTGAGGGCAGTGTAAGCATGGAAATTAATTTCAGCAAGGCAGCAAAACAACAGGAAATGCACCTGCATAGCAATGTCCTTTACTCTTTTGACTAATAAGGATTCATCATTTTATGGAATGAAGCTGGAGTCATTCCTGATAGGTTATGTGATAAAAGCTCATCTGCAAGCCCATACTGAAGGGCACAGAGGCACAACTGTCAAAAAGTTCCTGGACTCTTTTGTTAAGCATTTTGTTATGCAGCACGCTCTTCTGTACAATCCTGACACAGTAGTTCAGCTTGCTAGAAATATCTTGTGCTTCTTGAGTGCTGATGAGAGACACAGATTTCCCAGAGAAGGACAGAAGAGCCTGAGGCAGACTGGTGAGCCAGTAGAAGGGAAATAGGAGGGCCCTGCTTCAGATCCTGCATCTCTTACAAGAGACACAAGTGAATCCCTTGGAAGCCTTTGGGCTGGGACTTCCCAGAGAGTGTGAAGACTGATCACAAATGCAGAGAAAAACAAATCTCTGAATGAAGCATGGCCATGTTTAGGTATTTGCTAACCTGGCTAGTCCTTCATTTAATCCAGTGGAATAAACGAATCACAGCATGGGCAAAGTGAAGTGTCAAGAACAGTAAACAAAGGCAAATGATAAATGATGTGTTGGAAGAAGGAAGCAACTTCTGTGAAGAACCAGGCCAGCAACATGGCTGAAAAGGGAACCTTAAAGCTGGTGCTGGTTTTGAACTATATTTGCATTTGCTTTCTCCAAACATGTGTCATTTTGAGAAATTGAAGTGTGCTGTTTATTCTCAGCATTCCTATTTGGTTCATTTTCATTGCATCACATGGTAATAATTTCATATTGCAGAGCTCCTCAAAGACATCACAGAGTTCAAATTATAAATTTGAAAGCAGAAAGCTGACACTGAAATATGTTTGCTGCACTTGCTGGAACTTAAAGATCTTTACAGAATTGTTTTAGTTTTTCATTTTTTTTTCTAGCTAGGAAAATGAAGCATTTAAGTGCCAATGCAAAGGAAAGCATTTTGAATTTCAAGGACTTTTTGATAAATGACAGAAGATATAAATGACTTAAAGCTATTATTGCATTTCCCCTGCAGTCCAGTGCTGTTTGTACTAAAGAGATAATTGTCACTAGGAATACATAAAACCCACTGTGTTTGATTCTCAGTGAGAGAAATCGAACATGCTTAAAAGACAACATTACGAAAAACCTGACCAACTGTGTTTGCATAACAAATGCTTGGCAGCCATTTTACTTGCAAATAATCTAATGTGTGATGCCTTTAAAATGTTGAACGGAATTGCTTATACAATTATCTGGTAAAAGACAGAAACATAAAATACACAATTATTGTTAAAAGACACTGAGGAATCAAATAATCTAACTGTCAAGTTGCCATGCTATGACTGCATTTCTTGTTGGGAGACACAAGACATGGCACATGAGCTTTGATTTCTTTCAGGTATTAAATATTCTCTTTGTAACAATTATTTTTTAAGCTTCTCTATTACCAAAGTATAAAAGTTTTGACATATTACAACTCATTTTTTTTTCCCACAAAGCATCTTAAATGCTCCTGACATCTTTGCCTAGAAACTGTTGAATAATATCATGCTATTTCTGTGGGACAGGACTATTAAGGGATTTTCTTAGTACTTGACAAAGATTTTAAATTGTGGATGGGAGTCTGCAGAATTTAACCTAAATGAGAATTATTAAAGAAAATTAATAATCCTAAAGAAATTTTTTTTTTTTAAATGGCAACTAGAGTAATTTACTTGCAAATATGAATGCCTTATTTTTATGCCTTTTTTAAATTTAGGAAGCAACGTATGAATCATTAGTTTTTCTACATAACAAGCATTAATGTGTTACTTAAAGAAATAACATTAATATTGTTGGCTGAGATTTTGTTCAGACAAGAATACTACAGCTTCTTGGTCTGGTGCAAAAAGTTACATATTTTATGTCAAGATGAATTTTCTAGAGGGTTGTTTCTAAATAAGCTTTTAATTCTTCTTTTGGGAAATGCCTTTCTGAGCTCTTTTTAGATGAAATGAAGACTAATTAAGATAAGGAGATGAATTTAAGTCCAAATATACTAAAATACTTCAGTAGCTGAATTCTGAGGAATTATGTGCATCATGTCATTCTTCTTTCTATTGACATTAACAGTCAAACCTTCTGGATGACTTAGCATTTAAAAATCAAATAAATTAATGCAAAATCCCATAAATTAATGCAAAAGCAGCTTTATGATGTCTCATACAGACAGTCAGACAAGAGGTGCCATTAAAATTTTGATAAGTGTTGTAAAGTCATGTGTTAGGTTGGAGAAGAATGAAACAAACTCCCAAAGGAAATGCATTATTACCAATGTTGAAGGGTATATGAAAGAGTTATGAAACTTTCTTCTTTCCTTTTATATTTGCATCAATAACTCAGATTAAGATGCCATGCCCTGACGTAGTCCCAGTAATATATCTAAATCCTGTCTTTATGTGTAATAATTTATTTCCATATTTGGCAGAAACTCTCAGTGGTGTTCTTGTCTGCAGCTTTAGATCTCAGTACAGCAGTGCCACGAGATTTAAGCTGCAGAATTTAAACTTCCATCTTTGTACACAGATCTTGAACACGAGTTTACTTCATCCTTAAAATGTCAGAGTTCTGACTGTAGGATGCATTCAAAAAAGAATGCTAGATGGTTCTCTAAACCATCAGAGGTTAGTGCATCCTAGGAGCTGATCCAGTCCAACAAGTTCCCAGAATTGTTCTCACCTCTGAGAGTTATTGAGGCACACAAGTATGAGTAACTGATTTATGAAGAGCTGGAGGATTTCCTCTGCTTAAAAATATGAAAATGAGGAATAGTGAAACGTGGAGTGAAGGAAGTCTCATACTTGAGAAATGTGTAAGAGGAGGAACGACTTAAAAGTGGGATAAGAATATTTTTCCCCTGCAGCTTCTAAGCCTTGCCAGTCTCCTTCTAAAATTTAATAGGAAGCACAAAAAGCAGTGCAGCCAGTAAACCGTTCACTCATTTCACCTCTCCCTTACAACCTTTTTAGCTACCCATTTTGCTCCCACTTATTTCTCTCAGCTGTCCTGTCTCACTGCTTTACAGATAGCAAACTGAAAGGAGTCCAAGATGGGAAAATTAAATAGCATCTATATTTCTGCAGAACTTTAAGGTAGAACTTTAAGGACTGCTGACAAAACAGTTTTGCATGAGGAACAGGAAAATAAAGCAAGCTAGTGAGTTTTCTTCTTTTCCTATAATCCTTGTGAAATAGAGAAATTATCTTTGAATTTCAAACAAAAAAAATAAAAAAGATGGATTGCTTTCATAGTCATTTCAAGAGGGCAAGGACATAAAAAAGTATCCACATGGACTGAAGCCATAAAACTTTACAGAAACTTGCTGTCAAATGAAGAAAAATTGCCTTATTTGGCATAAGATAAACAAATTTCTAACAAAGAGAAAATTCACAGTAAACATCTAGGAGACATTAAGAAATACTAATAGTTCATTGAATATTCTTGCCTGGTTTTGTTCCATTTTTACCCTGGCTTAAGTCAGCTTAAGTTAAGCAACTGAATAATCACTTTTTTTTTTCTTTGTATTGTTGAGTTGAGGAAAACAGGTGAGATTTTCCCTCCCCAGCTGATGTATTCCCAAGCTTTCTGAACCCTCACATGTTCCTCTGACAGAAAAAAATCATCATCTGCAAAGAATGAGCCTCTTACAAGGCTACAGCCCAAAACAGACTTGAAAATTTTGCTGACAGAGTGAGAATTAAGTATTTCTGACCTTCAGGCTGCCTGATAAGTCTAGCAATACTTTTAAGCATCAGATATGCCCCATCAGAAATGTCATTTGCTCTGTGAGAGATATTTCTATTAGTCCCTTAAATTGATACCAAATATTGAGTTGACTGAAAAGTAATCTTTTTCCTGCAAAACATTAATTACTTTCAGTTTCATATTGTCCTTCAGGTTCTTGACAGAGCATTGTAGTACTGTGGGACTAATTTTTGTTTCCTTCCAGCTGACTAGAACATGAATTTAAAGTACCTTCTAGCTACATAAAAGAGTGTTTTACTGCACAAGTACACATTTATAAGAGTAGCAGTTAATTAAATGTCTGAAAGACTTTTTTTTTTTCTTGCCTGTTGTGCATAAACCCTCTCCATCAGACATTCTTTAAACAGCTCTGTACTGGTAGAATAATTTATGCATTTTAACTTTTCAAGTAGCATAAAAAAGTTAGATACCCTTAAAAGCTTTAAGGTAAAATTTTTTCAGTAAGTTCTAAATTTGCTTTTAGCATTTTTCTATTCTTTGGAATGATTTTGTCAATAAAGAGTCTAGCATGGTCCCAGATGCTTGTCACAAGCAGAAATATTTTATAAAATTATTTGGAATAGCACATGGGTGATATTAATACAGCTTTATTATATTTTAAATGTTTGGGTTTTGTCCACTTGACTACTATGCCATACAGTGACTGCAAACTGTAGTGTCATAATTTCATTAAGGTTTGATTTTTGCCTATAATGTCTTCCTTTTCTTCTTGGGTTATTTATTAATAAATGTCTCAATATCTACCCTCTTAAGGGAGAATGTAGACCTAGAACTGCTGCAGCTGAGTTTGAAACACAGAATCAATTTAGGCCTTCAGGAGACAAGAGTACGTCCCAGGTCAGGTCTGATCTAGATTTAAATCTTTTATTGCAAGTCACAACGAGAGCACTTATCTTTAAAAAAAGCAGACTTTTAACTGAATGTGTTTTAAATAAACCATACTTTAGATACAAGACAGCAAGAAAGTATTTCTTTTCTCCTTTTTAAAGACTGTCCAAATTCCAAGTGGAAAGTCTAACTTTTCTTTAGCAAATATGATAAAAAATGTAGGGCAACAAAAGAAAAAGGAGTGTATGATTAAATAAATAACAGAACTGCTTTGTCCCACTTTCCTATGTCCCCAGTGCAGTTATTGCATAAGATCTGCACCTACCCAATCATCTTTCCACTTTGGCCCTACCTCCCCAGTTCACTCTTGAGAGCATTGGGGAAGACAAAACATCAAAATTTTACAAAGGTTAAGAGGTACGCCTGCTTCTGTGATTCAAAAACCACAGGTTCAGCAGAGCCATAGATGGAAACTGCATCAGCCCTAGAGAACTCTTCTTGGTTTTCCCATTTTGGCTTTTAGACATCTATTTTTTTTCTTCCAGGAACATCTCATATATAGGATACACATCAAATGTCCCTGATTAGTAAAAAATTATTCAGGCTCATTCAGCTTACCACATAACAGCTGAAGAGTAAACCTGTTCAGAGGAATGTTTGTAAAGACAGCTTACTGCTGGATAACAAATTCCAAATGTTTCATATATCATGTTCTAAAGCAACCATAACAGTCCACAAATTCAGTGAAGTCATTGTCTAGTCAAAGAAAACCACATTCAAATTTGTTGTAACTATTTGAAAGGATATGTGATGCCTTTTGGTTGCAGTTTCATGCTGAGAAATCCAGTAAACAACATGGTGTCTTCCAACCAGCAAAGTGTTTCCACTTAGTTTAAAATTACAGCTCAAAGTTCCAGCTTGAAAGAAGGACATGTCTATTAGATAAGCTTCTGACATAATGAAACAGCATTTCTTTGAATAAATGAATTTCTGAAAGTGTCAGTGGCATCTATCAGTCAGACAGGTTGGTTGGTTAAATATTCATAGGAACTTTGCAGTAACGCTTAAACTCCTTAAGCCTTTTGAATTTTCAGTAGGTCAGCTACTCCATTCAGATTTGCTGGCAGCACTGACTTCTTCCTAAAAGGGGCTACAGGAAATGGTAATAAATCATGTCACTGGTAAGTTTTCGTTATTCATCTTAAACATTGCAAATTTTCACTTTTCCCTAAAACATGTAATGAATTCATTTCTGTCTGGTAACCTTGCACAGAGTATATTGGCCATATTTGACTTCTACATTAATTCACTCAAGTAGTCTCAGATACATCTATTTCAGACCATAAAATAATAATAATTTAGGTTATTATGAATAAAATTACAATACACCAAAGAGTCTTGATGTTATAAGAAAAATAACTCCTAAGATTTTAAAGAAAAATCTTAATATTAATGTCTTTTTATAAATATTAAAATACCTCAGAAAGCCCTATGCCATCCCACTGGAACCCAAATGACATTATTATAAACTAGCTATTTGAATAGGTGAGCATTAGAATAGAAAATACAAGGCCTGAGTAGTTTATTTCTAAAAGTGCACCTGAAAGACATCGATGATTAAGATAGACTTGCACTGGAAAACTGTGTCTTGTTAAATATGTACAACAGTTTATATTAGGAAGTCTGGTTTTAATTTGCTTATAATGTCTCCCTAATTTAGTTATAGGTTTGACTTTCATGTGATGGAGTCTGAATTTGTCTGAAAACTTTCAGCATGAAGAAAACCCACACAGAAAATAACACCATGGCAAATTTTTTGTTTTGTGTTATCTTAAAAATTGAAACATAACTTCTGGTATTCACTTCATTTACAATTTGAAGCAGCCTATTCCAACTTGTCAAAAGAGCTGTTTGGCATTGCAGGTATGTGTGCTGTTTTTCCTGCTGTTTCAGTAGGCTTTTCAAATTAAGGAAGAGTAAAGATCCCTAAGGTCGTGGGTTACTGTACAGTCAGGAGATGGGCTTCGTGTCCTCACCTAACATAGTTTCTCTATGCTCTTGCTAGCCATGACTAGTAAATTAAACATGCTCCCAACCATTTTCTGTAAATGAATGTATGCCACGGAAGTGCAGAGCAGATGAGCAAGAACTCATTTAGATGATCAGACACTGTCCTTGAATTAATGGAAAGGAGTTACACCTGGTCAAACTTTTGTATCACTTCCTTCGCCATGATGGAGTCTAACCCAGACACAGTTTCCATTCTGGCAGGACCTAAAGGAGGTTAATTGGCCAACAGAAAGGATCTGGGCTGTACAAGACTCTAAACCTTCTCAAAACACTTTTCTCCTGCCTTGTTACACCCCAAGTTCACCCAGAGAGTGTTTTAAAGGGGCTGAAGTACTTTGACATCACTGGGTGGAGTGCAGCAGAAGACAGCAAACATCTCAGGAGGTTGAATTGCAAACTTTACTTGCAAACTTTAGAGAGTAAAGTTCTTAGCAAATTTTAAATCAACATCCAATTAAATTGGAGGCACTTCACAAGGCACTGACTTAGTAAACTCTAACTCATCCAACCTTAAGTTACACAGATTTTGAGAAAAGTAAGTTAGAGAGAGAGAAAAAAGGGAGAAGGGAAGGGAAGGGAAGGGAAGGGAAGGGAAGGGAAGGGGTTTCTTGGATCCAAACACAACCCAGCTCCCATAATGTCTGAGGCAGTAGGACATATCAAGGGTTCAGACCTGTTTCCCAGCCTTTTATCTGCTCTGGTCCTGCCCCACAGTGGCACTTTTGGTGTGCCAGTGGCTTGGTAGCCACTTTGGAGCTGGACCAGAGGCTCCAG
>VZSE01014389.1:77681-225256 GCA_013398275.1 Promerops cafer | reverse complement strand
GGGAAGGGAAGGGAAGGGAAGGGAAGGGAAGGGAAGGGAAGGGGTTTCTTGGATCCAAACACAACCCAGCTCCCATAATGTCTGAGGCAGTAGGACATATCAAGGGTTCAGACCTGTTTCCCAGCCTTTTATCTGCTCTGGTCCTGCCCCACAGTGGCACTTTTGGTGTGCCAGTGGCTTGGTAGCCACTTTGGAGCTGGACCAGAGGCTCCAGTGGGTGGGGTGTGGAGCACTGCCCTGCCCCACCTTCATTGAACTTGCCCTGCCCCTTTCCAGCCACACACTTTTAATTATTTTGAGCCATTTCTCTGGTCCTCTACACGCCTGTATGGAAGTGATTTCTGTACAATAGAAATCAACAATTTTATATGTAGAAGTGTGATAATGTTTATAGTATTTTGTAGTGATGGATGCTAAGTAATTCCATCTTTCCAAAATGACTATTTCAATTTCCTAGCCTTAGGCAATTTGACCAAGAAAACTTTCCCTTTTCCTTCCTCCAGCTTCAAGAGCTGCCTCTGAGGAAGACAGATTCCTGTCCCGCTGTCGGGACAAACTAGATTGTCCCCTAAATTTCCATGCAGCCATGATCCTGTTATTTTCCACTCCTAAGAGTCCTCTAAAACCTTCCACTTAATAATGACTTTGTGCATAACAATGCCACTGATATGAGTGTTGTGGTCTGGATCCCTTATAATTGTATGTAAATCTAAGGGACAAGTATGCAAGACATAGCCTCTGACATAAAACTCTAAAGAATTTCTAAGCAACCCTATATCTAAATAAGTGAATCTCCTTTGCTTTTCTGAAACCTTAGATAAACATGACTTTCAAAGTAGAAACACTTTGCACATTGACAATGGAATGATGAAGAGCCTCATAAGACAAAAAGAAAAAAACCCACCTGAAAACATACACCAGACTTCACTTGCTTTTTTATCTCTTCTTCTTTGAGAGAGTTTTGGCTGGCTGCAATTTGCTTTCTCCTTGTGTCCTGCAGGGGACAGCAGATTTGTAGATGAACTGATTAAGCAGACAGAGATGCTTCTCTCGTTCCTCTCATTTTTCTCTGCCACCTCAAGTGAAGCAGGAGTCACTCTCAGTGGCAATGTTGTCACTGCTGGCTGTGGCCCCAATGATTAATCCTTTTGCACAAGTCCCTTTTGTTTCTAACCCACCCCCACAGGACCTATTCAGCCACGCTTGTCATAGTTTGCAGTATTTTGCAGAACCTAAAACATTAATCCTGAAAGTGATAATGTTTTCTTGTATTATAGTAATAATTAAAAAAAAAAAAATAGAGATAAGAGAAACCTCTTAATTCAGAAGAAGAAAAGAATAGTAGCTGTAGCTGTCAGGAGACCCAATTTCTTTCTCCAGTTTCTGACAGTTAAAGTCACCACTGGGTTCTCTGGAATATGATATAACAGAAAACACATTTCAGAAAGCACATTACCATTTTCTGTAGTGCTGAGCAACCATACCTTTCCATGCCAGTGGGACATAAAGTTTATTTGGAAGAAAGACGTGTCATGCAATTTGCTTTCACATTGCTTTTCTTTAAGATCCAACTTCCTCCTTCTGGCTGCTTGGACCAGACCATCGATTATTCTACATTCTGGAAAACAGAAACAAACATGTTTCAGGAGCTGCCTTTAGGGTTGTATGAATTCCAGTATGTCTCCAAATAACCTTCAGTAGTAGTAATCAAACACTGTATTTCCTGTCAGGTGGTGTTCTAGTCGCATTTGTTCATGATACAACATGGCTGAAGTAAACATGAAAAATTTCAGTCAAGCACCATATGCATCCTTTAAGTCTTGAAGAAATATTTCTCACAGCAGTTTCTGAGGTTCATTAGTACCAATTCCTTTGCCTCCATGATGGTTGGAGAGTGTCTGAGACAATATTTATAGGGAATAATACTATCCTTCATCAACTGAAAAAGTGGATAAAGCTGTCTTCAGGCATTGTTCTATTAATTGATTTTCTGCCAGTTCTGCTATTCAGCTATAACTTTTTTACCTCACCATCTCTTTTTGACCCTGACATTGCTTTTCCCTGCACAGCACTTCAGTTCTATACCCATGAGTATTTGGAACAATGATGGTCCTTTTACAGTTATCATCCATGTTTGCAATGGAAATATATTTACAATATGTATACATACAACTATTATCTTCATAAGTTCTGCCTGGAGGGTAAGAGATCTACACACAATTGATTACTTGGCAGTGTTTACTCTAGAGTGATCTTCAGACAAACTATCCTGGGCTTAAAAATAAAACAAACAAATCCTGTTTGTACCACTGCATCCTCTAATCTGGGGCCAGAAGAAGAGAAAACAGAACTTTTAAAGACAGCCCTCAGTGGTGTGATGAGGTAAATCATTCACTGGGGATTGTGATTCTCATTAATTACAAAAATTAATCATAATTCAAGTTATTCCCCAAAACAGGGAAGTAATTACTTATTCACATTTGCTCACTCTCTTCTGTGAGTAGATGTACCTATACAGTAGAATTTTCCTTCCATAAATATAGATACTTGAAAATTGGATGTTCACCTTTACTAATTATAGAAGCACAGAATAGTTTGAGTTGGAAGGGAGCTTTAAATGTCATCTAGTCCAACATCTGCTGAAATCATCAGGAGCATCTTCAGCTAGGAGAGAGACACAGCAACCTGTGTCAAGATAGGCCCAAGCAGGCTACAGGAACTGCCACGTAGAAACCATTATCCCTCTCCCATGGCTACATGAAGGTTAATTGGACCCTAAATAAGGGCAGAATGAGGCTGGATGATGATGTCTTTGTTCATTTCTGTGTATGCAGAAATGCTTTGACTGTACAGAAGGAGAGCAGTGAGCATATTCCTGCCCACAGGGACATGCAATCAAACTGCAGAATTGGTTTCAATAATCATCTGTAAGAATACAACCAACTTAGCTCTGTCACCCACTCAAAACTGCAAAGAAAGCAGCATCTGTGCGGATTCACAGAATGTTCTTAATTGCTATTAAAAATCTTCCAATAATAACTCAATCAAATGACGGAATATGTATATATAAAAAATGTAGCTCATGAATTAAGGCAAAAAAAAACAAAACAAAAAGAAAGAAAGAAACTGTCTCTGTTTGGAAACTTTAGTCAGGAATTGTACTTTACATCTGAAAAGTGCATTTCTACTTTTTTAAAAAATGTAATCTTCTGGGTTTTTTTTTTTTTTTTCATTTTTCAATCATGATTTATTCTAGATCTGGGAAAGGATTTGATTTTTTTCTGCTTGTTTATCACCTACAAAAATGTGCTGTCCAGTCTGTTTATCAGTCTTTGATATGCATTTCCATCATCTTCAAGAAATATGAATGATACCACACTCCAAACTCCCATTTCTGATGCCCCACTAAAGAAAATCTCTAAAGGTCATGTAATGAACTAACCAGTCATTACATGAAAACCATCCATGCAATGTGCAGCCCTTCATCAACTAAATACTTATAAAATCATATCGCTTGCTTTGTTCTAACAACTCATTTTTTGAGGTGCTAATGTTGATACTTACAATATTACTGAAAATAGTATAATGTGACACATATTTAAATATGTGGTAATTTTATTTGGGGGTTTTTTGTTTATTTATTTTCTTTTCAATATTTGCATCTTGCCTCTAGAACTACCTCCAAATACTATTTTATGAAACAACAATTCTGTTAATCATCTACATAACTTTAACATTTTAAGAACAGAGCCAAGACTAAAGATATTAAATATAGCAGCTAAATAATTTCGAAAAAGTAGCTTTTCAGGACTTCCCAATAAGTCCTACCAGAACTGATTAAAGGAATAAAAAATGTTATTCAGAACTTTAGACCTATTTAAATACAGAAAATATAAATGCTCTGTTTGCCACCATATCTTGTTGAGTGAAAAGAATTAAATGACAGCTGTCTTTCCCTCTTTTTGGTAATTAGGCTCTTAATAATGAAAAAAAAATCATATTTACTACAGCAAAATTTCTCAATTATGAACCCCTACCCCTTGAACATCCTTTGGGTAGATAATTCCCCTAACTGAAGGCTTAAATTCACATTTGAGACAGGGTTCCAGAGTCAGCAAGACTTCAGACTATGAAATATTCCACATCTGGTTTTGAGGCTTTTTTTTTTCCCAGCTTACCTGTTAGCTGTGATGAAGAAAATATGCAACCTACATTCAACTATCCCATGCAAATTTTATGTGAACAAATTTGAATAATACAGAAATTGTCCGATCTTGTGAGATTCAGAGATGATCAATTACTCCCAGGAAGATAGTTTCCCTTGAGAAAGTGTCACTGTTAGAACTGCATAGTAATACCATTTTTAAAGGTAGATGAAAAATATTCAAGCTCCGTTGGGCTCCATTTTAAATAAATTTATTCCCTTTACAGGAGTAAGAGCCAGTTAAAAGTTATGAGTAAAGATAGGAAAACAGGTTTGCATTCATTCAATCCCCTTATAGGCTTATTTTCTGTATTTCATGTAGAAGTACAGAAATCTTAATTTAAAGTAAGTGGCAAGCGCATGACTTAAATATGGGGGACACCCTGTGGAAAAATGGCAACATTTCTTGCTTTGCAAAGCACTTAGTGTGAGCCTGCATTTCCCCTTAAAAAAAAAAAAAAAAAAAAAAAAGCTGAATTTAAACACATTCTCAAAGTTAAGTACTTGCTTGAGTGCTTCCCTGAATTGAAGCCAAAATGAAGGATATAAAAAAACTAATAAAGAGGATAAAGGAGGAAACAGAATGATTTGAAATCCATCTAGCATGCATTCCTGGAGATTTTGCGAAGCCTCAATTTAAGACCTATGTATTTCTGACACCAATATAGTAACACCACAAAATAAATCTGTGAAATCTCAGAAAATTAAAGTTTAAGGCATAAAGCCAGCATGTGAACAATAGCTTACTTCACACCCCAGAAAGCCAAATCTAACTTAGCTGGGCTAGAAAAATCAGAATATAATGAGGAAAAAGTTGAATAGGAGTTTTCAGAAAAGGCATTAGAAAGAGAGATGATGTACCGGTGATGTTGTAATTCATGAAATGGAGCATTTTTCTTTGTCTCATGGAACAAGTCATCTAATGAAGAAGCACATATCTGTGTGGTTAGTGATGGCTGATTTAAAGATCTGTATCATTTCACGTTAGTTTATGTAATCCTGGTTATGTGGCATAATTCATAATTTTAAATATTCTTTTGACAGCTAGAACATGTGCTGGCTTTTGAAATTATGCCTGTCCAATCTGAAAAGTTTGAAGCAAATGGAAGCAGCATCCATCTTCACCTGATTTCTGATACCAGCTTAAACAGAATTTTTTCTCTCAAAGGAATATGCTGCCCTGATGCTGCCTCACAGCAGGCCAGACACCACAGACAGCAGGCTCCATAATTAAAGTTGTATAATTGCTTTCACTTCCATCCCCATTGGATTTCCTAATGCCTGATGTCACATGGCAGAATTTCACAAACTCTATTTCTTCTGAAATATTGGAGCACATGTTAGAAAGGTACAACATCTGCTATCAGCCATGAAAGTTGGTGTGGGTTGTTTGACTTGGAAAAAGTACAAACACATTTCTTCAAAAGCTGAGTTTGGCTTGCAATGCAAGGCTTAAGGTAGAATTTGAAAAGCCTGGTAGGATCTTTTAATGCTTCCTCAGAAATCAACACAGAGCATCTCTGTTTCTTGGTGTATATCATAAAGTTCTGTCAATTATTTATTCTGCATTGCATTAGGAATTAAGAACACACCAGTACAGATGACTAAATTCAAGGTACAACCCCACCTCCAAACACAGCACCTTCAAGATGGTGGTGGACATAACAGTGAAACCAAAAAATCCAGAAGGAAAATGGTCAGCAGGTTGAGAAAATCAGTATATCAACAAGCAACAGAAAAATCATTATATTCTTCCTCTTTCTAGGAGAATAAGAAAACATTTTGGACTCACGTTTTTTTCAAGTGCAGATCCAGCAACTCTGGTTGTACCTCTGCTGTATTGCTGACTGTCACATGGCCTTAACCTTACCACAGTCCTCTCTGAGTTAGGAAAAACCTTCCTGATCTGAGCCAAATAGATGACATTTTTAATGCAGATGCAAACATTTTCATCTAAAACTGTTAGTTATGCTTGCACATTTTGGGCTGCTGTGTGAGGAGCCCTTTGGATGCACAAGGCAGAGGGTCCTGCCTGAGGCAGAGGCTCAGAGCCTGGCATCCAATGCCTTGGTGTGCAGAGACAGAGTCAACAGCATCCATGGCCACATTCTCTTGACAGAGATATGGCTAGAAGTACTCCACAAGTGAAAAAACTGCTATGTCAAGAACAAAAAACCACACTGCACAGCTGTACCATTTTCCCACTCCCCAGGAGACACAGGGAAGTGTGGACTGCATGGGTAAGCAAGCTCTGGCTGAGACTGACCCTAAGGGTCTGCCTTAACATGGGCTAAAGGCACAGACACTAAATGAGTTTGCCTAATCTCGGTGAGTTACCTCTGCGTGCATAATTCAGTGTTATAATTGATCCCAGTAGCAATGCCTTTGCCCAGATGAGAAAAGCTGATTTTACTCCAGGAAACTACTGCTAAACATGGCATGAAGCCCCAAGCATAAAGGAGCACACCACACTTTGATTTCAATAGACATCAACCCCATATTAAGAGGGAGAAAAGGCAGCTTTGACTACAGCATAGTTATGACAATAATAAGATCGCTCCATCCTGATAGTAATTTATAATAGATGACAATACACCCTAGAGCAAATTTTGTCCTGTGTCTTCAAATTTACTGATACTATACACTGTATTTTAACAAGTTCATGCACATAAATGTTCTCATTCAAGAGATTTATAAGGAAGACTAACAGTTTACAATTATTTTAAACAACATAAGAAATACCTTCTTTGCCACATACTTTCACCAAAATATTTATAGAAATTTTTCTTGCCACAAATATAATCTTTTATCCACATTGTTTGTAATCAAAACAGTTTTAAGGACATGTCTCTCTCTGCAAATAAATTAGCTATCTCCTTGTGCAAGTCAGAGAAATTATTAGCATGAAATCAATACCGTGCTGTTCTCTTGAATTTAGGGAAAGCTGAGTGAACAAATTTCAAGAATATACTTGTGAGATACAGTAGGGAAACTGGGAAAAAAACCCACACTGAATAGCAAAAGAAAAAGACTTTTCTTGTGCTCCCTGAATATACATCATACCTCCAAAATAGGACAGCTTTCTGTAATGCATGCCACAACAACTTGAATATTTGTAGTTTCTCATTCTGTAATAGAATTTACAAGAGAAACAGAAGTCCTCTTCAGTTTTCTTCCCTGCTTTTTTGATTTATGTCGATTCCCTTTCATGGTCTTCCTTTGTTGCAAGAGAAGAGTGACCACTCTTAAATCTACCCAGAGACCATCTCTCCACCCCTCCTCTTGGACAGTGCAGCCCTTCCTTCTCACCCTTCTCCTGCAGGTAAAGCCATGCAACTTGAAGAAGTGAAGCGGGTGACAGTGAGACAGAAAATCAAGAGGTTTTACAGACTCCATGGCTGAAAGAAGATTTGCTTTAACAGGATTGCTTTCCTATTGTAAAAATGTAAAGGCGCTCTTTGGAAGGAGCTTGGGCCTCGAAGTTTCATGTTGAAAAGTTTCATGTTGCAGCCTATGCTTTCTTATGTGTTTTGGTATCAGTGTCTGTATATAAGTGACTATTTTGTATACCAGCAATTTTTCTGACTGCACGTCCCAGGTTGTGATATAAAAATATTTCAATATGTACATATTCATTATTTCTTTTCCTTACTGCCACTTTTCAGTTGATTTTGAAATAAAGCAAGCAATATTTCTTTTCCTCACCATATGTTACTGCAATCCAAGGATAGACAGTATAAACTTAAAGAATTTTCCTAAAAAAAAAAAAAATGTGTATTGCCTCACAAAAACAACAGCTTCCACAGATCTCTCATGCTCTGCCTGAGGAAAATGAGACAAAGTCATTGCAGCCGGTGTACCAAGATAGTAAAAATGAGTCCACATTCCCACTGCCTCTCCTTTAACTGGTGTTTCAGTTCTGTAGCTGAACCTGGTACCCTGGTTACAGCCCCAGTGCAGATCAGCTGTATCAAGAGTGATAGCAGGGCTGAAAAAGAGAGGAGGAATTTATTAAATAGATAAACTCTCTAAATATTGCTCTTCTTTGGGAGCACTTATAAAATTCCATGGACACCACAGTGAGAAGGTAGGTAGAGGACAGACTTGCAATTAGAAATGAAAACACAACAGTTTTCTTGGACTTGTGGTGGAACAGGAGCCATAAACTAAGAACAGTTCCACTGAACTACTTGGAGAGTAAAAATACTGCTGTGCTCTAATATTTCCCCATTTCATTGTTTCCTCAGTAAGAGCTAAAGAGTAGTGTGGCAGGAAGATATTCTATTTCTCTGGTTATTAAAACTACTACCTAGTAACTGGATGGTAAGACAGAAAAAAAGATAGATATGACTATGGCAATGAAGAGCACAGCTATAGCAAAACAACTTCAGCATCATTTTGACATAAAAAAATAACAATCTTCCCTGAGTCATTAGGTCAACAATTACTCATCCCTTGGTATAATTGTTACAAAAGAAAACAATATTTTTAGTTCAGCTTCAATTATTTCCACAATATATCATTATTTGCTGAGACTGTCAAGCATTTCATAGGGATTAAGAGTGATTAATAAATTCATCCAGACTAAAACAGATTTAAAGCATGGAGCTAAATAATTCAGCAGACTTGATTTCCAGGTGGCTTACATAAATTGATTTAAAAGAGTCTCAAAATTAAAATAAGTAAGAAAAAGTTAATTAATCCTTTATAGGTATCAGATAGTATCAGAATGTGATTACATCCTCATACACACCTGTGACTATATGAATATAAATTGTCCTACATGCAGTGAGCTGGAATTTTTATGTTTTTTGGCCCCTGGACAAGCAGCAGAATTTATGAAATCAGGTGAAATAGATGTAGTAGAGGAAGAGAACAAATATGAATTTTGCAGTGTTTTTACATTTAAATTATGCAAGTCTTTGCTGTTAGGCATCCTAAATTCATTATTTCCACCATATTCTAAAATTACTAATTGCTTACAGGTGTACATCTAGAATATCTCAGAAGGTATGCTTGCATGGTTCACAGAGATGGCCCAGGGAGTTCATGTGAGGTTTAAGGATGACCTGAAGTCAAAGAACTTTCTTTTCCTGCCTTCACTGCAACCATTAGCTTGGTGTGCCTTTATGGTTCAGTCTAAACCTCTTTTTTTTCAATCCACTGCCATTTGGGCTGTATGTGAAATCTGCTATAGGTATGACAAACTTTTGCAATGGGAACCACCTGTTTCACTTTTGGCAAAAGTATTTCTTTAGTCAGATTCTCCCTAAAGCACTCATGGAACAAGACACTCCTAGACTATCACCAAAGGATTCAGCCATTTAGTGCCTGGATAGCTGCCAGCCACTTTTGAAAGAAAAAGTGGCACCATTTGAGCTAGTGAAAGAATGGCTAGGCTTTCTTCTTCTTAAAAGATTTTATATATTTAATAAATATATAAATAGTGTAATACATGCTTTCAATCATTCTCTCTGTATGAAGTAAAAATTTACTTCAGCAGGGAACTTGAGAGGAAAGTGACAAACACCTCTGAGGAGAAAATAGAAGCATACTTAAATTTATGTGCAAACATCTAACCAAGGTTTTACAGACAATTTATAATGTCTAATCAGAACTTGGTGTACTAAAAGCAATAAAAATTTTAAATCCTGCCATTTATCCGTTCAAATTAAACACATAAGCCCTTCTGGGGCTTACAAAAATTAAAACCCTCACCTGAATTCATGGTACTGAAACAGGACTTGGAGGATTGATTTTCAAGGAAATGGGATTGGCCATTGTTGCTTTTAAATGTCAGCTCTGCTTGTCAAAGTACAGATGAAAACGAGAAAATAAATAAAAATATGTAGTAAGTATCCCTATCACACTTTTTTTATTTAGTCATTTTGGATTTTTTAGGCTTCACTTCAAAACTGTGGAAATATGCTTACAAGCAGAGATAACAGATTGAACTCCTGCAAGCAAAACAAGAGGTGAGTAATAATACACCACGAATGCATGAAGACACTCCTTGGTTTAGCTCTTTCCTCCACTCACAATGTGACAGCATGAAAATTATTTTCATATGGTTATCTTTTAGAGCCTTACAATATGGATTGAACACAAGATCCTGAACTTCAGCCAGCTGCACAGGTTAAGAGACAGTAAGGTCACTGTTGTACAATTACACCCTCCTCTCTTTGCTTTACAGACTAGAGATCTATTACATTTCTTTCCCACAGTAAATGGACATTATATTACAATGCCAGGCTGATTATCCAGTCTGGCTCCTGGGTATCTTTTTCACACATGGGGCCTGCTCTTCCTCCCTGACAGACTGGCCCTGAGCAGGGTGTGCAGCTGCTGTCTGGATACTCAGGGAGGAAAGTGCTGAGCAATTTCAGGAAAATTGTTTTGAAATCCATTGTCTGGAAATGTTTCCTCTAGAAACTGCAGAAGCTGAAGGCTGGTGAGAAACAAACCCAAAATTAAAGTGAAGGTGGATGAACAGAATTCATTGTAATCCAGTAACTGTGCAAGTATTTTGGCTACATTCACTCTATCTGTCAATCATCATGCCATCTGAATAAAAACAAGCCAATTATATAACCTCCAAAGAAGGAAAACATGTTCGACAGTCTACACTAGCTTCAGAGGCCAATATTACATGATATTTCCATTTATGGTATGACATTCAATTCATATCCATAAACTTCCTTAGCCTCTGAAATATATAATTTAGTAGGATCAGTTTGGGGTATTTGAATCCACATGTATGACCATTTTGCCCTGCTAGGCAGCTGTTGGTTTAGACAACTTCCAGGTGCCAAAAGCACAAGCTGCGCATGGTTACCAGTAGCTGGCTGTGCTGCACAGTTTCCTTGTTTCTCTAACATTGCAGTTTGACAGCAAGAAAGAATCTCAAATACCTATTTGCATGACTTTCTGCTCTTGGATGAAGTTTTTAGGTAAATTATTAATTATTTTAGGGAGTTATTAGTGCTATTCATTGAAATAGAATGATTAGCTGATGACGAGTGTGAACCAAGAAAACTGATCTGGCTGACCCCTCAGCCAAATAGCTTAGGGTTTTTATCTGCCCTTCCCTCTGTTCTGCAACACAAGGTGTGGGTCTTACTCCCAGTCCAAAACACTAACCTGCTAAGAAATTAACTGAATTTGGACTGTGGCAAAATTTATGATGGCATATCTCCCAAAGAATCCCCCCTTGACAATATCTCTCAGAGCTCTGCTAGAAAGGAGGAAGATAATGAAGGTCTTAGTTTAGTTCCTGTCCTTTCTACAGGTCATGAAACTTCTTTGCAAAAAGACTTTTATACTCCTTATATCATTATAACCTGGCATAATACAGCAGGAGAACTAATAGTTTTGGAAGTCACTGTAATTATGATGGAAATTTGGATTGTAGTGTCAGGAAGTCTTGAAGATTTCTGATTGTTAGAGAAATAGGGACAGCATTATGTAGAGATTTGCTTATCCTCTTAAGTTACAAAGAGGCCCTGGACAAATTGTAACACTTCAAAGAAGAAGCTAGGGCAAGTGAATGAAAAGGAGGAAGGATAAAGAAAAAATGTTTTATTATTAGTGGTTTTTATCTTGATTCCAGAAGAAAGTTACTTCCAGATAAATAAAAATGAACACACTATAAGGGGAACAGTGAGGTTCACCTGTTATGTGGCAAGAGAGAGGCAGCCAGTGTGTGTGCATTGACAGCTGCAGTCCCAGCCCTTCCCCAGGTAACATCCATCAGGTGACAAAGCACAGGAGTTTAGCTTGCTGCAGCATCCCATGCTCCACAGACAGGCACAACACTGTGCCTGACAGTGTGAAAGCCAGGTGGGCATCAACCAGATGGTCAGCTTGGCCATCACAGGTTACCAGCCCTCTGTTCAGCCAACACAAACTAATTCCTAGGTCTCCCAGTTCAGTAGAACCTACGATAAATTGGTGAGTGTTTTTGCTACATAAACTGTAAAGGGAACTAAGGAAATACCTGCAGCAGGAAAGAGGAAGTAATGCCCCATAATATTAGGTCCTGCAGTATATCAAGTGCTCTCTATTTCTGAAGGAGATTGATGCCCCCCATTTAATCAGCTCTCTTGAGAGCTGCAACACTTTTGCTTTGCAGGAGATCTCATAAGCTGGTCTCCCCAATTAAAATGTTCCTGTTGATATTTCTCTGAAATGCATCAAAAAACAAACTCACTACAACTAAACCAGGGTTTAGTGTAAAGCCCTCACTCAGCTTAACTATGGAAAAACAAAAGAAAACAGAAAGCAAAACCCAAAACAAATGGACCCCTCTTAAGCATGACGTTTTTCATACACTGATATTAGGGGACTGAATAATAAAATGTCAACAAAATCATTCACAAATTGTATACACCAAAAGGTAATTTTTATTTGCATACACTACATAGTAATACCAGCAGAAACTCCATTCTGCTTAGTAAAAATAAGCACCAGATTTTAATTTTACAAAGCCAATTAGTGAGTCACTGATCATCACAGAACTAGAAGCAAGATCAGTTGCTCTTTGCTGCCTGTTGGCATACAACTTAAATGTTTACAAACCCAGCAGCTGCACAATCAACCTTACAGCAGAACTTCTGAAAGCAATTTCTAAAGTTTTTGTTTATTTTCCAAAGAACTGTTTCATTGCAGCCCTCTCTCACAGACAGTAATTTTCAGCCTTTAATGATTTCTAAGCATCAGGCAGTCCTTTCATGTCTAGAATTTGTCTCAATTACTGATCTGATCTCAAGCCTCACTAGGTCATCTCATCCTGTTTTCACTAATCAGCAAGAACAAAACAAAAAATAAAAAACGGGTTTTAGTACTCTTGTCCACATGCCTATAAAAATAGCAACCCATATCAGTATCTTTGTTATCCTAGCATTAACTATGAGACAACCAGATTTTCTCCATTTGACAGTTTTACAGGGCCTGTTTAAGAGTGTTACTACTTCCTAAATGTCCATGGTAGGACTCAGCTAACCAGGATGGTACTGAGTACATCATAAAATTTGGGCTATGAACTTTTCAGGTGTAGAGAAAGTGGGGCTCTTAAGCATGTACTTCCTGTAAATTTAAGAACTAAACAAAAGGATACAACTAAATAAAAAAAAAAATCATAAAATCTCTTCTATTATTCAGGTATCTGATACAGAAGATGACAATACTGCTCTGAGTAATCGTGTCATCTAAAGTTCCTGTTCTGGAGATTTGCTTTGCAGCAGTTCTAGGCTCTTCTGCTCACCTGGACCTAATACAGGTACCATCCATTGTGTTTTTTCTTCAAAATTTGGCAATGTTGTCTTTGTTGGGTCTTCCCTGTGTGGAGATAAGTTAATATCAAAGGAATGACAATTTAAGAAATAATCGCAGGCAGATTTTTGCATGAGGATTGAAACCACATTGTTTGCCTTTATTTCTGTTTCAGCAGGACTTTGAATCCCAAGCAGAGGCCAGCAGCTGGCACAGGGCAGATGACCAGAAGGCTTGATGAGCCAGTGCACACACACAGTCCTCAGGCCCCTATGCCAGCTAAAGATGCTAAAGCTCTTGACTGACCTCAGTTGGAAGACACTTCTCAGTCCCATCTGCTAACCAGCCTCTCTGAGGCAATCAGTCCATAATTTGTTTTTGTCAAAATTACTTAGGTTGCTTTAAGCAGTCAAAACATAGCATGTCTGCAAGTGAAGTCATTTGAATTGGAGCAAACTGAAGCAAGCACACAAGAATCACTACTGGCAGGTAAGGTAATACAGATTTCTGAAGAGAAAACCTAAGGCACTAACAGAAACAATAATATTGCCACAAGATTTAATTTATATAATCACAAATTACCTTTAAAGTGTAAAGGGTGCAGGAGACTGAAGCTGTGACTGAGGTGACACCTTCACCTCAACATGTCACAGAGATCAGTACTTTCAAAGCAGCTAACCCTTTCCCAGCCACATTTTTGGTACCCATTAAATCAGGATTTCAGAGACTGGCACAGCACTTTGATATCTGAATTGCTCCATGCTAGGGGAACTTGCTCACACAGCACAGAAAGCGAAGGAATTGTGGCCTGAAAATACCCTTCCAAATCCAGGATGAAACTCCTGGCTGTACATCAGGATTCTGGTTGCCTGCAGAGAAATGTTGAAGGACATCCCTGTGCATGGCTTGTGCCTGGACACTTGCTACAGCAATTATATTCAAGAGTAGTTTGGTTTTAAGTAATTGTAGCAGCCCCTGAACAGTCAGTCTGTCATATCAAATTAACTACAGAGCTAATATCGGCTTTGTGATGCTTGACAATGTTTGTTTTTCTTTATTCTACTTTAAAAAATAATAATCATAAAAGCCCCCATGCTGTCCCAGTTTCTCTTGTAACTCCTGACTGTTCTGTTGCTCTGACAACATAAACCAGCTGTACTCTCTGATGAAGCACTGAGCAGCCAGAGCATACCAATGAATCTGGTCCCAGGACATGGTCTGCTCCCAGTAAGGTGTTATTTTCTATTTGCCAAGACTAACTCAGCCATAAATACAGAACATAATTGTTCTGAGTGTGCTGTGGTAGTTTTTGATCTTTGATCACATCTGCACCCGCAAAATTATTCTCTTTTCTTTACAGTTATCATTGAATTCCATGTCTGAATTCCCCCATCTGCCACATAGTAATGTGATTCTGAAGACACACTTGACAGTAATATAATAAATAAAGAATAAAAAATCATAGCTGAAGCATTTTTCAGTTAGTGGGGTCAAAGGTATCAAGTTTTCTATAACCTGACTCTATTTTTGAAGCATCAAGGTCTGGCAAACAGCTATATACATTCTTTGCTTCTTTGCATTTATATATATATATATATATACACACACACACACACACATATATATATATAAATATTTTAATACACAAAAAAATTAGCATTAATATTTTGTTTATCTGTAGTCTTCAAATCTTTTTTTCAGTAATGACTGACATTTACTCTAACATAGCTCTATCAGAGAAATCAACAAATGTTTTCTTCTGCCCAGAAAGCATCCAACTTAATTACACATGCTTCACTTGGTCACCATCCATTTTGGACATTTCTGTCCTCTCCTCCCTCTTTCCTACCATTTCAGTTATCATGTCACCTTGCCATCATCTCTGCCCTTTCTTTCCAGCTGTATCTGCATTTATCCTCTTCCTGGGGGCTCAGGACACCGTATCCCTTTTCCCAAAGCAGCAACTTTCTTCTATGGGGCAAGATTTCAGCTGTGGTGGTGCTGGACATCTTCTTCCTGTTTGTTTCCACTGGCTCCCCCTGTCCCTACATTTCCCACTGGAAGGAAACAGCTCTCTTTCCTGCTGGGTGACACTATGGTTTCCCAAACACTGTGCAAAAATATCTTTTTAAAAGGGCTGCTAATATGTAATGGATTTAAGAATGTAACTCCTCAGAACCACTTGGAAAACCCTGCTGTGGGATGGCCCTATACCTTCAACAGCAACACAGGGTTGTTTGACCTGAGTTCTGGCTTAGCCTTACAGTGGCATTACCTCCTGCTCAACCCTCACGGTATAGATCATGCTTAGTAATTTAAGGAAAGGCAAACTCACAAGCTGAAGAGGTCCTGTAAAATCCTTCATGAAACAAACTGCTTCACCATTTTCTATTAGCAAAGCAAAACCCAAGTAAATATTTAAAGATCTTAAACTTACTGAAACAGAGAAACACACAGCCTGCTGGGAGAACCAGCACACTCCAGCGTGATTTTGCTGCCAGCCATACAATGGCTTGTCCATGGAGCAGCTGGATCCAGCCCTGCCTCTGCACAGAGAAGACACAAATTGTGAAGGAGCCCAAGCATAACTGAAAACAGCAAGATTTGCTTGTACTGTTTCCACATTGAATAAACTGTGCTTTTAAACCCAGGAGCTAAGTTTGGGGACACTTACCATTTGAACATTACCAGATGGGAAGCAGCACAGACACGCTTTCTAGCAGGCAAGAAGTCTTTCTTAGCTCGGGGGTCTCTTGATATTGTGGGCATGCCTCCACAGAATTTCTGATAAGTTACTGCTCAAAATAATTATTTCTTTACCATTTTTTCCTTAGGATACCAGGCTACATCACTACTCAGCTCTTCCACAGCTCTTCCTCTACTAGACCCTGGCACACACAGAAGAGATGGGGTCATAGATCCTTTTTCCCAATGGAAATAAGACTCTTGAATCCTACCCAGACCTAGCACAGCATGTCACTGACTCAAATTAACTGTCCACAGCAAACAGTGCCTGAGACATCTGGCCATCTGGCAGCTCTGACCAGCAAGTGCAATTAGAGCCTTTTCTTCTCATTTATCCTCTCTGGAGACCATCAACACATTCATAGAGGAGGCGAGTGGCACTTCCTGCATTCCAAGAGTCTCTCTAGATCCTACCTCTGTTATACTTACTGCAAAACTATAGAGGAAGGAATTATTTTCACAATTAATATCATTGTGAAAATCAAGAAGAAATAAAAGAAGAAAATTAAAATATGAATTACAGCAATTGCCAATAAAAAACTAAGAAAACGTGTGTTTTCTCTGAACAATCCTATTTCTTTACTTTAAAGCTACATGATGCACATTTTCCCCAATATCAGACACATTTTCCAACAATTTTCAACAAGGAAACAATATTTCTTATTACTGTCAACCTTAATCCAGTGATCTAGACTCAGAATCACAGACATTCAATAAAATATATTTTGTTGTACTAAATACATTCTGTATCACTTAATAACACAAAATTCTTTTAAGTTTCTTCCCTTTAATTATATGTACCCAACACCTATCCCAATCACCTAGTCAAGTTTCAATAACTTAACAAGTTTCACGTCGCAGTCTTTATGCATCTTAGGAAGATACACATCATGCTTGGTCTTTGATGGTGTCTCTGCTATCAGAAAGAGCATTGCTGGGAAACTCAGTTTGCTCAAATGTGCCCAGATTTGGTATTTGTAAAGGTGTTTTTGATCACCTATCCTCTTGGTCATCATGTAAAAGATTGCTTGCGGATGCACAAGAAAGGCAATGCAGAGCACAGAGCATCTTCAAAAATCTTTTAAGTATTTGCTTTCCTGAGACAGACAGTCTAGAAGTGCCAGGTGGGGTGGGATTCTCACAAAGAGGATAAAATGAAGCCTATGCAAGAAGTTTAATGTTCAGAGAGCAAGAAAAAAATCTTACATAAACATTATGATTACCCCAATTACTTGCAATTAATCACAGAATGTTGCAATACTGTTTCTGCTCACAGAGATTGAATCCCAAGCCAGATAAATTAATGGACACACTTCACCAGATTAAGACCAGACAGTCCTTGCTTGTCCTTGCTTTAGACTGTTCTTCAGTTAAAGCTCTTTTACATCCAGCATTCAATAGTGAGATTTAGTGATGGATTATATCTCAGTCATTATTTTGATAAAGACAAATTAATAAACCTCTTATTGAGCCATTCAACCCAGCCCCTTTGTGGTCTTGCATTAGGAAAAGGAGACTGTTGTAGTGGTATCTTGATCTGTTGTACAGTATACCCAGAAAACAAGCTGTTCAGACAAGTTTACTTCTCCTAAAATATTAAAAATAAATCCAAAATTTCAAGTGTCTGTGAAGAAAATGCAATCTAGAAAAGGGGAAACAGTTCTTCACAAGCTTTTACTAAAGGTACTAGATGAGGTAAATTATTGAATAAATGTTATTCAATACAAAAAAACCTATACCTACAAAACCTATTCATATTGGTTTTATTCATATTTATGTTTTGTGTGACCTTTCTTTTGTCATTAAACACTGCAGAAAAACAGGCTTTAATAGCGACAGCCCAAGTATGAGCTGATATATAGCTGGTTGCCTTCAGAAATAGCTGCTTCCCTGAGTTTTTGACACCAGTGCAAATTTTCAACATGCATCTGTCAGAAAAAAAAAAAATCCAGACCCAAAACAATCTTCCAGAGATTCAGTGGCATCTATGTAATCTGAAATTATTTTGCCCATGATATGTTGTCATAGCCATGCGTGCAAAAGAAATTTTGCCATATTGCCGTAAGACTAAAATAAATCTGAACTGTTCTTTCTCATTTATATGATTAGCCATTGGCATTCAGTAAAATTTAGTTGTTCAACTAAATTTTCCACTGAAAAATGAGGAAGCATTTTCTTATCATACCTGTCTGTGTGAACACGGTCCCTGAATGCGCTGTATTTATTCCAAACTATATTCTATCACATACATTCTAAGCTTTTCCAAAATCTGTCTTGAGTTTCTGACAAAAAATATAATTATGAAAGTTATAAAAAAAGAAAACAATATAAAAATTCTTAAAAATAAACATTTTTTGCAGTATCTTTCAATGTTTTTGGCAGGCTAGGGATAGTAGAATTAGGGTCGCTTCACTTTTTGCAGCTTGTTTCTGGCATGCTTATTTTAACACTTTGTGACAGCCTTTTCATCAGATAGAACACAATTCTGAGACTAGCAGAAAAAGCAGTAGAAGGATCAACAAAAATCTGAACATAATCTGTCTTCATTGTGTTATAAAGTAGCCAAATATTTTTTTTCTTATTCTGTCACTATTTCCTCTTCCAGTATTTATAAAACCTTTATCTGTCTAGCTTTCTAAAAATAATTTTTTAAAATTAGTAAGAATAAAGTGAATTTTTACTATGAAACACCCTTTTAGTAAAACGGCTCAAAACAGTAGAAATGTAAATTATCTTGTTATGGGATATTCTCTGGGAATTAGTTATTGTTGAGTGATAACATTAGTGCAGTTTCTACCATTCATAGAGTTTAGTGCATTGGAATGTCTCGGTACATAACTATTACAAAAGAATTACTAAGCAAAAGGAAATGAAAGTAACTTCTAATACAAAGGTTGCCTTCTAGTTTAAATGTTCTCCTTTGATGTAATTTTGCTTTTCACTTGCTTTGCCCACTGCTGTATCATAGTAAATAATGCAATTATGTTCTGAAGCTCAGAAGCTCATAGAGGCTGGACTCTACCCAAATAAATGGTTCTGCTAAAGAGCTCATCCATTAAAGAAATGCCATGAAGCCTTTTGTTTGCTGTAAATTTGAACAATATCATTGTACTAATCTTGTTAGCTTAAAGGCAATTATTGGATAGGCTACTCTTGGCCAGTTCCAATGATACTATAACTTAAATGTAGCCTGATTTTTATACTAGGATACAAATTCTGTAAAGGTTTGCAAGTGCAGCCCAGCTCACAAAGAGGGGAAGGTAAAACTCTACAGCATAGAGTATGACAAGCTGCCATGGTAAAACATGGCAAAAACCTGTAAAAAAAATGATTTGAGTCCTTGAATACATAAGATCCAATCATGAAAAATGGTAAGTGCATTTTCACTACCTCATACTTTTAAATTCAGTTATTTATCTTATTTTCATGTTAGTTTTAAAATTTGAGTTGGAATCAAATATTTACACTTTCAATATTGATAATTATAAACCAAATAATTAGGATGAAGCTTGGAGAAGCTTCTATATAGGTTGAATATTTGGCTAAGTCTAACTGATGGTAAGCTCTCTGAATCTGTGAAAATTCTCTGAATCTGTGGAATATTTTTCCAATGTAAAATGAATCCAGGTCTGCCTCATGGCATATTTTAACTAAATAAGATAGCATCAAGTCTATTCCGAAACTTTCCAAATAGTGAATGACTGAATATATAGCTCATGAAAAAAGTGCTTGCCAGAGATTTATGGTGTCTAGTCTTTTTTATAGTAATTTTTTAACAGTGAAATAATCATAAAAAAATTACTTCAGCCTGTATCCAAGATTCAGCTCCTGGTTACAGCATTTTTTATATTCACAGAAGGAAAAAAGAATGTAATTATCCACAATAAATAATACTTATTGCATTTGAAGCTTGTATTTACCAAAACAGGATGATTCCTTCTGCTCATTTTGGGCAGTTCTTTCTAAGTTAGTTATAGAAAGTTCCAGTAATTTTCCTGGTGAACAGTGTAGCTGGTTGCATTGTCTTACAGTGGAGAATTTGGGGGTTTAAGGGCCACATATTACAGCAAAGTGCTCCAAATTCCTTTTGCTCATGTGTGTGAAGAAACAGGGAGATTTACAGATGATGATGCATCTGGTAGATTTACACTGAAAAAAACCAGCAGAATGTTCCCTTAAAGCAATCTCTGAGCTGCAGATGTAGAGGTAGGACTCAGTAATTACATTTAATTCAGACTGGTTTATGAGTCAACTACTCACAAATCCAGCAACAAGAAATTGAGGAGATGTGAAAGAAAATAATTCCACAAATCTGTGGGCTTTTTCTCTGATTATGGGGGATCAAAGTAATCAACTGATATAAATTATCATAACTTCATTGAAATTAATGGTCTTGTGCTCATTGCATCATTTGAGACTGAAGAAGCTGGCAATGCATTGGAAGCAGCTAAGTTTAAGGAAAAAGCATAATTTTATTAATATGTTTTCAACACATAAATCAGAAGTCTCCTTCCTGGTTATATGGAACACAAATCAAGTTACTGAAACATACAGTGGTGTTACTGAGAACAATTTAAACAAGGTTAATTTTCTTGACAGTTTAAATATAATTGTTCCAGTTTATAGAGGCAAGAAAATGTTTGCCATAACCTTGGTTCCTGTAGTGCCTGTGACTCTGTCAGTGCTCAGCATTCATTGGCTCTGTTTGTTTCAACATTTAGTGAGTGTTTAGTTGAGTTCATTTCTATTGCACTACGTGGTTACACAGAACGTACTGAAATGCACTTCCTATAGTCTTCTAACATTTAGCAATGATTGTAGCCAACAGGAGTCTGATACCCAAGGGGTGAGTTCTTAATTCAGATGCTGGCTCAGATTTTTCATTTCTGAAATGACTTTGTCCTCTTGGGGTTGACCCAAATGAGAGATCTGAGGGAAGTCCTGCATATCTCAGGGAATATTCATTACCAGTCTAATTGTTGATCCAGGAAACTTGACTTTTTGCCCTTCTGTGGATTGGCCTAGAGAAGTGCTCATTTAGCTAGCAATGCCTTTTCCAGAGGAATACTCCTTTTCCCTGTACAACAGTGAAAGGTATAAAAAACCACGTATTTCTGCAGGCATTTTACTCCCCCTTTAGGATCACTATAGCTCAGACTACATGCCAACCTAACATCAACCAAATTTCAAATTTACAATCCAGGAGATCTGTATTTCAGCAATTGTTCATCTTGCTCTTTGCATAGATAGAATCTAGAATATCAAATGTTTGTACACAATAAAGAATTCCAATACTTTTGTTTCAAATACGCTGAAAATTTTTGTTTCAAAATTGCTATTCAGTCTAGGGCAGATGCACAGGATTTCATTTTGAGTATGTTAAATTGCAATGGTTTTCAGGAGATGAAGTGCAAGCCACCTCATCAAAATCCCTCTCCATTTATATGCTCATCTCAGAGCATATAGCACGACATGGTTCAGAGGGGAATTCTTCATTATGTTCTGTGCTGTATAGTCCCCTGAGCAGTTCAGCTCACAGGGAAGAATGCATTCCCGAACAACACCCTGGGAATTGCTAGGAAATACCATTTAATTTAAGCATTTCCAATTAGCTAACCAATTTAAAGTTTTTGGAACTGGGTTGAAACAAAACAGGCCTTTTTATTTTCTCAGTGTAAAGGCCTAGACTTTAGCAAAACAGCAGTTTCATTTTCTGTCTTTAAGAGATAGAGTAACAATCTTTACTTTCTTTCTACCTATATTTTGACATTCAATTTCATTATGGGGAGTAGATCCCTGCTATCCATTTAAAGAATAACATATTTCCAAATTGCCCTTTATTTTTCTCATTCGACATCTTAAAAAGTGTAATGAAAAAGCAATGCAAGTCAGGCATTCAATTCATACAGAAGTGTTTGTACAAACAGCATGCTAGAAAACTTTGGCCTCTGTTATAAAGAGCTCACTCATTTTCATTAACCATAATTTTAGAGCACAATTCTATTTTTTTCCACCATTTTAATGACTATTGTTATTTTGCCTCTGAACATACCAGTCATTTCCTGTGTTGTGAGCAAAAACAAAAGGAAGACTGAGGGCACCTACTCCAGTCAGAGAGGTCTACAAAACAACCAGTCAGTCCCCAAACTCCAAGCTGCACTTGAAAGTTTTGATTGCTCTAGGAAGGGTTTTTTTGACTAGATAAAAAGCAACTGGATTCTTTTTTTTTTGTTCCATTTTAATTTCTCCTGTATTGTCCATTACCATCTTTGGTGCACGTATCTGTACTACCTCACCTCTGGTGTCATCTTTGTTCATCTTCATAAGATGTTGCTGTTGTGGTTTCTGAGTCTCCCCTTTCATCAGGTTCAGCAAATCCTTCCCATTGGGGAAAACTGAAATTACAGGAAGTTTCTAACACTTCCCATGGAACATTATTGAGCTTGAAGAGGGAAAGGTATTTTCCACTCCATTCTGACAGGCAGAAGCACTGCAGATTCTTTCATGGGTAAATGTATTTAAAGTAATATGAAGCATCCAGTTCTATCTCAAGAAACACTCACAGTCTCTAATAAACAATTACTTGCTCCTGAATCAGGTGATTCACCTTACAAATTTAGCTTTCTGTGAGAATGAAAAATTAGGACTATGTGCCAGTTTTCAAACTGAGTCAGAATGAAAGTAGATACCTTAAAACATCTTATGCAACTTAATAACACATTAACTAAAATCTTGGGTTTCTAGATCAGACCTTTCACAACACTGGTCATCTGCTAGATCTAGCTTTAACAGATGAAATTTGGAAGGAGAATTTCACTGTTTGTTCTCACCCTAGAACACACATTGTAAGAGGTGTAGTAATCCCAGCATCCTTTAATCATTAGGCACTGCTATTTGTGATCTTGAAGCTGTTCAAATTTTGTGTGGATTTGATAGTCCTGTTTTTTCAGCTGGAGACATTGCAATAAAACTTAGTCTTCACCTGTTAACAACAGAACTACATTTATGGCCCAGGTCTTTTTACTTCCTCTGGTACAAATTCTTACTCCCTGTCATTTCCTGCCAACAGTAATACAAATGTGTTACTTTAAAGAACTTGTTTGTTTAGCAAGTGTTATTTTCTATGAAATTGCTGAAAGTACTTCTACATTTTAATTATTTCTAGCTTACAGCAACATGCATTGCCAGGTAGTTAAGACACAACATTTAATTTTAATACTGAACAAAAATAATTTGTTTTCTGTTTCACCTTTCAATTTCTCACATTTGAGAGAAGAAAATAACAGAAGTTTTCTCCAAACCCCTCATGCTTCTGAAAACAAACAATTTTGGATGACATTTTAAATTACAAAAGAAGTTACAAAATTGATGAAAGTTCTTGAAGTTATTACCAGCTTTTCTGGCAGAAAAATAAAAAAGGAGAGAATTTTTTCAGATTCAGTATTTTTGTCTCTATCTAGATTAGAGTGGGTGTAGAATAATAATAAATCAAAGTTATAAAAAGACAAAATTAGGGCACAGCAATAAAATGAGGACAACACAAGAAATATATGGCAATTTTTAAAGTGGCCCTGAATTAAAATTTGGGTTTATATTACTCTATTGAACATATCTGCACATGTTTCATTAACAGTAAAATGCAATCTGATGGCTTTATGTTTTAAAAAAATATTGATTCATACCAATACCTCTGATCTTCTACTGACTGGGCTGTATTCCTCAGCTACTCCTCTTAGACATGCCAGTGAAGTTAGCAGGACTAATGCATGTGTACTGTCATTTCCCCAAGGTGTTGAGTTACCATTATGGTAAATTAATATATTTATGAAAATAACTCTGTAAGTTCCATAAGAGAAGATATATTCCTCTATTGAATGTCTTCTCAACCACCTGAATGTCTTTGGCAGTAAGGCAGCAGCAGATGTGCTTTTCTGTGTGATTAGCTTCTCAATTATCTCAAAAAGATAAATAAAACCAACTCCATTGGCTCTGGGCTCCAAACATACCTTCCTGGGTATCAGGGAAGCTTGCTTTGATTTAAATCACCCTGCATCTCACTTTAGGTTCTGTCCAATACAAAACCAGCAGATCAGGGTCCATTGGTAGATAGGAAATATTACAGTACTATAAAATATATTGGAGCAAAACACAGTAGGAGGACCTGGGATGGTCATAAGGTGGATGTGTTATGGCTGGAAAGGGCATGGGTATAACAGAAAGCAGCATGAGAAGGAGGCCATGCAAACTGCAGGTTCCTCCTTTCTGTGAATAATCACAATTTCTGCCTTCTGACAATGAAGGGACAGAGAGGGAGGGCCAAGGTCTCCCACCTTTTCCAAGCACCTACAACCCTATCCGCAGCCCTGCCTCAGACACCCCTTTCTGTCAAAGGGCTCCAAACAATGAGCTTCAAAAGCCACTTGAGGCATTTGCCCCTATCCCCTCTCTGATCCCTTCCTTTAGGTTTATTCTGTACTTACTCTTCAGGATATATTTGATAGTATACAGAACACTGAATTTGTTACAAAAGAATTACAAAGGCTTATTTTACTTCCCTCTGTCTTTAATACTTTTGAAAAACTGGGTGCACATCTGCTTGTAAAAATGGCTCAAGAATTTCAAAAGATATATCAAATGCTCCTTATATACCTTACTATTGTTGTCATACAGATAGTACCTTTCATGTGATGGCCACAAAGTACTTCCAGAAAGGAGGAAGAATTGTACAGCCATGGTTAAAAGGAGAACAGTTTCAATTTCCTTCCTGTGTGTTTTGTTCTGGTGTGTCAGCAAGGTAAAAATTTATGGTGTACAACTGCAACACAATAGTATACAGGAATTTTGCTTCATAAAAGCACTGGAATGTGAAGCCCAGAATGAAAGCAGGAACTAATATAAAGTGTGTTCTCAGGTAAGATATGGCATCAAAACATTTGCTAGCCTCAGGAAACTGCAATTGATAAAAATTATAGTAAAAAGCCCCATAGAATTATCACAACTCTCTTCATAAATAAGAACTCATGAAGCAGAGCTTATTATATAAGCAAACATTATTATTAATACATAGGATCACACAGTATTACAGACTTCCAGAATTAAAAAGTACCTTCTTTGGCTCAGGGGTATGCAGCCAAACTTCATGGACCATGTGGAGGTTTGGATTTTCTGCCCATGGAAAGCCTACGTGGATGCAAATAGTTAGAACACTTCAGTAAATCAGGGCACCCATCTTGTTATCAACCCTGGTTGGGATTCCTGTGTGTCCATCACAAACTAGATTACTATGCAAACAAATCGGCTACCACAAAAAGCAGGAAGTCTGGCATATATACTAAAAGATTACTTAAGGGTGTATATATCATACTGAAAGCAGACATCATGAGTGTTAAGAAAATGACAGAAATTACTTAGCTGCTAATCAAACACATTCACTAAATAATAGACTTGTCCATCTGCTGCAAAGCCCATTAACAGAGGAAATTAATGGCTAGAAGAATTGAAAGTATTCAGTCTAAAGCACTAAAGGGGAAAATCTATAATCTTTGTTGCAGGCAAACGCCACCATTCTGATTTTAAAACTGCTGAAACAGTCACTTATATGTAATGAAAAAAAACCCCAGAACAAACAAGGAAGTAGAATGTGGTGCATTGTTTGTGTCCTGTTATCTATTATAAAGTAAAAGCTATACCAAAATTGTTAGATAATTTTGAAGTCCTTCTTGATTAGATGTACCAATCACTACTTGATTAAACATGCCATTCTTGATTAAACAAGTCCTGAATTGTGAATTCTACAAAATTCCATTAATTTTATTTCTCAAATTTGCTTCTAGGCAATGCGTCTTTTTTACCTCACTTGTTTGCCTTTATATTCTCTAACTACTTCACACCAAGTAGGAAACAGATATCTTTGTCTGCAGACATTACAAGTCACCTGTATATATATGATCATTTAAGCCATTCCACTGAGTTAGTCCCAAGTTTTTTCATGTGCTGAATTATTATCTAAAGAGCACTGGGAGAACTTTGCAGCAGCAGGTATTAAGCAGATGTAGACTGGCAGAGCTTCCCACCGTGATTCATCTCAGCTGAACCTCTCTTCATGTGTGCTTAAAATAGACTCAAAAATCTGAAAACACATATTGAATGCTTTCTGAAAATATGACTCCACTTTTGATCCCATTGAATTAGAAGCTTATCTGATCCTTCTGAATCTGCATAACAAGTTTCCTCATTAAGCTTCCAGCTCTGAAAACATCATCAGCGTTATCATTAGGAGCACAGCCTTTCTCACAGTACTTAGGAACTTGCTTTGCTGAAATCAGGAAGGGAGGTACTATGAAAATGGAAAATAACACAAAATAGGGAAAGTGACTCACAATATATTGAGTTCTTAAAAAGGTCTTAGATAAAATTATAATAATAATAACCTTCACTTTCCAATACCAGAACCAAACCTTTTATTTAGCCTCAGACTGGATTTATTTCATGTCAGCTGGCTTCTGACTCGCTCAAACATGCTTCATCTGCTCTAATATGTACTGCCTGATGATTTTGCTATGCTATGGAAACATATACCTCCCTGTAGAATTTTCCAGAGCTATTAGAGTAAAAATATTAGTCAAAGGAGACTTCAGTCTTCCTTTTTTTTGTTTTTTCTCATGTGCTGCAATAGACATCTCCATGAACTGGAGTGGTTTGAGTTAAAGGCTACTTGATTGTCTTGTTTTCATGGACAACTGTGTTAGAAGGATCAATCAATAAGGTCTTCAGTGTCTTTTGATAGATATGTTAATGAGGTTTAAGACACGAAGACACAAAAATATAGTTAAATACAGAAGTTTCAAATACATCTTTTCATACAAAGTTGGTTTTCATTTAGCTTTGGTTTGGTTTGGTTTTTCTTACCTAGTCATTTGCAGTACTTTGTTGGAGTGATACAAGATTTCCTGTGGTGTTTATTCCACCTGAAATGGAGCTCTCTCACATGAATACCTAATGTGCAGACCTTGAGAAAAATCTGGATCAATCTGTTATGGGAAATAGCCAATGTACTGAAGCCAGCACCTGAGGTCAATGCTCTCCTGTCACTGCTGCAACTTGCACAATGAGGCAAGTTCCAGACAGCCAGTCTTGGATCAGTAGTTTCCAAGATTTCTTTTCTCAGATCTCCTCCATGGGAAGAGATTTCACTCCTTATCTACCGTGTTATTTGTTTTTTCAAACACCCCAATCACCTAATTTTCACAAATTATTACAGAGTTCAGAAGTCCTTTTTGTTTGTTGTTTTTGGGGGTTTTTTCCTGAGTAATTGCAACTTACTACTCTTATGGAACTTTAAATAGATAGCAGATCATTTAAGCACAAGCATAACTTTAAGCCATTGTCTGGGTCTAAAGGAACTACTGGAAGACATAAATACTTATGTGAGTGCCCTGAGGATTCAGGAGTTGTGAGTTCATGCCTGGAAGCACATAGACATTGCCTTCTCAGCTGGCAGAGATGAATCCACAGCTGCTTAGACACAGCCAGGAGGAAACAGGAGGTACAAGGATACATATTTGAACTCCTAGCCTTCTCTCTCAGAAGGGTCCTGACTCAAAACCAGATATCACAAACACAGGAAACAGCCATGAAGTTCCAAGGCTCTGCTGATGCCTCTGTAGCCCTGCATGGTACCAAACAAGATTCACCCACCTACACACTCAGCCTGGCACAGGGAAGGAAAGGTTTTGTATGATGTTACACAGCCATCAGAAAAGAACCAAGTGACAACAAGAGCTGAGTCTCCACAACACCTACTACAGCAGCACCTGGGTCAGTAACAAGGGCCCCTAGACACCACTGTAACACACACCAAAATCTGCACTCCAGTAATTTGTATCTCAGCACACAAAGCCAAAACGTGGCTGTGGATTTTCCCATGGCAAACTCAGCTGTATCTTTCAGAGTAGTGCAGAACCTACACTAATCTGGAAAACAGAAAAACATAGGAAACACAAAAGTGCACTTCTCACATTTCTCTGAAAAATTCCATCAATCATTCCACTGCCTAAGCCTTAAGGATTTGCTGCTGGCTAAGAAAGAAAACATTCTAGGGTAAGGTGATGACGATAAAGGGAAGAGACCCTAAGTGGGAGAGAAAAAAATGTATTTAGAAACTACAAACAACTTTCAACTTGGGCCTTTTGGATGAGAGACATTCCTCTCCTGAGCCTCCAAGTTTTTATGGGTTAGAGCCAGGACATGAAAAATATATTCTCTCCTCTCTTCCCATTCCCATCTGTGAGTAATCACAAGAGATCTGCAGATCAATTCCACTTAAAAAGATGCCAGTCAGGTTTTGGGACAGATCCTCTGAAGGATTCAGACCCTAAGGGTTCTGCAACGAACACTTCAGAAGGGATATGCCAGGAAGAAGAAGTGGTGGGTTAGCCCTATATGTTAGAAAGCTAGAGCTTTATGATGAGGATGATGAAGTTCAGTGTTTATGGATAAAAGAGGAGGAAGGCCAATAGGGCAGATGTCATGGTAAGAGTTTGTTATAGACCACCCAACCAGGTGAACAGGCAGATGAAATGCTCTCTAAGAAGCTGCAGTAAGTCTCACAATTGCCAGTCCTTTTTCTCATGGCGGACTTATCAGATGTGTGCTGGAAATAGCACACTGCAGAGAGGAAACAGGCTAGGGCATTCCCGGAGTGTGTGAGAGATAACATCCTGACACAACATGAGTGAGACAACAAGGGAAGGTGTCCCACTGGACCTGTTGCTTGTGAAGAGAGAAGGACTGGCAGGTGATGGGACAGTTGGAGGCTGTCTTGGGCACAGCTACTCTGATAAGGTAAGAGACTCTTGGAAAAGAAGAGGAGTCAGCAGAACTGTTCACTTGGACTTCTGTGGGGCACATTTTGGCCTGTGTAGAAAACTGGTTGACAGAGTCCCTTGCCCCCAGGTTGCACCAGAGGAGGTTTGGACTGGATATTAGGAAAATTTTCTTCACCAAAAGAGTTGTCAAGCATAGAAACAGACTGCCCAGGGAAGTGGTTGAATCATCATCTCTAGAGGTTTTTAAAAGATGTGTAGGTGTGGCACTTGTGGACGTGGTTCAGTGCTGGACTTGTAATTGATGAGTCAGTGGTTGTAACTGATGATCTTAAGGGTCTTTTCCAAGTGAAATAGCCCCATGATACTGTGAGGAGATGAGAAGGTGACGATATCTGCCACACTGTTTGCACAACTCACTTCAGCAGTCACAATCCAGAGCTCAGTTTGTCTTCCACTTCTGCAGCCTCAGAAGGAAGATGGACCATACAGAGAGCCCAGACTGAAACAGACTTCCCAGATTCATCTCACCCTTCCTCTCCATAGAAGTGTAAATCATTTTCAGTGATCAATAACCTTCTAACATTACTTCTGTAGATTAATTAGTGCTATAAATAGCAAAAGTACTTTCTTTTTGAATACAGTGAGCAGTCTTTAGATATAAGTACTACTTCTAAGGTAAATTATTAAAGAGACTGGAAAAGTACTAACAAGTAACTGAAATTTGTAATAAAATAGTAATGGTTAGAAATTTTCATACATAAACTAACCCATACTAATGAAGGATTGATTCCATATGCTTGTCTTCAAAGGCACAGGCTTTGTTTAAAGCAGAATAAGGAACAGACGAAAACTGGCTGTTCTCATTATGGCATCACATTTACTTTGTGAAAGAGACACAAAATTCCTTATCTATGAAAAAAAAAAAATTAAAAAGGATTATGTAACATATTCTGAGTAGTAATAAAAATGGCCATTTATTATATTTCACTTTTTATCAATAGGTTTCAGGGTCAGCCTTGCTTTTCCAGAAGAGAAAATAAGGCACAAAAGGTGGAGTGACTGCCCAGAGTGATCCATCAGGCTGACACAGATTTGGAAATAAATCCAAGTTTCCTGAATCCCAGCCCAGTGTTCTGTCCTTAGCAGTAAATGACTGGATATCTTAGCCACCAAAGGACAACTTTACCCAATCATTCACATGTCTCTGAAACCAAAGGCCCTCTGGAAAACACTAGGTATTTAGAGTTCTGTGGTCTCTGCAGTGTCTGACACTTCAAGGGTTCGTGAAGACATTTTTAATGCAAATTAGTGATGACCAAGAGAGAAATGGCTGGCCTCCATAATTAGCTGTAACAAAATTTGCCACTCAGATGCTTTCCTATGTATTAATATGGTTTTGAAGTTTTTGCTCTGGAGGCTTGTTCTCATGAGGCTTAGTTATCCATGAGGCTTAGTTAACCATTCTTTCATAGGTAACATTTTGATTTAATAGTACTTTACATGCAAAAACAGATTTGATGAATGAAGCTTCTGTATGAAATATATAAATTATATTGCACATGGAAAAGGCAAATCTGAGGCTCTCTGAGAAGAGATTATAACAGCAGTATGATTTCAAATATAGCACTGATGAAACTTTTGGTAAAGTATCTTTCCTTTCTTCATGAAAAGGTAACTTGTAGGCAGATGTCTATGCATTTTTAAAGTCTGGAGACTCAATTTCTTTACAGAGTAATTACTAGATAACAAAAGTATAATCACTGCCTGGACCATTAAACTTTGGCAAAGGTGACTGAAATAATCTCAGGAGAACCAAGACCTTGTTTAGAGCGGGGATGTTAGGCCGCAATAATTAAGTAACACAGTGGGAGTCCCAAGAGAACACGTTACAATGACAATTTTTATTAATCTCAATTACTTCTAACTATACACTTTAGCTTTCTGCAGAAGAAATCTACCACTATTTCAGACCTTCAGAAGCCTGAAGCACTCCACAGATGTCCCGAGCCCCTTCTCTGGTCCTGAGACCAGGTGGCACAGTACAGTCATATCCACCCTGGAATGGTAAAGTTACCCTGGAAATAGGATGGCCATATCCAAACTGCCCAGAATTAATAGTTTGTCCTATATTAATTCTCAGACTATTCCAGGAACTATCTGGAAGACTGCTTATGCACCATGGCTGTGCATGGGACTTTTGAACAGCTTAACAGTGCAGGCAGCCTAATTCTGTCCCTCTGCCTTTACCCTGGAACTGTTTATTTAGCAGACAAAACAATAATGGAACAATAATGACTTCCTAGCAAAAACAAGATGCTAGTCAGGTGTGATGGACAAACAAAGAATGGACAAAGGATGAACAAAGAAGAATGGCACATGGAGAGGGAAGATAGGGCCAAAGTTCTTAACTGGGAAAGCAGGGAGCCAGCAGTGTTGTAGATAAATGTGAGCAATGTGGGATGCAAGAAGAGAGGAGGCTGCAATAGTTAAGTTGCAAAAGGCTGAAGGATAGAGCTAGTGGAAGGTATGGAGCAGCATTTGTGTTTAAAGCTACTAGGCAAGAGGAAACTGAAGTTCAAGTCAGCCCTGGCTTGGTTGAAGACAATTCTGAGATCCAAGAAATGTGGTGCTGTTCTCAGTGAGCAGAAAGGAAGTAGCAGGGAGGACTAAGGAGACCAGGTACTCTTGATTATGGTTATACATCACTAAGCTGAATCCCCAGAAAGTAGAGGCAAGCACATGTCCTGAAATTCATTTGTCTAGACTTAGATACCTGAATACCTGGATATTCAGGATAGAGAGTCTCCCAGACGTTGCCAGCTGGGAAGGAAGCCTGCAGTTTATCTTCTAGATCATCCAGGATGAACATCCAACAGTCAGAAAAGAGCCCCAGAGGTTGAAAGAGAAGCTGTCTAAAGGTGTCTGGATGGAGAACCACCCCAGTAACACAGAGTAAACTGATCATCCCTGCCCTACTGATGTGCTGCCGAGTCACGGCTTCAATGCATCCAAGCTCAGGAGTCAACAGCGGGTGCTAAATTCATTCAAGATGCCCTCTTGGCCAAGCATTTGTGGTTTGAGGTGCTGCAGTCCTGCAAGACCAGTATCACAGAAGCTACCAGGAACCCCAAAAAGTCTCTGAGAAACAGGTTGAGAGTCCCTCCACCCAATCATCATCTAAAGGACTGTAGAGGAAGGCCACAATGTCTGTTATAGCAGTCTAGCCAGCAGGATCTGACAACCAGAAAAGAGCCTGGGAAATTATTCTGTCCTTTATGGGAGCAGTCAAAACAGAAAAAACATATAGACCACAGCAAACAGTCACTCTTTCACACATGACAGCACACAAGTGCTTTTACACTCAGATTTGATTCTCATGCTGTATTCATCTAGAAAACTGAATTTTAAGAGGCATACAGCTCTTCTATCTAAATGAGCAAGTTCATTAATGTCTGCATCTTGGTACATAATCACTGCATAACCACTGGAAGACAATCTGGGGTTTCTGATGAGTCAGGGACCATGTCCACTAGGCCATCTGGATACAGCCCCTCTGTTTTGAACATTTCAAAGATATAGGCACAGTCAAAACATTCTGGTTGGTTTCAAGGGCAAAGAATGGGTTCTGGTCCTGTTCAGCATTCTATTCCAGATGTATGCATTCTGGTATGAATAACAGTTTTGCTACTAGTAATTTTGCTGTTTCTTAACAGAAGTCAAACTTCATACTGGTGGCTAAAGTTGTCATTTTGAAGTGTGACGTGGGTAGTAATATGATACATTCAGTCGGCCAACAGCTGATGCTTTGCAGTTCTGTGAATACTGTAATGCATACATAAATATTCTGGCGAAAAAAATACATTATAACATTTAGCTTTGCCTGGCAAATTATGGTACAATTTGGTGCGTGTTTTATTCTGTTTCCCCATACTGACTGACAGTCACATGGACAGGCAGCATGCTGGGGATTTCATTTGTCAAGAATGTTCCTAGGGAAAATGATCCTAAGGACTGAGAAACTCCTGGAAGCCTTTCATGCACTGAGGTGCCAAAAGAAAACAGGAGATATGAAAACTGAATCCTGAAAGTGTTTGTGCAGGCAGCCAGCATATGACTCAAAGTTTGCTGTTATCTTTCCTCTCAACATGGAGACTCAGTCCTGTAAGGACTTAAAGAGCACAGCTGCCCATCTCAAATACGCCTAAGGCCAGAAGAACTTTGCAGTTAGACAAGCACAGAATGGAGCAACAGGATGGTGCTAATTCCAGGCCTGGCAGAGGCGAGATCTGGTTAGTACATCCTGTGTAATGCATCCTTACAAACCTCCCTCGTGGCAAACTGTGTAAAGAAGAAACTGCTCGTGTGCAGTCAAACAAAGACCACCCCAAATTATAGGACAGAGGGCATCTGTGACCACCACTGAAGCCCACCCCCCAGAATGACTTGTAATTTGAACTGTAAGTTGAGCCACCACAATGGGAACTTGAGATGAAGGTAAAGGTGGTACCATTGTCCAGAGGTTACCTCCGGCCTAGGAGGAGTTAACAAAGAAGGAGAAAAAGGATGCAGAGGCACCTCCCACCAGTGAGATCACAACAAGTCCTCATGCCCTACTGGACTAGAAATGCCTACCAGGTCACTGTAATACTTGCTTCTAATACATGCACCCTTTTGTACAGTTGTTGACCAACTACAGCCACAAGTAATGATAGGAGTAGCTGTGGCCTGATGCTGCCACATCTAAATGAATATATTTAGAAGTATTTTGATAAATATTGATGAAAATCTTGATGGTGATAATGTTTCTGAGGCTGGAGTGTGCTGCAGTGTATATATACATAAGAGTTGCAATTTTGCTCCTGCTTAGCAAAGCTTTAAGCCTTGAAGGGCTTTGCTCTTTGGTAGCTGTTTTTCACACTATTCAGTATCAATCATTCAGCTAGAGAGGAACAGACACCCTGTCCTTTCATGGACAACTCTGTTCTGCTTTGAAGTGTTTCACAGTCTCTACTTACCTTCTGAAAAAAAATAAATGTCTGATTTAAAAAACCTGATACATGTTCTAATGTAATTGATTGCACCAGTATTTCTTTGTGCTTATAAACATCTGCAGCTAAAAAATTGGAGATTGACCTAAACTTCTCTTCAGAAACTGGGAAAAACTAGGGTTAACCCAAGTCTTACAATACATAATGTGTCACTCATTACCCTTTAGGAAAATAAGGGGACTTGGACTAAAGCACTCATTTGTATGACATATTTTGGTCTAAGAAAAGCACCATTATTTATACTGAAATAATGGTAATAGAGAAGCTTTCAGGTGGCCAAGGAGAGATTTTTATGACTCCAAGGCTTATTTAAAATAATTATTATTTATTGCCCCTTTAAAAAGCTTTTACACAAATACCATGCCTGATTTTTTCTCAAGGATCAACAAAACCATAAATATTTTCTGCCCTTTAATGTACATTTAGGATGAAGTTCCTCTGAGGATGCAGATATTATCTCAGCATCCTTACACTCTCTGACCCCATTCCTTCCCATCCCTCGGTGCCTCATTGCATATGCACAGGACCTTGTTCATGGAAGAGTTTCCTCACTGCAGAGTGCTTTGGTCACACAGAAATGTAGGAGTGTATTAGGGAGAGGAGGGAGGCAAGTCAGAAAATGGGCTGCAATGTTTTGACTCGGATACAATAAGCACCCACACATGAAATGAAAGAGCAGTCCTGAGAAAGTACTTTAGTCTGATTTCAAGCTTGTGTGGACTTCAACCTCCTCCATCCCAGGACATTGCATACCAAAAGATTGTCCCTGATTTATATAGGGAAGGCTAGTTAAGCCTCTTTGTATTTAAAAGAATAAACCAATGTCATATTTACAGCCACTTCATGGTTTAACAAGTAGTTAAGTTCTCACCTATGTTTCTACAGATATAATTTTCTGCTTCAATGGTATTTATTTTTCTGGAGTGGGAGGATGGTCCAGCTTTCTCTCCTGTGCTACACCTCATCAGCCTGAAGACTGATTGGAATGCACAGAATTAAAATATTCTGGTCCAAATCCATTCCCGAACAGTCAATTAGGGGTAGGGTAAATATCTGCTCACCAGATGGAAGATTTTTTTTCTTACTATTTATATTCACAATATAACCTCAATTAAGGATACTTCTGTCTACCAATTGTATGGCCATTCACAACCCAAAGGCAGCTCTGCTATTAGCCACAACATAACAGACAGAGCTTTCTATACATTAAATGAATTTTCTGCTCAAAACAGGAATCAAATCAAAATAGCAGTGTCAGAAAAGACCCATAACTCCATATCAAAAAATAGCAGGGACTAATAGTGACTAATAGAAAGGAGAGAATAAACCCCTCTAAATTCAGAAACTATTTTGTCTCCTCTCTGACTCACTGACACCTTGTTTTCATGTTATTCATTTGCATTTAGGACCAGAAATTAGAAAATTGTGAGAATTAACTGGAAAAATAGGCCTGCAAAGGACCAGGTGAGTCACCATGCTTTGTCTTCCATAATCAAAAGTCATTTTGTCATAGTTTTTAAGTCCATATAATTCCAGAAGGATAGCTATTCCCCTCCCATACACCCAAGGATGATGGTATTCACATCCACAGCATGTGAGTGACTGCAATGCACTATGGAAGCAGAGATTCAGAGGCTGGAATAGGGGCTGCTGCTGGCTGTGGATCCACAAGAGGTCAGCCCTTGAGGCTGCAAAGTGAGATGAGGCATCACCTCCTCCCTAGCATCATGCTTCTTCCAGACAGGGAGAAAAAATAAAGAAACCTGATAGAAGAAATGTTATGTGTTCCTGTGCACAGAAAATGACTTCTACCACTGGTAGAATGTAGCAAGCAATAGTGGTCTTAAATTGGAATAAGCATTTCAGCCCTGCTCATTGGGATGGATTTCACATGAACTGAAGTCATTATATGAACTATAGTCATTACCACACACCAAGTTATAGACACAAAGTTTAAAAAAAATCCCAAAATCAACAGGAAAAACCCACCACCAAAAACACAAGCAAAACCCCCCCCAAACCAACCCCAAAAAACCACAAAAAATACAACCCCCCCCCACAAAAAAAACAAAATAACAAACCTTGAAAAAATTCCGGGTATTTCACAGGCATTTCTCAGTGCTGTGGGACTAGTTTTCTCCTTTCTTTTTTGCTGTAGTTTATATGGCACCTTGTTTTTCAGAAATCTGAGGTAATGATCAGAAGCCAAACATCTTTCTTGACTGGGAACAGGTTGGAACCTATAAGTTATTACAAGAGGTACAAGATGGGAGAAACAAAGAAAAGCCATGAACTTCTCACTACCTCTCTAGTGTCTCTTGGCTTTTTGTACAGTTGCTGGAGAGCCTCAGGTAACTCCAGGGGTAGACTGAAAGTATTCAGAGCTCCTACTGTGAATTTCTCCTCAATATCCTGGATACTTGGAGAGAAGAATCATACCAGAGAGAGCACATTTCCTCCCGAATAAAAAAAAAAAAAAAAATCAGAAGTAAAACACTCAAGCCTGAAGATCTCTGAGTACACCCCAGCCCCATATGGCCGGAGTGCCTCACCTTACTGCCGGGAAGCTCCTATAGTTCCCTGAACTCAAAAATTACTCCAGGGTCAATCCTGCAGAGTTAGAGCTACATTTACAGCATATGCTACACAAAACATTAAGAGTTAGAAACTTGCTTTTATTTCTACATTTCATGGGTTTCTGCATGAAGATTTTGAGGGGGGAAGTAGTTTGGTTTTGAATGAGTGGAATGAACAGGGCCACAAACCCCTACCCCAGCTCATTTTTAATGATATGCTAAATTCAGTTCTTCTTCATTCTACAGTGCCAGCCTTAACTGAGAAGGATTACAGGTGGGTGGCACCAGTTTGCTGAGTTCATACTGCAGAATATAATAACAATATCCATTTGTATCCTAATGAATTCCCATTTATACAGTGTTCTCATTCCCAGAACTTCCAAAATAATAACATACATGTAGCTCCCCTTTAATTTATGTAAAATCCCCTGAAAGGTATGCAACAGAAATATGCAAATATGGCAGGAAATACAGAGTGAAAACAAATAAATTAACATAGTCTTTAGCAAATCCTCTTACTTGAGCAAATCCTATTCTTTCAGACAAAGAAAATGTCTCCTGGTTTGTTTTTTTTTTTTAGTAAAGAACCATCTCTGAAAACAAAATGTCTCTGCAAGCGTAGCATAGGATTTCTTTTTAGTGATCACAACTAAATTTATTTAAGCATTTTGTATTCCACCGTATGTCCCAATATACCTCCTGGCTGTTTTGCAAACACCTGAGAGACTGAAGAGAGTCACACTTTGAAGCCTATAAATTGCTTTTTCTTTCAACTCAACTGGGTTATGATTTGCTTGAACAGAAAATTTCCCAGTTCAGAAAAGAGGAAAAAAATTAAAGAGACCCTTAGCAGACTCAGAGGACAGAGAAGAGACAGCAAAGTCCTGTCTAAAAATAAAGCCCTGTGTTACAAAAAAAAAAAAAAAAAAAAAAAAAGGTTGTTTTCACCAGCTAAGACTGCAGCACACTGTTTCTTTCCTTAGGCAAAGCCAAGGGGATCTGTTTTCACCAGACTTTCCGAAGGGCTGAAATTGGGGATGCTTCAAGGACAGATCCAAAGCAAGATAAAGCAGAGAACACACAGAACTTGGTGATATGACTCTTTTATTTGGACTGTGATAAACTGTATCCAGGCTCCCATTTAAGTGTGATCTCCTGAGCAGAAATATGAGTAGGTACACCATGGAAAAGAACTGGTAGTAAATTCCAGATTCCCAGAGAGCACTGGACTTGCCTGCCCCAGCCCAGCTAAGCCTGTGTCTGCACTGACAATTCAGTTGCTCTCAGTAGGCATCTGACAGTGCCTCTGCTACCAGCAGATAACCAAACAGGTAAAAAGAGCTGAATCATTCCCAAACAACCAACTTCCCCTTCTTCCTCCCAGGCAGCAATCCACCTAAAACCAGGATAAGGATAAAAGGCAGTGAGGCTAAGTAAAGCTTAATTACCATTTTCATTCCTAGTTTTCAAAATATATATACATCTAAAGCCTGTAACACTTGGTAGAAATCTTTCAACCATGGATTTTATGATACTTCCCAAAGACTTTTGCCACTAGTTCAGTTTATTCTTAAGCATACACACCTAGAAAAGACACACATATAAATTCTGTAGAAATTATTGGAGGGGTTTTTTTCTACTTCTTGACCTTTTTTACCCATGTTTAGACTTATCTGATCACCCAGCCTTTGCAAATGGTGCAAAGATACACCATAATACCAGCAGCAGGACATAGCCTTGCACTTTTCTGCAGGCTTTGCTGTGACCTTGAATGTCCAAAAACTTTAACACCATGTTATACAATGAACCCTTGACAGGTGAAGAATTATGAAAGAAAGAAGTTTGTACACTTTGGACCCGTCTTAGAATGTTTATTCCAGATTCTTAAGCCTATTTGGGACTGTGAGAAACTTCAGCACTGGTCTCTGTGACACCTACTTGTGTCAATGACAGGTAAGAGGCTGCAAAACTGTACAGATCTCTCTCCCTTACCAGTGACTTTCATTACAAATGTTTGGTTTTATAGAAGTAATATTGCATCTAACTTGATATGAAAAACCTGTATGACAACAAACAAAACAGAAAGTAAGTTGGAAAATTACAGAGATGCTTTTTTTTTTTTTTTCCAAAGCAGCCTTTTCTGGCAGCTGGGTTTTTTTAAAGAAAGATCTGAATTAAGATTTAAAAAATTAAAAAAAAATCTTTTACAGATCTAACTGATGAAACTTTGTTTACAAGAGATTAGAAAGAAATGTGACAGTTCTGCCATATTTGCAGGTGCTATAGATCTGCAAGTCAAAACCAACTACCTTCCTTGCATTGCTATGGCAAAATATTTCACTAAGTCTTCACCCACCAAGTTGATACGTAGATCAGAAGAACTAAGAAAGTAAGACATAGTTCAGGTCACAAGTGATCTAATCTGCTAGGCCAGACATCAGACCTACTTTCTGTGTTCTTCAAATCTGGAAAAATGAGACCATGAATTCAAATATATACATTAGAATGTAACTTTTATAGAAGATATAAGATGATATAAAGCAATAGTATTTATCAAAAAATTACTATTTATTAAAAATAAAAAGAAATAATCCTATAAAGAGAAATGTGGTGGAAAATAGGTGATTTATGTGCTGAAGATCATCATAGGTGGGGGAACATATATAGATGTATTTGTACAAAATATATCAGACTGACTGCATGTTCAACCTATCTTGGTGAATCCAACCATGGCAAGCCCAGAGCATGTGTCCCAGCAGAGACAGAGGGTTGCAATGACTGGAAGTAAGGAGGTTGTGTTAAATTATATCATATTTGAGATAAATGAGAAAGCCTTGTCCAGAAGAGGTTCTTTCAAGTCCTCATTGTTCATAAAAAACTCCTCAGTAATAACAAATCCTAGCAAATAGTACTTTATTAATGCTGTTCAAAAATCCATGTTTTGTTCCTATTCTAGTTATTAATACAAAGAAAAGGGGGAAAAGGTTGGGGTGAAGGTACACCCCCATTAAGTCTTATGTAATATCATGTTTTCATGTCTTTCAATCAACCATATAACAGTACAATAATCCTATGATGTTCACCTGCCCATACCCAAGGTACATTGGACACTGGGACATGCTGGATACCTGCCAGATGTGTCCAGCCCGTACTATGTCCTATACAGGACCACAAGCAGCATCCTCCTGATAACTCCTCAACAGACATCACAGAGATGACCTACCTCATGGAAACCTGGGACTCCTGAAGTGACAGTTCCTACAAGGATTTGATTTGTTTACAAATTATTTTTTCCTGTTTACAAACTGTTTTTCTGTTTACAGATTGTTTTTTCTAGGCGTTGGGTTTTTCTTTGCCAGTTATAAGAGTTAAATGGTTCAAAGATTAAATAGTTTCTGGCGAATGCTGCAGCTCCAGCGATACATGGCCTCATGCAAATTAAATCCATGCTGTCTTCTGCCTCCCAGTTTGAAAAGGGCCCTTGCAAATGGGTGACAGAGAGCGGGTTCCAATTTTAATAAAGAAAGAAGGAGGGGATGTTGTCACATTATATCACAGTACAAGCTGGCTTGTACTGGGCAATTAATTCAGCTATAGAAAAGAAACCCAGCTTCCTCCATAAAATGGCCCCTGGGGTGACTGACAGGAACCTCAAGCAATGATGCTCCATCCTGAGCTGCAGACATCTCACTGGTCCGGGAGCTGGGCGGCGTAAAAGATCACACCAATGATCTATCCAGACCAGATTTTTCAATTGCCCTTTTTATAAAGAAGGGCTCGAGGAATACAGGCTCTGTGTTTCCACATGGACATTGGGTGAGGGGTTCTCTTTGTCTCCAACCCACTCCCCCGCATTCCCTGGCAGAGCCCTGGCAGGGCAGGAGCTGGCAGGCAGCGAACCAGGGATGCTGACAAAGACATTTACAGGCAAGGCAAGTGATTGGAATTAGGGGTATACTGAGGATCAGTGTTGCATTGTTTTGGATGCCTTCTTTGCAATATTTGCTTTTTCTTTACAAAATCTTTGGGACTTGTTGATTTCTTCTTAGCGGTAATGGGTTATTTTTTTTCTCCCTTGAGCAATGTGTTTCAATACTTGGTTAATTAGATTTTTTTCCTATTTTGCATGGTGCACACTGAAGATAAAAAATGACAGAAGAAATATTGCCTCTAAAAAGAAAACAGAAAGAAGAGAGAAAGGAAAGATGTGCAAAAAGAAAAGAGAGACAGTGTCACTGCCAGCACTGAAAATGAATTACATCTGGAAAATCTACTTACATCCTGTTGTTTAAGGGTTTAAATTATCTTCAATATTTTCAAATCAACAGTACAGACATTTTTGTGAGAAACTCATACATAAAAAGTTATTTTATGTTACATTGTAAAAAATGCTCAGAAGGGAGCATGCATTTTATGAAAAATATGGCTGTGCCTTTCACTTTCTAAGTCAAAGAGAACAGTGCTCGGAATCTTCCAGGAGTGAGATCAGTGTAGCTTTACTTATTTCAGTGCAGTCAAAACCTGACAGCAGCATAAAAATGTATTAGGTACTAATACAATAAAAATGTATTAGGTACTAATAAATCTGGGAAGAAAACTCTGAAAATGGCATAAATATTTTGTTTTCTTTATATTCTCGACCACTGCACTCAACCCTCACATTGGTTACAAGTAATCTCTTTTATTATGTTAAATTTTTGCCAGTTTGGAAATTATATTTTATCTTTCCTGGTTTAGGAACAAGGCTCAAAAAGAGAGGGAGAAAGAATTTTATCTTTGATCTTAATCTTCACAGTGCCATACTTTTTGTCTCATATATCATGCACTCTTTTCTTCATGTCCTCTGCAGATTTTCTGAAGTCCCAAAATCTTTTGGTTTTATTTAACATTTTTATTCCCACATGTAGTAAACATCTAAATTAAACTGAACCAGCATTTTTGACAAAGACTTAATTCACAGATCATAAATACATTCAGTGATAGCATTTTTGCTTAAGTTAATCTTGCCCTTCAAATAACTATTATTTTGCTTAGTACCATTCTAAACTAAGTTAGGTAATTTAAAAGAAAGCACAAAAATAGAATATTCACATATTTTGTTCAGGTTTATAGATTCATATTTACTTGAAATACCTAAAATATGATAATGCTGGCCCCTATCTCGTTAAACGTACTGAGATTTTTGTAGAAAAACCTAATTACAAGATAATATCCTTATAGGAGAGAGTTTAAGGCAATACAAGGAGTATTATTATAAGTGAAGATAGAAAATTAACAAATTTGGATTGTGCAGTACATAAAGAAAAATCTTTCTGCTAAGAAGTATTAGTAACTTTCACACAATTAGCTTGATTGTTTCCCATCAAACACGGCAAACAGTAGGGTGTAAAGGAGGAATTCAGACTTGCATACAGAAGGAATTCTTTCTGGATTTCAGTCAAAAAAAAAAAAAGTTGTATGATGTATCTGGTCAACCATGTGTTTCCCAGATAATCTATTCTTTCTTCTCATTCAGTCCTCTTTCATGCTTATGAAAGTTTTGAAAAGCGTTACCACCTGCTCTTTTTTCGTTGGAAATCCCAACAACTATAGCCACAATTAACCCATGTGGTTAAGAATATCTATGCAATAAGTATCTGGTATTGTAAAACTCCACAAGTGATGCTGTGAGCAACAGAGGCAGTCTTGCATGAGCAATTCTTTCCTAAACAAAGAAATCCTTATCATATATTGAAAAAGTCTCAGTCCTCTGGCAAACTCTCTATTGCCTTTTCCAGGTCTGGAATTTGACCTCAGTGCCTACTCTTACTTCTTAATAGCATGCCAAATTATTCTATGTCCCTAACATCCTCTTCCTTTTCCTTCAGGAAACATGTGGAATATGAAAAAAAAAATGAAAAAAAAAAGACACATCATCAAAAACCTAAGGAAAAAGAAATGGGTCAAAGAAGAAATTGCACATGATTGCTTCCAGCAGGGGGAAAAAAAAAAAAAAAAAAGAAAAGACTTATTCTATATATCAGAAATTTTAAAAGAAGCCCAATTACCAGCATGCTTTACCAAACATTACGTTGTTTGTTTAGAGAAGCATACAGTAATAGAAATTGTATTTCCAGATGTTCACGCAGGAAATTCTAATTGTTTTTTTTTAAATAAAGAAGGCTATTTGGGCAACAGAAACCAAACAGGGTTTGGCTCCAAAATAGGAACACTTACCTTTGTACCAATGCAAAAAACAGTGTTTGCATTTTTTTATTTGAGGTCTTTTAAGGAATAAGGGACACCTGCCATTTACCCCAAGGATTGTCTAGAATTTAACAGCTGCCAGGCTGCACAAATAACAGAAAATTTCCTGCTAGATTATGTTTTATATTTGCAATGTCACTGTTACTTGGCACATCTGGCCAATGTCAAAAATGCCTCTTTTTGATATCCCTTGAAAACCAACCATCTGTGATGCAATATGTAAAGAATCTATAAAATGACCAAGGCTCATAAAATAAGAACGGTAAGGAATTTTGTGAGACGTGCATACACTTATCAACACAGAGAACACATGCCAGCTTCTTCAAGTGGAATGGACAAAAGTACAGCACAAAAGAAAAACAAAGGAGCTAAACAGAATATTGCTAGAGCTTGCAAAGTATCAGTAAAATCTAAGCAATGTATCAGCCTACCCTTCACCAATTTTCCATAGCTTCCAGTTCAGATGACCTGCTCCAGTGGGTTCTAAATGCTTCAGTAGGAATTATGGTACAGCACCAGCTGAAATAATCCAGAGGTTACTTCCCTGTCACCATAATCTTGGGTATACCAGCATAAGTGTGTTTCTTTCTGATCCCACCAAATTCTGTGAAAATTAGCTGAGTTTAAAATAGAATGTTCTACCATTCCAAGTGTTTAAATTACCTGTATTATTCTCAGAGACCCCTAAACTCTTACATTTTTTCATCTCTACAGTACTTTGACTTCATTTTTAATATTTGGTGAAGTATTTCTTGATTATAAGTGTATTTACCAATTTGAAAATATTATGGCTAATAGTTAAATTTGTGTACTATAGCAGAAATATTGTACAAGATGTCCTTATGGAATTCCCTATATTTACAACAATTTACAAAGGGAAGATGTATCTTTCTGTTGATGCCAGCGTGTCACATTCTTTGAGGACAAAACGCACTATTATTTACACAAAACATTGACAGCATCAAAGCCAGAATTATTCAAGAAAAAAAACTTCTATTTCGCAATTGAAAACAGAAAGATAAAGTCCAATCTGGGATATTCATCCTGGATCAGTCATTGATTACCCTCATAAATGTAGGTGCTATTGTTTTTTCTAGCTGATCCATCCCCCACAAGAGGCACAACAGCCCTTCAGCCCAGCAATTACAGAATCATAGAATTGTTAAGGTTAAAAGACCTCCAAGATCATCGAGTCCAACCATTAACCCAGCACTGTCAAGTCAAATACTAAATCATGTCCTTATTGTCACTAAATGTCACTATGTCACCAAACCACATAATGCAGCTCCTGCCTCAGGCTGTGCCCGGGGTTTTCCGAGGCTCATCCCTGAGGTTTGCTGCTTGTCCCACTCTGAGCCTGCCTAGTTCTGCCTGTGGCTTCACTGCTGCTTGGCTTAGCTGTAAAAGCCATTCTTTGTATGAGAATAGCACCTACCAAACTCACCATATAGAGTACAGAGAGACCTGGGCTTTCAGAGCAATGAAGAAATAATAGCATGTAAAAACCTGTAAGCAAAACATATAAAAATTACTCCCAGCAGATCCTAGAATGAAGATGAAGAAAGCATTTACTTTAACACCATCTTCCTCTTGGCAAAGGGCTCAGGATGCTGATTTCCCACTGTACTCCTTCAAAGAGACCCCACCATCAACCTCAGAACACAAAGGGCAGTGCTATGAGGAACGTAACATCTGGGAAAGGGTTAAATACCACAAAATATGCATAACTATTTTAACTTACATTTTATTGTTGAGACCTTTTCTGCGCAGTAACATTCTTCTATTCTTTTTCTTTTCGCTTAGATCTGCATTAACAATAGTTATTTCATTAGAATGTTTAGGGTCCAGTTATATAAATTCTTAGCCTTATATGTAAACATTCTTTTTCTTCTTTGAATGTAAAAGCAGGCACAAGAAGTTTTCCAACTCAAATAGACATTAAATGAAATTCACTTTTTTACATCTGTTGGCTTGGGTAACCTGTTGGGATCTGTAAAGTAGGACTGCATTAAACAACCATTTTCAACACAGTGATCAGCTGGAACCAGAAACTTATTTCTAGCTAATTCCAATATGGTATTACAGAAATCTCAAATAAATGCAGTTGAATAGTGTGACTCAGCCAGCTCCAAACTTCACAGCTTAAGCCCTCATTCCAGGTACTTAAAGTCATCATTTATGAACTTCTGGCTATCCACACCAAGCAGAGCAAGTACGGCTAGGCTGAATCACTTAGCTAATTGTTAAAATTATTATTTTTATTGGTAGGCAGTGTGCTGGCATGAAAAACCACAATGTTCTTAGTATTAGAGCATACTGGAAAGTGTTTGCATTGATAGGCAGTAGGTAATTTAAAATAAAATCAGCTTTCTCTGAAGTGAACATAAACCATGAACTTTCCCCATCGCCTTTTCAATCTCCTTCAGATAAATCCTGGACTTTGTTTGCATACCATAATTGAATTGAAGACAAGTCCCTTTTTCATATCAAAACATACATCTCCTGGGAGCAATCAAGGAGCAATCTATTACAAAGATTAGTGTTAGTTTATCTGCTACATGACATGGCTCCTTACACAAATTCATTGACCAACACTTGAGATCAATACAAGCTTTCTTCTTCCTCTCTGTAATTTGCAAGAGAGATTAGCAAGGAAAAATTCCCATAGAAATTGGTTAGTAAAACAACAGGCAGAATGCAGTTGCACTCTTCCTTAACAATAATCTTTATGAAAAAACCTTTCAACAGGGAGGCCTTAAAATACAAATCCACTTATGGCAAAGGAAAACCTCAAGGTTTCCTCTTCCAGCAAAGGTCACACTCACCCATCATTCAAACCATGACAGCCAGGATTTGTCCTATTGGCTTGAGCTTAAGCCAGACAACGTGGCATTAAAAAAACAGACTGACTCCAAATCAAAGCTCAGAAATTCCCTCCTGGATACTCTTGACATTCTGCTTTGTTGCACCCTCCAGTTTCCAAAACGTGTAACCACATCACACCTGATGATTTTACCTGCCAACAGCTCAGCAGGCTTGGCAAAGGGCTGCATGCCCCTCGCACCCCCAGAGACCTTGCAGGTGTCTGCCACCCACACCTGCACCTCTGCTCCCTCACAATGAGGGACCCTTCTCATCCTTGGCTGCAGCTGCATCAGATCCTGCACCGTAAAGGGGGACTTCACAGCTCCCACAGACAACCCTGATCACTTTCCAGTTCCAAAAACAGGGAATCAAGCATAGATGTGGAAATTCTGGAGATGGCAAGCAGGAAATGTGAATAGAAGGTCAAAAAATTATCCTGTCTGCCTGGCAGTGAAATCAGTAGAGGACAATTCCTCTGTCCTTGTCGTGCTACAATGGAATAAAATAATTATATAGCAGCATATTGGGTTTTTTATAGTAATGCAATGATTTGCAGCTATGTTTAATGTTTTAAGATGACTAAGATTAAGATTAGCCTGGCACAAAGTTAATAATTAAGTGTAATGGTATAAAATTCACTGAAGGCACTTTTGTTTGAACATAAGGGCAAAATATTCAGTCTGTGAAGCCTGTTTAACTGTGACCTCCAGTTATGAGCTTGAGGTTTATCTGCTTGAATTTTCAAGAGTGCAACTCTCGAAAAATTAACAATTACATTGTGAAGAGCAAAGAAACCCCTGTAGGAGAGGGAACACATGCTAATGAAACCCAGGAAAAACCCAGTGCCTTAGATTCTTCACTAGCAAAAGAGCATAGTTGCATTTATCTCTGCAATCTCTTTTGTTTAGCTACAGCCATTTACATGAGCTTCATAAGCTGTCAATATCGTTAACACCTCTTAATGTCTTGAAGGGTGATTGATTTTCATGCAATTTGCAGGTACAAAGAACTGCAGGAGCCAAGGTGCTCATTGTGGCATCTGACCTTAGATCTGTTTTCAGGACTTAATGAATCAAAGATCACTGTGCAATGCATCTGTCTAAAATCTGCCAATCCTAACACCAAAGATGTTAGCAGTCAAATAGTATACAATAAAAAAAATACTAATCATAGGTACACCGGTGATTTGGTGTCAATGTCATTGCACATAGGCTTTTGAAGAGAAATGCCATAGAAGCAGCAGCATTTTTAGAGTACAAGGACTGTAGAATGAGGGAGCTGTGTGAAGTACATAGAAAGAAAGGAATGCAAATAAAGTTATAAAAAGGAAGATAAGTGCTCACTGGATACTATTAAGGTTTACAAAGACAGCTAAGCATCTTCACAGCTGACTCAGATGTGTGACTTCAGATGATTTTCAGTACCTTTCAATTATCTCCATAACATTAATTTCACAATCCACATCTTAAAATATTTAGAAAATTCTGGGAAAGTGGGTTTATTGCATCTAGGTTTTATCACTCTTTTTATAATTTAGGATTCATTTTCCTTCCTATTTCTAGGATAATTACAATAAAAACAATCCTATATTATATTTATCCTGTGATAAGATTTCTGAGACATTTCTTACAGGTGGGGATTCTGTTTATGTAAGAGATGTCACAAACACAGGATGTTGTTTGATAACCCCTTGCTCTATAAAATTATCATTACAGCAGGTTTCAAATGCACTCAAATAATAAGTGAGGATTTTTTAAGAGAAAAATAAAATTCACAGGAGACATTTGTCCTCAAGGATTTGTAACATCTTATAAAAAATGTCTTCTGTGTTCCACTAGTCTTCATTACCAATGCGCATTCCTTAAAAATCTTGATGAGAAAGAAAATGTGCACAGGGCATCCATGATGAGGATTAAATATTCTCAACCCAAACCATTGAAATTAATTTCAGAAGCTTAAATGGCAGACATTTAAATGATGTGAGGATTGGAAGATAAAAATTACGTGATCTGTAGTTTGCATTTTAAGGTCAAACTAAAAGGTTCTGTGGCAAGCCAGACTGAGTTTTTTGCTAGGCAGTGTCCCAATTCTTTCACGCCAGATCATTCTGTTTCTCAGCCAGTGGAAAGAAAATAAACTAATTCAGACCCTGCAGCACATTTCATTTCAAATTGACTGGTGATTAACTAGTGAAATACGTACACAAACCAGCCCATATGGGCACCATGATTTTTGCAGCATTAACTGCTTCCCCAATCCAATTTATTTATACTGAATGAGAATTTATTGATCCTCAAGAGCTTATTAACATGTGAACAAATCAAATGATGCATTAATTAACCCAAACACTGTAAGGATTTACAGATTGCCATCTCTGGTCTAGCTAGAATTAATTTTATGAGCAGAGACTTGTTAATGACAGATTATCTATAAATAAGATCACAAGTTTAAATAGAAGAAAGTTTCCCCAACATCCAAAGTTTCAAAAATATGGAAATAGAAATGCCACATCCAGAAATGTCAATTATGATCAGTACCTTGCAATTCTGGCATTCACTCAGTATTTGTGTTATTTAAACAAAACAGGCATCTTAATTAACTACTTCTGGTTTCCTTAACACAAGTAAGCCTTGGGTACCATAAAATGTGAACATAATGCACACCAACATAGAAACATACTGGTGGCTATTTCAGAGACCACAGAATCTGGCACAAGACTGTTCCCAGGCACACAGGTTTAAAAGGACCTACGCCTCTGTCAGGAATCAGCGGAGACCCAGCCAAGATTTCCTAACCCCACAGTGTACAGGGAAGGAAAATAAAGGTTTCAACTCCAAATAGAGCAGGGTTTACCAAAAATGCACTCTCCTTTTGGGATATAGACCCACATTCAGTATCCATCACTGCTGTATCCCTATCTCTCAATTTGCACAAGTCCTGCTGGACAGCATCATTCTGCACAAGGTCACTCTGCATCCCAGGCTTTCTTTGCAATACAATTCTGTTTTTCTTACCACGTTTTTTTTTTTTTCGTTTTTTAGTTTATAAAAAGGTTTCTCTACACTCTATGAAAGATAGAAGAATATTCTGAAATAGGCAGTCAAGGACAAGTTGCCTTGCTCTTATCAGGCTTTCCAAAGAGCACAGTGCTGGATATCAAAGAGCATTGTGAGCATAATTATGTTTTTAATCAATGAGAATTTCAACATTTTTCAGCTACCTGCAAAAAAAACCCAAACCTTTTGGGTTTGTTTTAACCTTTAAAAATAATTAAACTAATTACCAAAGGTAAAATCTTTATTTCAAATAAAACATTTGAAACCTTATTAACTTCAAAATTGAAACATTACAGCTAGTTTTCTTCCCCTTTGCCTACCCTAAAAACTTGATGAAATGAACCCAGCTCACCAAATGCAAGTTTGTGTTTCTTTATTAGGAAAGTGACACCTTCACTCAGTGCCACTGCCAATTTCCTTGAAAATCTGGTTTTAAACATTATATAAGGAGTTGCTGAATGCTGAGCTCCACGATGTGGGCTGAGCAGCTGACAATCTTCCCCCGCATACACAGAGGTGTCTGTGTAATCCAAACCTCCTGGTTCCCTGCCTCTCCCTCTCTTGAGCCTTATTAGTAGAACTTTTAGATCAGCTTCAGCAGTACCTGCCAGCCAAGTTTCTGTATATGGGGTTTTTTTGCTCATTCAGCCTGTCAAGAAGAAAAGGAGGCACTGTTGAGAACTTCTGGGCTGATTTGGATATTTAAATCCATCTATCATGCTTGGAGGAGCTTAAAAAATATGGGGGGAAATAGCTGACTCTGCTTTACATTTATCATTAAAAAACAGTAGGGCAGATTCTGAGAGAATATGTGAACAACAGAACTAATAGGATTCAAACAACGAAGAGAGTGTGGTGGATGTGCTTGATCCCCTAAATCAAAATAGCCATAGACTCCAAAGGAGGCAAAGGCCTGCAGCATAAGAGCTTGGAACACTGTCTGACCAGCACATGAAAAGCAGATTCTTTTTCTGAGACTCACAAAGAAAATTGTCAGTAAAAGGAGCCTAATGCATCGCCCTCCCATGCAATTTAATTAGCCAAGCACTTTATCCCAAAAATATGACAGCTGTCAATAAGTGAGCCTTCTTTGAGCTCTCTCTGCACAGTAGTGTGGATGCATGGTGGTCTCCCTCACTGCTGGGACACTTCTCCAGTTTTGAGATTCTTTATCTGAGGCTAAAAGATCCTTCCTTACCCAAGGCAGAGACCCATTATTCACAACAGATCCTTGGTAGGTTGCTGATAACATGCTAAATCAACACTAATGAAATTCACATATTTCTTCCATTAGATATAAACCATTTCCCAAGTCTGAGACTAAGATTAGACCTAGCTTGACCTAAGCTCCATCAGGAGTTTAGAAAGTAAGGGGGTCTAGTCTCAGCCTCATGACTCAACAGGAGTAATGAGCCTTTTGCATCTTCAGTCTCTGTGTAATTCATTCTAAAACAGTTATTACTGAATTCTTTTTGTGTTTCACCCTTGTAGTAAACTGCTAAGCAACAGAGTGAACCTTGCCGTGGCACTTTAACTAACTTTGTTAGTTCACTTTATTAGTTCATATTAAAATTACTTTTGCTAATACCATTGATGGCAATCCTACATCACTCATTCAGAATATGGAGAACACTTAACTGAGAGGAGAAATAATACTTAACAAAATTAGTAAAGTTTCTTTTTGTCAATAATTATTCAAAAGAGCATTTAGCCATTTGGAGGAAAGCTTTTATGCTTATTATTCCATTGTTAACTAATCGGCTGCTTTTTTGGCAGCTATTCTCCTAACACCTTTATTAAGCACTCAAATGACAGCTGGATGTCATACAAGCTCAGCATTTTCATACCAAAATCCACCCCTGATATTTCCTTTCCAGTTCTAAGGGATTTCTGCAAGTCAAAGAAAGGGCATAAGATTCCCATCAGATTTTAATGTTCCAAGGAGGGGGCTGTTGCAAAAGCTAGGAAATACTAATTCTGAAGCGAGTGCTCCACAGAGGATTAAACACTGTCATGTAGCACCCGTGGTGAATGTCACTAATGGGATGGGTGGTAGTGCCTGGATTTTGTACGCGTCACCATGCACAGCCAGTGCTGAAGAGGTTTGGAGGTCACTGCTGCTCAGCTAAGTGCCTGTGTTCAATTAGACATTTTTCAGTTACAGAGAGACAGACAGGTGGAATGAGTTGATTTAACTTTAAAATCACCCCGCTGTGTGTTTTGATGCCTGGCATTTCCATAGGTCCTTGCTTCCAGTGAGAAAAATGGATAGAGCTGGCATCTGTCCGTAAAGAAGAAGACTGGAAAAAATCATGTGTAACTTGTCTGAAAATTTTTAGATACTGGCAGATTTGAAAGAAAGGAGAAACCAAACATAGCTTAGTAAGCACTAAGATGACAAAGCATGTTAACATTAACAAGTCTCATAGCCCACTAAGAGAAGATCTAAAGGCAGAAAGAAGTCAGTGCCAAATCTCTAAGATCCTGTTGTCTATTTTTCATCTGTTTCTGGGGCAAGGGAATTACTTCTGATTAGTTTTAATCTGTCTCTACTGGCTGAACCTCATTATTGGGGCACTTCTAGTTTAGTTTAATAAAAAGAAATCTAACTTTCAGACTGTGAAACCATTCTCTGATATGAGACAAAATACCACAAATGGGGGGAAATGTAGAGTTTTTGTCTGAAACGCATTTTTTATTCAAACTAAAATGCTTATGGAGAACCATTAAAAATTTTCTGAGTTCTGCTGCTAAATGATTGAAAAAAATGATTGTGAATTCCCTAACATCAGGTCAGTTTCAGTTTCTTCTTATATCACTACTGTTATCTTGCCTTATGACAGAAAAAATATTGTAAACTTTAACTCTTTCCTACATCGCTGGTAAAGAATCTTTCTGAGCTATAGTGGTGTCAGCAGGATAGTAGTACCTGATTAGCCCTCTTTCAACCTGATGGCTATTTCTTGGTAATAATTTAATCTCTTTCCTACGAAAAACTTTAATTTTTAAAGGCCTTAAGCAGGTAGGAGATATAGCAACTCTCGACTGATATTGCTTCACTGAACCAAGGCCAGATAAGAAGCTTGCCCAACAACACCTGAGGATGTTGTCCAGGGAGTCTACCTATTCCCCAGAGTATAATATTATAACATTATAATAACATTATTACATTACATATTTATATAATTCCTGTTACAAACAAGTGGCAATCTAGTGGGGAATTATTTCATAGCTCTATGAAGAGTCAATTTATTGCATCCCTTGTGCAGTACACAAATAGCTGCTGTCAAAATATGATGTACTCTGAAAACTGCCAGCACAAAACTAGTCTCTCTTTACAGTTGTTTTGTTTGAGAATTGTTGGCAACTAATCTATACTACACACAATAAAATGTTCAAGTATCAAGTGCCCAGGAGTTGGTCCAGAGAAAGATACAGAGGAGAAGACTACATGATTGCTGTTGGGTCTTCCAGCAGATTTGATTTATGGCAGCACTTTTGCCATTTTACAGTAAATAAACTACCTCAATACCACCACAGACTGAGTGCTTTTGCAGTGCTTTTGCTTTAGGAGTACCCATCTATAAGGCATGTGAAGTGCCCAGAGCCTCGGGTCTTCATGATTAAATCCTGTGGGAGGGAATGCAGATGCAGCCTTCCCAAGAGAAAACTTAGTGGAGTACCAGCAGGCATCTCTAATAGTGGCTGCAGACCTTTCAGGAATAACAAGAACTGGATTTTAACTGGAGATTTTGCAGATTGCACCATTCTTGATAGGTGCCATCTGTGCTTCTGTGCATGAGTTCCTCTACTTCCCTACCCAGAAGGTGAAATAACAAGATAGAATGCAAGTTAAAGAACAAAAATATAATGCAATTGAAGAGGATGAAACATCTTTTGACCTGTTATGTTTGGTGATTACCCTATATTGCTAATAAATGACTCAGCTCTCTCCCTGGCAGTACTTTTGGAAGAGAATTGCTGGCCATGGCACCTATACAAACATTAAAAGCCCATAAGGGGGAAACAGCCAATTCCTGTGCACTCAGTATAGGCAGGTAAACTACTTGCATGAAGAGGGCTTGGCAATTTGGTCCATAAAAGGGAAAAATAATTCATATCCTAAAGTAATGAACTCTCAAGATCTCCAGTAGAAATGCTCTACTGGTTTTTGATTTTTTTTGCACCAGTAGAAATTGTTCAGCTCATGTCAGCAGAGACGAGAATACCTCTCTGTTTATTAGGACCCCTAAAGGTCCTAATGATGATTTCACATTATTTTTCTGTTAAAAAAATTGTTTTCCTTTGTTGTGCAATATTTTACTCTCAGAGAACCTGAATCTGGAGCTCCAGGATTACAGGGACAATAAACCACAAATGAAACTTCTGTTGTCTGCATTGTCTGTCTACGTTGTACAACTGCTGTGAATCTGGCATCCCTCCAAGTTCTGAGTAATAGCTTCCCAAGTGCCCAGAGAGGACTAAACTTAAAAAGTCTCAGTATCTGCTAGAAAGAGCTTCTTTGTCACTGTGTTTGAAACCCTAACCTGCATATCATGGTCATGCCTGTAAGTGACAGTCTTTGCTGTTTGCATAGGTACTCCCTACCTGGAGAACTGTGTCCAGCTGTGGGGTCCACAGCAGAAGGAAGGCATGGCCTGTTGGAGCAGGCCCAGAGAAGAGGCACAAAAATTAACAGCTTGACAGAACACCTCTCCTGTGATTGAAGTCTGAAAGAGTTGGGGTTCAGCCGGGAGAAGAGGCTCCAGGGAGGTCTTATTGAGACTTTTCAGTACTTAAAAGGAGCTATGGAAGATGGGGACAGGCTTTTCAGCAGGGCCTGCTGTGATAGGATAAGGGGTACTGCCCATAGCATTGTATTTTATTTTGGATAGCATTGATCTGAACACGAAGTATGAATGGCTTCGTACTTGTCAGAGCATCCCCCGCAGAACTTTACACCTACCCCCACTCTATTCTTCTGCCTTTTGACATTTGCAATCAATATTTGCCTTGTTTGCTAGCCTGCTGCCATTGCAGTTCTTCCATTAAAATCCAGCCATTAAAGAAACATTATTAGAAAATATTTGCTGTAAATCTTACTTGTCCTAATAGCAATCCACAGAACAGAAACTCAGGCTGTTATAATCCCACAAGGGATGGATGTTTATCCTTTTAATTTAACAAACTTGAAAGAGTAAGACTGATGACATCTCTTTTTTCCCCCTTTTAGTCATCTTTCTTCAAAGTTCTTAGGTACAAGCATAGAGGTGCTGAAACTTTTGTCCAGATTATGCCTCACACCCTCTCATAGGAGCATTCAAAAAGAACACAGCACTGTAAATTTTCAACTTGTGACCAGATGTGTGCTTGTCCCAGAGCCAGGAGGCACTCCTGACAGCCATTCACGATGTGCAGTTATCTAATGAGCTGGAAGTTCATCTCTAAATGGTTTATCTGCAGTGTGATCACAGGGAGGCTGGTGCATCAGGTCACGTTGCCATGGGCCACAGAGGAAAGAGGGTGGAAAGGAACCAGCCATCAGACCACTGAACTATTTGTACAGGCTGCATTTGGCCTGTGGCAGAGGTCAGCTGCTCTTTCGTGTGGCACAATTTGTGAGGAGAGAACATGTGACGTCTCACACACACTATCCTCTTGCTAGTGTGAATGTTTAGCATTCTCAGCTCAAAGCTGAAACTGTGAATGCAATCCCTTCACACTAGTGAAACCTTCTGGATCATCAAATCACTCCTGCCAACAAAGTGTAAAATTCTGCTTTATAACAAATGCAACATTGTCAAAAGAGGCAGAAAGGGATCAGCAATTACAGAGTTAAACATAATGGAGTAGGTAAATTTGAGATGTAGTAAACTCAACAGTGAACTAAATCCCCTTCACCACCTCCATTCTTTCCCAGGCAGGTGAAAAGAAAGGCATACAGCCATTTCTTCTTGTAAGAACCAGAATGCTTAAAATGGTGCAGCAAAATTGCACTGCACCAGTATTAAAAGTTCAGAAGAGTATCACTGTGTACAGAAAGAACTAACAAATCCTGAGGGTTGACAAAAACTGTGTAAGAACCAACTGTCTAAGCATTAGAACACAGATGGAGAACTTCTGCTGTGAGCTTCAGCCTTAGCGATTTGAAGCAATGAAAGAGGAAAAGAATATCTGTGTAGTTGTCAGGCACAAAAAAATCATAAATCCCTGATGTGATACATGATTGGAAAGATCAGTTCCAGAACCCATTTCAAATACATACAGGAAAGAGGAACCCCAAGCAGAAAACCAGTGTTATAAAATGAATAGATGGATAATGGCTTTAAAATCGCACTGAAAATATTGAAGTATTTGCAAATCACTTATATTTTGGAATAGTTTTTCATTGGAATATGTGAAAACAAAACAAAAATAAAAATAACCATTTTTTCATATGATATTGACCAATTTACAGAAACAAGGTTCTTAGCTTGGATTCAGGCAGCTTGGTCTGGATGACTAAAGTTTGTAGTCACAAAGTTGTGTATCAACAGATTTCCCTACCCACCTCCCTGCTTCCCAAAGCACATGTAAAGTGGGTGGCAATGACTCAGTTCCACATCTTTGTAAATCAGCCTGAAGTCCTCTCCTTTCTCCACCCCTTTGTCCCCTTTGTGCTGCAGATCAGTCAGATAAAGCCCTGGGATGCAGAAGAGCCCTGCAAGTGCACTCACGGCAACGCTTGCAGGAGTCAGCCTGTGCCCATAAGAAGTTCTTGTAAATAATTGAAGAGATTAATGATGTGGAGTCTCATGCTCAGGAGACTCAGTCTTTAATCATTAATCTAACACACGCTTCACTAAGGCACGGAGCCCATTACAGATAAAACTGAAGAGGAATATTTATTGATCACTGCAATACTTCTGTAATATTTTTAATTGCTAGTTTTTCTTTGCAGTTATTGTCACTAGAGCTGTGAAAACAGCCAAGTAGAACTGGTAACACTAGTTCAACTAATTAAAGTTTAAATTAGTTTGATCTCCATGTCTTTTGCAGTTAATTATCACTCTAATACCTACAACAATAAAGTCAAATTTAATCCATGAATCACACTGGATTATCTCATGATAATAACAGCAATAAAGGAAAATGATACACAGTGGGAACTTGGTTCTCAGAACCAAACAAGCTATCAGGAATAAAATGCTAATGAATAACACGCTTCATTACAGACAAAACACTACTCCTTATCAAGAGTACCATCAAATTATACAGCATTACTGACAATGGTATCTGAAAGACATATCATAGACATTAAATCATTCCAAGAAAAGGGTTGAGTCATCTGTATGCTTTTTTGGCTGAGACATAATCATTTCACCCTTGGAAAGCAAAGAGCTCTATGATACCAAGAGTGAACTCTTTAAATATTTCCCTGCATGTAGGAAGGCAAGTATAAATGATACAGTGGATGATAAGAATCAGTGTGTCTTGCTGGGGTTTTTTCCTTCTTTCATTCATCTTTAATTTTTCTTTTTAACTTTGGGATTTCAGGCAGTTTATAGATTTTTCCCTTCAGAACAGAGGCCAAAACACGAGGTTTCCAGAAACTAAGCTGTTCACTTGGCCACAGAATCAGACTCTATTTTGTTCATTCTCCAAGTAGTTTTATTATTTAGCAGTTTTGGATGGACTATGTTCTAGCTTCAATTAGACAGCATGAAAGTACCTTGCTGCCTCATCTCTTGATTTATTGCCCAAAGGTTGGGGTACTTCTAACAAAGAAGTTTCAGCCTCTCAGGGCTGGAGTGCTTGAACCACTGCTATCCCTGTGCTAAGGGCTGTCCAGCCATTACAGTGGCTAGCTTATTTCCAACTGAAAAATTCAAGAAACTTGCTGATTAGCATGTACAGTTTCTACATCATCACTGGACTCCTAGGTCTCCCCACGCACATCCTAAGGGGATAAAAAACCACTTTCAGAGCAGGGATCAGATTTATCACATCAGTTTGCATGATGACCCTGGTAGTTCATGGCATTAAACAAGCTCCTTACTCAGCATATAACTTTAGGTCACTTCTCTGCAGGGCCTGGTTTTCCAGATGCCTTACACCGAGCATGGCACAGGCTGGGCTTTGAATTTCACATGAGCACATAAGGATCAGGGATCTTTCTCTTCTCTGTTGGGAAACACTCTGCAGTGGAGTGTAAGATAAATAGAAGGCATTTCTTACCTTTATAACTCATGTTTTATGACAAGCTTAGAAATGACAGACATTTTGCTACTTAGGCAGCTAGCTAAGATAGTGATGGAGCCATGTCCATGCTTATAGGGAGGGACTGACCTCAATTAATGAATTATACTTTAAGCCATTATAGAATACATCTCCTACTGTGAATTACCAAATTAATGATGTGCAAAATTGACAACATATTAATTATCCCAAGAGCTGTGGCAACGTTAATGAGGCAAACAACATAGAGGAGAAGGCAGTATAGCATTTCTTTCTTTTTCCTTCTGGAAATTACCTTTTTCAGGATTTGTCATAAGACCAGTGGTTGTGCAGATTGTTACACTGTTGGGTTATATTCTCTAATCACAGTTGGCATTTGTAGGAAGTGAACATAAGGAAGAACATAATCATTGAACGTTAGGAAAATGCCTACTGAGCCCTTTCAGTGGGAGTTAAGAGAAATGACCACGGAGATTGAGATGTATAGAAAATCCCACTACAGTACACCCCAGAGGCCTGCCCTTTGGAAACACCTGATTGCCTTTATTCGTCCCTTGACTGCAGAGAAGCCAAAGATGGTGGCACTCCTCAGGTCCTAAAGCTGTGTGGAAGGACAAGGATCACACAGCCAGCTTGTGGGAATTTATAGTTCCCCTCCTGATTCCCCCTGATTCCTGACTTTGGCCAGTCTCTTTGGATGGGGCCTTGAATTCAGGGGAGAGTCTCATGGTGGAAGTTAAGTATTGAAATGATGGAAAATTGCTGCCTAGCATCCTGGATTAAACCCTTCACCAATTTAGTGGGTCTACAACCTTCTTGGTCAGCCCATTCTAATGCCTGACAACCTCTTCCATCAAGAAATCCATCCTAATGTCCAGTCTGAATCTCTCCTGCCAGAGCTTGAGGCTATGTCCTTTTGTTCTGTCACCAGTTTCTTGGCAGAAGAGACCAACACTCAGCTGGCTACACACTCCTTTCAGGGAATTGTAGGGAGCAATAAGGCCTCTTCTCCAGGCTAAACACCCCCAGCTCCCTCAGCCACTCCTCATAGGGCTTATCCTCTAAATCCTTCACCAGGAAGGAAGGAGTAAGTTGAGAAACTGTCATATAATGAAAGTAAATAGAGGAATAAAATAAAAATTGCAATTCTCTCACTTCAACACAATCTAAAGGTCTTTTCTGAACTTCGTGAAGCAAAACCAAAAAAGGTTTTTCGCTAAATCCTTCCTTAGTTTCAAGAAGAAGAAGATGCACATCAAAGACAAAGATCATCTCCAATTTTCACAACTAACTTTCCCACAGCTAATTATTCCTGCTAAGACAATTCATTACTTCTTTTGATCTTCTTGAAGCAGTGGGGAGATAGCTTAATATGCATCCTTTATCTATAAAGAATTTAAATGCAATTTTCTTGATCTATTCCCAGCTGATTTGCAATTAAAACTAAAATTATTCAAGGAACTCACAATCTTAAAGAGCAATGTCATCTTGCATCAGAATTTGAAAAGAAAAAAGCAGCCAAAAATATTACAGAATTTCACTGCATTGTGTTGTTTCAGAGCCAGCAAGAAGGCATCCAGCATAGTGAGCCAACATTTTTCCCTTTTTTTTTGATCCAGCTCACTAGGAAAAAAGAGCAGAAAGCGAAGCAGCCCAGGGGACAGCTGATTCAGACCATATATGCAGCTGCTCTCTGGACACATTCTGGGGGTCAGCAGGGCATAGGGGCTCAGGCAGGGGCCAGGGTGGTGCCTCCTACCTTCACATCAGCTCACCTGGCTGGGAGCCATGGGGCCAGGAAGCACCAAAATTTCCCTGGCTGGGTGGGGGAGGGGAGAACCTCCAGGAAACCAGGGAAGACTGGAAAAATATGAGGCAGGGGACAGGGCCAGCTGGCCTATCTTCTCAAATGATTTCATATGAAGGTTTGAATAGAATCAATAAATTATCATGAAGCACTTTGGATTTTGTGAGATCGGTATTTCTCAGTGAGCTTTGCTGAGGTAAGGAAAATGTGCAGGCTGAGCAGGAAAAAAAGGTCAATGTGGACTGTGGTTTTCTTATAAAGCTTTAAATAGATTGGCAGAGAGTGTGTTTTAACTTCACTGCCTTAACAGTAAGTCTCCAAATGAAAAAAATTGTTCCTCATCACATTCATTTTGTGACATAAATGACAAAGAGAGGACTGGGCAGAGCACTCATGTACTACCACTCCAGTATCTTTGAGCATGAGGCAAACTGAACAGGGCTTACTTGGAGTCTGATTTTCATATTGGTAGGAACGTCAGTTCTCAGATTCCCCAGAGAAGACAGAGAGGGAGAGGAAGGAAAAGAGAGGCAGAGTTGTCTACAAAAAATTTCCTCTTTTATTTTGCAACCCTGAAAGCAAAGTAAGACAACTTACTCTAGTGCTGGTCATGACTTCTGCTGCCGTCCTCTGTCAATAGCCTGCACTCCTGAAGGCTTTCCTCTCTGGACAAGAGGAAAACATCACCAGGATACATCTGAAGTCTTTCCTGTGGCAGGGCACTCCCATCAAGCCATGGGAGGAGACAGAAAAGGAATACAGTTCTCTTAGTAATGTACAATCACGTCCAAACTGGACATGTCAAACTTGCTGTAGTTGCATATCAATGCAAATGCAAGTGCTCATCAGGCTTACTCTTAGGTGCAGTAATTTAGAAAAATTAGTGAATGTTCAATTTAGGAAACCTGTAAACAGAAAGAAAAAAATCAGCATACAATTTCCCATGGAAAGTAAAATCACATCTAAATCTAAGAAAATCCATTAAAATGCCACAGATTATTACAGAAAATATGCAACCCCTTCACTAATAAACGAGAAGGATTCTTGAATTTATATGCTAATGAAGATAAATATACTGATGTGAAGTTATTTTTCATATGCTAGAAACCTATTATCAGATCATAATTTTCCAGGGGCACCTCACTATTCATTTACCTAGCATATAGAAAGTAGTCTTTATGTGTTCACTGACAAAGAGACTTAGGAGAAAATTTAATCTAATTTCAGCAAGGTTACTACTTCAATGGCTGACAATCACCTTATTCAGAAAACCATTTCTCTGCTCTGGAGACAAAAAGTGTTAAATAGTATTATTTTATGATGACAGTTTCTGTTTTATAGTACCAAGCAGTGTTATTTCTTTTCTCTCCATGCAATTCTGTGTTTTCTCTGTGTGAGCTACAGAGCATATGCAGATCCTAACTTTGGGAGGTCAGGAGTTTGACACAGTCTTCTTCTGTGGGAGGTTTTTTCTCAATTTGCATATGCTGTTATTGGTCTTTTTCTGCAGCCCAAGTAAGTGAGTCCAATTATGGAACCCTGCTGTGATCAATAAACATTGGAATTGTTGCAAGTATTTGGGGAATAAGATATGAGGCTTTCCAGCATGGAGTCTGTTCAAAATAGGAGAAAATGCAGTAGCTGAAAAGCCTATTTCTAAAAAAGAAAAATCTGATTATTAAAAAACTCTGGGATTTGAGACTTTACTTTCTTTTTTCATTTCAAAGAAGTCACTCTTACGGCTGATGAAAGACTTCTTTCAATGCACTCTGTATTTGTAACAAATCAGGAACTAAATAATAGGGACATCTAGCCTTTGGAAGGCCATTTAAATGCCTTATCTTAACTTACATTGTAAAAAATATATATTTATAGCAAGCATATAACACTTGTTGCTATTTGTATTAATATTCATTATAGCTACTATAATGAATGGCATATTAAAAAGGCATTGAATTATTTGAAATTCTAACGAAAAGACTTGTGTGAAAGAAAGAAATAAGATTTTTTTGTTCAAGCAAACCCATGGATGTGATCCATATTATCACGTGAAGTCAGTTGTATGGCTATGAGAGTCATGTTTTCACTGTATTTTCAGGATACAGACTGCCTTCAAAGAAAGTCATGGTGGATTCATGGATTTGTTGGAACTCTCTCTATGCCCTACTTTTCACCTAATAGAATGGTATTTAAATGAATGACCTTATCTTTAGGCGGACTCTATACCCAAGCCCCAAAGTCAGTAAGCCTTTGACAGGTTGCTAAGAAGAAAAGGTATGGTTATCATTACTGCAAGCAGGTACACTTTTAGAGGTTTAAAGATACAAACACAGAAATCAAAAGCAGAAGAATTTCAAGCAGCACAGAGCTCTGATCAGCCCCCCACAAAGGATCAATTCATCAAGCACAAAGTCATATAGAATAAATGTAGATCAGCTTTGAAATTAATTCTAGTCCTCCTCTAATCCCTTCATCTACCCAGCTGTGCACACACATTTTCAAACTGCTTCTCCCAAGTGGCCGTGTATCACCTCTGTTAATAACATCAGTAAATTTTAGAGATGATAGCTAGGAATCTCCCTGATGTCACCACGAGTGAGTCACTCTCCAGCAAGGACGGGCAGCCACCTAGCTGTCAGGCTGCTGCTGCTTGCTTTAATACAATGGAACAGGAAAGGGCAGGCTTAGGAGAAATGGTTTTAATAAATCTCTCAAGTGTCATGAATACATTTGGCCAACAGATGACAGTGTAATGCATGGCAAATTATAACAGTAGAGAAATTACTATTTGGGGTCTAGATCCTCACCCCAGGTACAGTTTCAGTAGTGCTTTGATAGTACTGAAAGAAAAATTGCTCAATGTGCAATATATGCTTTTAGCAGGGAATATCTCTAGCCAAGGTAATGATGCAGTAAATCCTTTCAGCTTTGCTATATAGTTTGGGAAGTGTTAAGAAGGTGTCTTCATTGTAATTCTAACATAGACTCAGGCTATCATCATTCATCTCACTGAGAATCCCAAGGAATTTTCCTGAGATAGGTGTTCTTAGACACCTTTTGTGGGGCAGGAATCAAATGCAACAAAGAGTGTGCAATGTTCCCTCTGGGTCACAAGGTCCTTTAGAAATTATAACCAGCTCTGGTTAAAAACATACCCTTCACTCTAATCTGCTATGTAGGGCAAGAAGACCTCTGTTCATTCAGCCATGATTTGAAGCAGATTTTAAAGCCTTCCCCCTTTCCTTTGTCTCCCTTTTCTTATTTCATCACTTTTTCACAATGCCAACAATCACTAATTGTGGTACTACACTGAGAGCCATGAGGGAACTGATCCAGCTTAAAAATTATTTTTTGTTGTTACTGCTCTATTGATGGTTTTCAAACCCAGAGCTGTTCCCTGACCAAGTTTTTTATTTTGCTTTTATATAAAAGTTAAGCTACTCTCAACTTTTTATACAGATATAATATTCAGATAAATGCCATGCAATTTTACTCTCAAATCAATAGAAAATCAAAGGCTTAATAACAAATCAAACACATTACCCTTGAAGTTATATAAATATTGAGAAATAAAGAATTTGACTAACAGCTTAGCAGTAAGGTCAAATGTATTATGTGATGTTTAGACCATGACCTGGGTACCCATTGCAATGCTTCCTATGTAGATTTTAGTCCTCACACAGTAAATAACCTCTTCCCGCCTCTGCCTCAGCCTTCTAGTGATATAATTCTCATTTTGAAGGTTCTTGATGAACATGTTAGATAACTCTTACTTACCAGAAATTAGGGATGACAGCTTCAAGTGCCTCAAGTCCTTAAGCTATGACACTCCAGTGAATAACTTTTTCAACTATGTTCAAACTCTTGGAAAAAAAAAAGTGCTGACCTTTCAAGCAGCATCCTCATCCAAAATGAACACTGAAAGGATACTCTTGTTCTGAGCTAACATGCTAAAAGGAGAGAAATTCCTACATATTCTGCTCAGTGGAGTTCCCCGCTTCCCCACTACCTGCAACGTTGAGGTAGATTTGAGTCAGTACATTTGAAATTAGATATTCCCCAGCAAGGAATGAGTCCAGCTCTGACACAACAACTGAGAAGTGTGTGACACATCAATTTGTACTCACCTGCCTGGAACCTACACCTGCCTCAGTCATTTGCAGCCTGGAGAAGTCTCACTTAAGACAGTAATTTAATAACAAAACAAAAGCATGTTTTTTAAAATAAGGTGCAGCCTCCCAAAACAGAAAAATGTAGTACTAAACAAATTATTAATAAACTTCAGTGAAAATTGTTGTGATCTATGATAAGAGAAAAAAAGTTGTTTTTCATTCAGCATCCCTACATCTCTACATTGCCACAGGCACTGTGATCTGTCCCTTATGTTGCTCTCTCTGCCTTAAATCCTGCATCCCTTTGCCTGGTGCTACTATACTAATTCTGATGAAAAAATAGGCACAAATATTAAACTCCTTGTCAAATCTGTCAAGGATAATAAATGATTCTACAGCCTGATAGTGGCACCACAAATCAGTGGAAGAGTGTGATATACAGAAATACATAGAAACATCATCCATCTCAAGAACTTTCAGCAAGGTATCACAAGAGAAATACACCTCTTGACCTCTGTTAAGTATCAAATTGTGGTTATCCTTACATTCTTAATGTTCTCATGCAACAGGTCCAGGCATTTAAATCCTGGTTAAGATTGTGAATACAAACTCTTGATCTCCTTTGTCACTGGGAAAACAGACAACAGTGTCTATTATTGTTATATTAAACATCAATGAAAGGAAAACTAAACATTTCATTGAAGTATTAAATCTGCTTTGAATTTTAACTCTACATTGTGATTCTCTGTGAATGTAGAAGCTGAGAGCTGACAGAAGAACAGGAGAAAGGACTTTCTTCTCTTCCAATGGTTCTATGGATTTTACTTGTGGGAGGCAAAAGCATTATATTTGTTGTAGTATATTAAGCTCTACTTAATATGGTTACTTATGGTTACTACACACAAAGTCTAAAGAAAACAATTACAAAGGTGACAAGGCAATTTCTGCCTCTTAAACTGTGATGTTTTCAACATAGTTTGGGGAGAAATATTGACAGAGCACAGTTTTACCCATCTCCAAGACATGACCTGACCTCCCCTGGGCCATACTGGTTCTCAGATGGTTTAGTTGTTTACTTCTAGCTCCTTTTTTTGGCCACAGGTACAAAGAGGCAGAAAAAAAGTTTTGACTCTCCTGCGTGCCAAAGCCAGACTTCTGTAAAGTATGCAGAGAGCCTTAGGTCAAGGTAAGCAACAAGGAAGAGAACAGATCAAATGACAGTGAAAGGACAAACAAGGTCAAGGATTCAGCTTTCACGTATGTGTGCTATTCAGGACTCTCTGACACAAATGGAGGGGTAACAAGCACTGTGGTGCAGCATGCAGCAGGCTGCAGCTTCCTGAGGGGTGGAAGAGGAAAGACACACAAGTTTTAGACCCAGCTCTCTTGGACTTTCTTCCTAGGTCAGATGCTCAGATGCTTTCTTCCTATGTCAGATGCTTTATGATCTTTCACTGGACTCAATCCCCTAAAGTGCCTATTTGTCTTCTACTGAGGAGCCCATAACTGGACCCAGCACTCAGTGCTGAGTAGAGGTGAAAGACCACCTCCCTCAATCTGTTAGCAGCACCATGCTTTATGCAGTCCCTGATGCAGTTGGCCACCATTGCTGCAAGGGCACACTGCTGCTCGTGTTCACCTTGCTGACCTCCAGGTCAGACCCCTGTAATTTTTTCTGCAGAGCTATTTTTCCATCACAAAAGTATATGTTGCATGGGGATTATGCCTCCCCAGATGCAAAACTCTGTTGAGCTGGATGAAGTTGCTCTTAGTCCACTTCTCCAGTCTGTTGAGACCTCTCTGAATGGCAGCAAAACCACCTGGTATACAAGCTACCCATCATTCTTTTGCCTCACTTGTGAACTTAGTGAGAGTATATTTTGCCCCATTGTCCACATCATTCATGAACATGTTGAACAGTGTTTTTCCAGCATTGACACCTGGGGAGCACTGCTAGGGACTGGCCTCCAACTCATCTGTGTGCTGCTGGATCTCACAACTTTGAGCTTCACCATTCATCCATCCAGTTTTCAATCCACCTCACTGTCCACTTCTCTAGCCCATGCTTCATCAGTATTTTAATGTTGAACACACTTGTATTTTTTAAGAAATGTTACTTAACCAGGTCCTCTTCCACCGAGAGAAAGGATCCTGAACGCCAAGCTTCGCATTCCCAACCAGTTCTTCTGAAAGTGCGAGGTCCATCAGAGCATCTTCCTTTGTCAGATTCTCCATGTATGTTGCTAAATTTTCCACAATGCACTGCAGAAACCTCCTGCATTATTTGTGTCCTGCCATATTGCCCTTTACCCTGTAAGTGACTGAAGTCCATCAGCTGGCTGCCATAATTTACAGTTGTTAACCACACATGAATTTAGGCCTAATGTTAAGAGAGAGCTGTGTGCAATTTGTTTGTATAGCCAAGTCGTCTACAATCTCATTTCCTGCCCTCCCCAAAAAAGCCCCTTCTGTTTGTTCACTACAACTTGGAATGAATTTAAAATTTCTTTGGATGCATTCAGTTCTGCAGCTGCTGAGTTGCTCTGGCATGTACCTAATCATATTTATTGTCTTTGGAGTGATTTCTCCTTAAGGCAGGACAGCTTTGAGCTTACCCACAGAGGATGAGAAATTGTTGAGTGATTGCTTCATACCTTCTCAAAGTTGTCTCTGATTGCTTTGAAGTCAACATGAATATGACCCAAGAGATAGTTTGAAAATATTGTCAATTCTGAAATTTAAATAGTAACAATCAGTCTCTGCTGCCTCTTGGATAATATAGAAAATTAAAAATATAGAGATTGCATATGTTTTCATTAATGGAATTCAGACATCAGTCAACATTGAGGCAGGAGTGTTTACAGTTTTCCATTACTTTTTACCAAAATACCAACCACTCCAAGTCATTTACCTAAATATTTATATTAGAAAAATTATTTGTTTTTTATTTTCCACAAATTTCTCTCGTTGCCAATTGAGGACGAGCAAAAGAGTTACAAAAATATAGTAAAGCCACGAGTCATTCTCGCAGGCTTCAGGGTGTGTTTGTTGAAGTACAACACATCTTTATTGTGCACCACTACTTCTTTTGGTCAGAAGGGAAAAGGGAAGAGCTTTATGGAATATTCCTGCCCCCCCTGGATTTCTGGCCACCATCTCAATAAGGCCTTTAAAGCCTTTACTGACCTGAACATCTGCCTTAAGGCAAAGTTCTGTACCTCTGTGGATAAAGCAGCCTTCTGCCTTCTGCCTGTCTCCCCTGTCCCGTGTCCCAAGGCTTTTCAGCAGCCAGTGATGCTCAAAGCTACACTTACCTGTTTCATTTCCAGGAAGGTGCTGACTTTTAGACATTCATAGACCGTGGGGAACCCCCTTAGGTGAGAGGGGAGCTCTGTGGTATACCAGTTAACCATTCTCTGGCTTCTCTGTGCCATCAAGAAAATTTGGGCAACAGAAAAGGGATCCAAATAAGATCATTTCCCAGCTCCTTGTGCCCTATTGCTCCTAGTGGTTTTGCTAATAGAGTAGGGTCTTAGAAGGGACAATGAGAGTAGGAGAATTGGCAACTCAGAAGGTAGAGCCTCATTACCATGAAAACAGAATCTTTATAAAATTATAATAATAATAAAGTAGAAGTAAAGTAAATTAAAAGTAAAGTATATATTTATACTGTTCTCCTAAATGAGATCAGGCAATTATAGTCATTAAATTTAATCAAAACTCTAAAACAAAGTGAGTTTCTCTCACTGGTCAAAGCCAATAGTAAGAGTTATGATAAACTAAAGGCAGATTTCATAGTAACTTATTACAAGAATTCTTACACACTTCCTTCCAGATTTCTGTTGAAATTTTTCCAAATAACAGCCAAGAAAGAACTGTCAAAGAGGACAAGCAATTTTTTTCCATTACCTTTGGGCTTCAAAAAAAGGCTTACCAAATCCCAAAAAAACAACATTGTCAAAACCTACACTTCTGCTCAAATATGTCAGGAAAATAAAAACAAGACTATTCCACACTGTTCTGACAGCTATTTTATCCAGTGCAGTTTTTATTTGGCAACCCAGCTGAATCTTGTCTCTTGGGTTCATGAGGAAGCTTTACTTTCTTCCAGAAAATAAAGATAGCTCTCTCCTTGCCTGTAAGGCAAAAGGGATTAAAGACCAAAGGCACAAAACAAAAATATTCTCTTTTGTACTTCATAAACAGAGTCACCTCTGTTTATGAAGTACAGAGATAAAAGGAAGGGATACCATTGGGGAAGAAGAGAAAGAGTTACAGCTCAACAAGTTATGCCTGCTTGTCCCCACCACTATGCCTGATGCACCTCATTTCATAAACTGTACTCTTCAGACCTCTATTTTCAAATGTACTTCAATAAACTTATAACTCAGGACTAGACCAGGCAGACTAGAAAGGAGACAGACTAGTTCCAAACTCATCATTAAAATAAAAATAAACTCTTGTATAGCTTCAATCCTTTCCTCATTTCTGTTCATTAGACTTCTTCACTACAGACACCAATTTCAAACCAGCATTGCTGCACTGAATTGATGGAAGTCTACCCAGCTGACAGCAGAGCCAGGATAAAGAGGTACCAAAATATATATGTACGCAATTTTAAGTTGTTTATTTCACACCTGAGAGTTCAAAATTGATTTGGAAATTTGGTTTCTCCTGATACGACAGGACCAACTGTGAGTCTGCCTCCCTGCAGAAAGGTCACACACATGCAGGATGCTCAGTGCTGAAAGGCACAGACCATTTTCTGCCAGGGTCTAAAGCCTTCCACTTGCATTGACTGCAAGGAGGTTGGCAGCCAGCAGCATGTCAAAGAATCAGCTGCAAATCATCACACTTGTTTTTCATATTAAAACTGTGGTACATCCACCTAGTTATATCAGAAGGAATATTTAAATTTTACTGCTCATGGTAATCCTCTTAATTACAGCCAAGCAGGGTGTGAAGTTATTAGAATACAACACTTGACCTTCTGTTTCAATATAATTGTTATTCATGGGTTTTGATTTAAATGAAGTCTCAGCAAAATCAGAATAAGAGCTATCAACGTCCAGTAAACTGCCATGCAGCATATATTTGCAGGACCATATGCTCTGCTATAATTGCAAATTATTTCAAATATGTCTTCAGGTTACAAAAAAGTATTTTCATGGGAGGATAAACTGCATTTAAGCTAGTTACACACACAAAGGTAGAGCAGTCCTTATTTTCTTGCTTTTTTTTTTTTTTCTTAATAAGTAAAATAGCATCCTTCTATCAAGGCAATAGTAATAGTTCAGACAGTGAGAGCATAACTCAATCCCTGAAATGTAAGGTCTGTTTGGAAATAACTGGAACCATTTGGATAAAGCACAGGCCTGCCTGAGGATTTGGGAGAGGCACATGGCCTGCCAGAGTGGAGGCTGGAGAACAAGCTGGATGCTTTAAAGCCACTGCAGTGCCATCAAACACAGTGTTTAAAGAACTGAATCCCACCATGTCTCTTATCTTAGTGGACTACGGTGGGAAGAGGAATTTTAAAGTGCCTAAAGGCATCTTTTCTGTGCTTTCCAGTAAACAAGGATATAAAAAGTCCTTTAAAAATGAAACAGTGAGTTTCTATTGACCTGAAAAGGCAATGAGTCTGTCTCATAAAAGTCAATCAGTTGGGCCATATTTTCTGTATTCTGATGTTGTTTTTTCAATTATTTGGCTGGATATAGCCAGTTGAGAGACGCAACATATTTTCAGATGAGTAACATCTGAAGAGCTTTTCAGAGAAGAGTTTTGCAGGAATGAGTGTAGAGAGTGAAAAAAAAATCACAATTACCAGAGTAGATGATAAATTTTATGACAATGACAAAACTTATTGGCCAAATTTGAGTATTCTCACACCTCTCTCTCTGTAAGAATCAAGACTGGAAAGAGCAACTAGTTAATCTTGCCCATTTCTGGCATTCACATGTATAATAAGAAAAGCAAAACAGCAGGTTGATTTTACAGAGGTCTTTCTCCAACTGTCTGACTCTATCTCCTTATATTAATTTCAATTTTTTATGCAGGAAAACTCATTAAATATTCCACATGTGAACAGAGATAAAGAAAAACCTATAAATTACCAGAAACTGTGAAAAACATTTTTTCACACAAAAAGAATTACAAAAGCAAGGCAAAGAGAAAAATACATGCCATAATATTTCACAGGTCTTTTTCCTCTGGTGCAAATTATCTGCAAATATTATCTATTCTTAAAAGTTGAAAAAAAAGGATTAAGCAAAGAATCTCACATTAATCAATCATCTCACATTATGTTAGGAATATATTAGTACAACCATTTCTTGATCTAATTTTGAAGTAATTGATTTGACAAATGATTTTCATTTTGTGGTGCTTAAATCTCAGCTCAGAATCCTAGAAGAATTGTAAGCCACTTGATGCACATGCCTGAAAATGGCTTAAGTACAATGCCTTTAAGACACAATAGTGAAAAGGAAACATCAGCTGGGTGGCTGAATGTTAATGAAAACAAATCAGAAAGCCACAAGGAAAACTATAACACCTTGCTTACTGTTTGTCTTCTGTTTCTTTAGGACTGCAGGAATTATTTACTGGCTGAGCATAAGCACTCCCCATGATCCACCCATCAGAGGCAAAAACAGATGTTTGAGGAGAAAATGAGGGAGCTGCTATCCTGAAGAAATAAGGAGTAATTTCTCTTTTAGAAAAAAGTAATTTTAATCTTCTTTCATTCTAGTTAAAAAATCTAGAATCCTTGAAAATATTGTGGACATTTCAAGCTCAGTATCAAAGGTATGACCTTTCTGATCTGCTCCTGCTTGTCCACACTGTTTGCAAAAGGAGACATAGGTAATGCCTATAGAGAGTTTCAGAGGTATAGGCTAAACAAATTTCTCTTTGCTTCAGGAACAAGATTCTGACTGAGGTGGCAATAGATGGACCCATGGATTTCTCAGGGAAAGTGAATGGATTAACACTTATCTTCGTGGTTTGCACAGTGCTAACATGTAAGAAAGCAGTTCAAACATCTGCAGTAATTAGCAGTAAGAGACCACTGGTTTCAGGCAGAGCAGCCCCTTACCTGGCCACAACTGGGTCACTGGACAGTGATAACACTGTGCTTATCAGAAAAGCAATAGCTCATCAGCACCAGCTTGCAGAGAATTCATTCCTTTGCATTTGAGATGTAGAAAGCTGAAGCAGAAGGCTTGGATCATCTTTAAGAGGGCTTATTTTATAGAAATAAGGCTGGCTAAGGAAATGTTGATTGTGAGCTCCTGTAGCACCAGGGATTACTTTCATTTAAACATAAAAATGCTTAGGAAAAATGAGATGCTCTCTCCCTCACATTTTTATACATGAGAAAAGCATTCAATGAATTGGCTGCCTTTTACAAGACAGCCCTACCAAAAGTACCATCACTGCTTTCTCTTAACTCATTATCTTTGGAGTTTTCTTCTCTCCAGATTTGTTTCCACATAGTCAGCATTATACCCTTCAAAAATCTAGTGACACACTTTGCTCTTCAGAAGCATATGTTGTAGAATCTCTTCAACAAAGCCATCAGTAAGCTAAAAGATTCCCTGTGAAGAGAAACAGTCCACATTTCTCCAAGGAGGCTAAGAAATGATTAAAGAAGCTCAAGCCTATGAAATTAAGGAATAATTCTTTCCCATTTTATATGCAGTGCTTCATTTACCATGACCAGATGCTGCAATTCTAATCAAATGAATGAAATCATATTTAAAGGGGGGAAAAGAAAGGCTAGCCAAAAATTTAAATACTCCAAGGTTGTCCTGGTTTCAGTACTTATGTGCTTCAAAAGGAGTGTGCTGTATCACAGCCATATCACTTTGGAATTAAGTGCTAATCATGATGGGGTCAAGGTAAGCCATGTAATAAACAGCTGTCGTGATTGGCCTGAAAGGAAGTTGAAGCTTTAATCACCTCCAAAAACTGAGCTTTCTGTCTATTGCTAGACAGATAACTAAAACTCAAGTGCAAAGTGGGTGACATTCAAATAAATATGCTAGAAAATATTTCTAAATTCTGAAGTAATTTTCAGAACAAAATTCCATGTCCCACAAAGTAATGAAACAGCACTACAATACCAAGTTATTAAGAGTAAATAATATTAAATAATTTTTTTAACAGACCATTTTCCTAGGAAACAGGTTTTTTCTTCAGTTTTACAAAGTGAAAGGAAAATATCCCTTCTATTAGTATCTCCTGTTCATTAATTCCATAAAAGCTGCTTTTTTCTCTGCCCAACACAAATTCTATATAAGGCCAAAATAATACTGCAAGATTTTAATTTGTCTCCAAAATTTTCATGTCCACACAAGTGACACAACAAAATTCTTTGAAGTACAATAAGCATCAGCATTTCTATATGGGCAAAGGAAAAATGGTGTTTTACATTACTAACCGTGGCTATGTTTATTAACATTAACCCCTCTAAATCCAAACACATTATTAGTCTACAGTTGAGCCCACTTACCCCGCAATGCAGTAAAGAAATTGTGCAATAGTATGCCTTATTAAACTGCAGATTGATAGAAGCTTGTTGATATGGAGCACAGAAGTTTAATAGGTTCTTTTACAAAATCATTACAAAATCATAAAGAACTTTCCAGGTGAAAGATCTTCACTTCTTTCCTTTAATGTTCCACCAAAATTCTGTTTCAGCTGCCGCATGTAAACAAGCACAGGTCTCCAGAGTGAAGATCTGTCTCCCTACTGACCCAGGAGGAGCCTTTTTTTCATTACTAAGCCTTGGCCTCAGACTCCTTCCTGTGAACTCAGGGTGCCCTCTCCTTAATTTCAGTTTTCAGTTAACATACCTTGAAGAGTTCTTCACAAAAGCTCCATTGAGCATTGCTACATTCTTCTACAGAAAAAGAAACAAACAAACAACAACAACAACAACAACAAAAAACCCTTAAAAAACTCCAAATCTCCACAGAGTGCAGCACTTCTAGTAAAACTGTTCCTTCTGAATCTGTTGTCTCACAGCATAATGGCCTGGGGATGAGTTGCTTCCTACAGTGCTCAATTAGGGTGAAAGCTATAGATTAATAGGTTCATGTGAAAGTTAACCATGTATAACATCACAGACACACACTGGGAGCTTTATAAGCACTTTTACTGCCTTTTTTCTGGTAAAGTCCTTTCCTCAGCTGCAGCTGGGCCCTGAATAGTCTGAAAATCCCTGGCAAGCTGTTTATTAGGTGTTATCTCCTGTCTAGGTGGAAGAGCACTTAGCAGATCACAAAGGACTTCGTGTCAGCATGTGTGACACAGACATAACAAGCAGGGCTGCATGAACCTTTTTGGGGGGGAAACAGTAAGAATAGAATTCCATGCTGAGTCTTCAGTGGAAACAAGAATTTATCTACCCACATGCAAAGTGGGATTGTACATTTAACACCACCATCTTTTGATCACTGATTTTCTGCATTAAATTTTTTGCTTATATCTCCATCTAGTTAGTAGGAAAAAAAAATAATAAAAAAAAAAAAGAAGATTTCCAGAGAGCAATTACAAGGATATAAAATCCTATTTAGGCTGACCTTCAGTAAAGACTTACCCTTTCTATTGACCATCTATCCAATGCTGATAAGCTGAACTACTTAGCCAGCAAAAAGATGGCTGATATGAATATGCACTGCTCAATTGCATCTTTTTCTACTCACTAGATAGCAGAGTCCTGGGGCACTACAGGATTCCTGATGGCCCTAAAAAGGAGACAGAAAAAACAGAAGTGATCAAAAACTGACATTGTGATACAAACCTTGCACTAAACAAAAGAGGATTCTGTAACTCTCTGGAAGATTTCCTAATAATCTCCTCCCCGTTAATCATCCTTCACAGGCAAAATGAGCCAGGATTTATTTTTTTCACCTGGAGACTTCTTTCTATAAAATCATTAGCTGAAGTTATTGCTTGAAAGCAGACAAAGAAGAAAAGTCAAGAAGCAGTCCAGTGTTTTATCAGGCTTCCCCTATTAGCAAAATCTGCTCTTTAGCAGCTCCCAAACTGTATCTTTGCCCTTATTATGAGTAAAAATGTTACTTCAACCCATTTTAACTGCTACCTAAAAAAAAAAACAGATAGAAAAATAAAAACATTAAGATAAATTTTTGGATACTAATTTCTAGTTTGAGAAGATACCATCTAATTTACTACTAGAGTTTTAATGACTAGAACATATCCATCCTGCATTGATCGTGCTGCAAGGTATAAAGAATAAATTTTCTACACTTAGTGCTTTTTTTTTTTTTCAGTTTTAATCTAAGGACATAGAAAGCAGCAAAAGGATTTACCTCATGCAGTTAAAGTCAGTTTACTCTCTTTTCAGTGATTATTTAATTGGTATACAACACTGCCTGATTAAATCCAAAGAAAGGCTGGTTACAGGTGGTACAACGGTGGGCTACAGCTTTGCCAATGTTCAGTCTAAAAGGATTACTTGATTTGAAAATTCATTCGCACTTTTTTAAATTGAGAATGTTTGGTGATTTCTTGCATTATTTATTACTGGAAAGAGAGAAATGGTCATCTTTCCCTAACTTTTCTCTTTATTGTCATCTAACTTCTCCAGTATATGCTGTCACCATTGACTTCTCTGTTTCCCTGTAGTATCACTCTCAGGAAAATTCCCTATTCAGTAGGCTCTGAAGATTTATTCTGTATTCACTCTTATCTTTTTGCCCTATTAGGCTCGTGACAGCCATGTTCAAAACAGGAAAGCCTTGCACTGACTTCTGGCACAAAAAAAGAAGTGCTTTGCAAGAGATGTGAAAAACCAAAGGGGGAATAACTGGGTAAGAAACACGTTGGAGAGCTTCACAGAGTAGAGTTCCTGCCTTTGGCTTAGGGCCACTACCTGTCATTCAAAATGCACTGGAGACCTGTCCCTTGCAAACAAGAAACTCTTGGCCAATTCTAGGAGCTGAAGAAAGTTTCTGCCATTCAGTGGCTATTCATATGCCATAAGATGGAAAGAGAAAATGCTTGTAGCATTGTCTCAAACACTTCTTATGATTCACAAGATCCTCACCAATCTAGCTTCAGATGAAAACAGAGGAAAAACAGAAAATACTCTGCTCCATTGAATAGCATGGCCATTCAGGAGCAAGACAGCATGACAGTTAATGAGAAAGAGAAAAATCTAATCTTTCACAGTTTTGATAATCCATATTATCTACTCTAGGACAGTCATAGATATCCACAAATAAACTTGAACAAAAGCATGAAAGAAAACATGTACTCTAACACATTATGTGTTCTAGATATTCTGAACAAATCTTAATCTGTTTTCCTTAACCTGACCTACATGTAGGTTAACTGAATGGAAACAAGGCACTCCTCACACAGGAGTGTAGCAAAATTAAAAACGGATAATTGGGACACCGTACCTGGTCTTCCCAGCACAACCAAGATCCCCTGAAGGTGATGCATCTGAAGTGCCCAGATCTGGCAGAAAGCAGTATCAGGGGCAGGAGGCTCAGAAACATCCTGCAGAGGCTGTTGGTAACACCTGCCAGCTCTCCAACATGCAGTAAGAAACTGGGGGACAACCTCAGTCTCAGGGTTATCCATGAACATACATCTTCATGCCTTTGTTCTGTCCAGCTGACATACTATCTCTCTTTTTTTTCCCTTAAATGTGATGTTCTTTCTTGCTATTCTTATTCTGTTATTGCTGATGTTATGAACTAGACTATGGGAACAGTTCAGTGACTAGAATAACGAGGCTTTACATACAAGTGTGGGAACATTAACACTTGTTACAGTTAAGGTCAAATTCTACAAATGTTTTTAAGAAAAATAATGAGGGGAAGATATTTTGACAGCATCAAAACATTTTTTTTCAGCATGCTGAAAATAACATGCTGAATGTCAGCCTTTCAGAATACTCTTGTCATTTCAATGGATTTGCAAGGGTCAGAATGAAAATGTAGTTGAGGTTAAACTAAACCCTTCAGTGTGACTAACAGCTGTCCTTTTCTGACTCAACAGCAAAATGCAAAGAGCATTTTGTATGCTATTTGAAATAGAGCTCATCTTCATTCAAATGTATATATGAAACTGTCTGTGCAGTTGGATCCATCTCTGGTGGTGCAGCTTTTGAAGTGCATCACAATGGGAGAAATAATGAACTTGGGCAGAGGACTAAGAAAGAAAAATTGAACTTTTATTTTGAGTCTTTTATAACATGATGTGGTTTAGTTTTGAGGTTAAATTAGAATTTTAAATGGTTGATAAGAAGGTAAGTGTTCAAGTAAAGCCAACACTATGTAGCGAGGAAGAAACACAGGGAAAAAAACTCTAGAAAACTGTGTTTTGGGTTAACTTGAACTATTTCATTTAGACATGAAAGAAAAAGGCTGCTTTCATTTCTCTGTTATGTAACTTATTTTACCACCCTTATCTTTTAAGGGAGCTGACTTCAATCAAATTTTACATGAAAGCTGCAATTTCTAATGAAAAAAAGTCAAAACACTGTGACTGGCTTAGAGCTCGAAGGATAAATATTTGTACCTCAATTGCAATTACAGCTTGTTCTCATTCCTTTCCTACAGACAAATTGAATTTTGTCTGATTCAGAACTGCAGGAAAACAGAAATGCTGAAAGAAGGTAAATCCCTCAAAAATAACTGAGAACTCCTGGCCTCCTTTTTCTATTGGTCACAGGCAGCATGGCACTTGCATCCCACACTCCCAGTTTGTCTGCTGAAAAATAATTTATGACATCTACAACTTTGTCTTTCTTTAAAATAATCAAACTTTTACTCTTTCAGGGGAGGAGAACTGAAGAACCAAAAAATTCAGCAGCAACAGGTTATCTGTGTAAATATGAAGATGGGATATGGGTGCTTCTTGTCATTAAACCTTGGTGCAGCTATGTGAAGAAGCTGCTTAGTATGCTGCTTGCTCATTCTCCTTCCTCACAGTGCAGAACCCCCAGCAGATGCAAGCTACCACTGGGCCTCATTACTTAAATTGAAGGGAATCTCTGCTTTTGTTTCATTTCTACAGTAATCCCCATATTGTTTTCAGTATCAAGCTCTTGTTTTCAAAAAGCCAGATAATACCTGGCAGCAAAATATTCAATCTTCCTTCTTTATTGTCAACAATGCTTATGCATCTGGATTGAATCCCTGAGTCAATGCAAAAAAAAATGCTTTTGGAGTATTAAATTTCAATGTTTGAAGAAACATTTTTCCTGAAGCACCATTTAATTTCTTTACAGGCTCTGTAAACCACTGTTCCTCTGGCTTGAAGAGTTCCTCTGGGCTGCTACAACACTGGCTGGTGAAAAGATTGCCCATTTGTCTCATCCTTCTGGAAGAAACACCACCTGATACTCTCAGCCTCATTTTAACTCTGTGGTTTGTGTACCCACTTAACTTTTCAGTCCCTGCACATCCTGCTGTTTCTGCTGCTAAGATTTACAGTGCTTTGAAGTGGGATTTGGGTTATAATTACTGGATTAGATGCCCGAGTACAGAGAAGAAGCTGCCAGCATATCTCCTGGGAGTAGCATTGAGATTGCTGCAGGCCAGTTCCCATCCTGTCCCTCCACATAATCTCAGCATATCTCAGATCCTCTCAGATCCTGCTAGATCAACGCAGAAAATATTTTTTACTGTACCTCCTTATCTACCTCCTCACACTGCCAGTGCAGGAGCACTCTGGAAGACCTGCACCACCAGGTTTTTGCTCTTTGATGAGAGACCCTCATTGTAGAATAAGGCAGCTTGAAAACTCTAAGTTCCACAGCATGAAGCAGACACTAGGCTTTTTCATGCAGCACAGGCAATGAATTTGAATAGTAGGACAAGGTTTTGGTGCCTTTTAATGTGAGTCACTCTTCAATACACCATGACTTGACTTCCCCTCTGTATTTTCACCCATTGTGAGAGAATGTTTCTGTAAAATTTAAATTTTCTTTCCTACCTGTCACCCCTAGCAAAAACCAGTATTGTAGGCAAACACAGGATTTCTTTTGAGCTCTCCAAAAATATTCCTATCTGTAGGACATTAATCTCTTTATGACTGCAATTAAAGATGTGTCCAACACCATGTACATGTCTTCATACAAAATATTCCTAAGTGGTGCTATGAGGAAAGTGGGCTTACTACGACCTTATCTCTTTTTTTTGTGATTTATTGAAGTATTGATATAGTTTATTCAATTTGAGATTGAGAACAGTACATAGAATACTTTTGCCAGGTGGCTTATTCTTAGTGAAATTATGAATTCACAGATTAATTACTCTAGTGTTTGTCATTCACAATCCTTACAATTACCTGCCAGTGTCCATTGTAAAACTTGGCTTTCAGGTGTTTGTCTTTGCCACATTTTAGTATTCAAGTAGGATGTCTTCTTTAAGATTAAAAATCTTTGAATACTTTCAACTGAGATCACTTATCTCTTTCTGAGGAGAGTGATAAAAAATAAATTCAACACTTTACCTTCAGTAATGCTCTAGTCCCTTCTTCAGTTTCCCTATGAATTAACTTGTTTTCTCTCTCTGGATGACTTTCAATCACTTCTTCCACATCCAGTGTCCTCTGTGTGTGTGTGAGGGGAAAGAGTGGAAATAATTATAAATGCAAATGTTAAACTTGAAGTGTCACAAAAAAGGTGTTATCACAAAAAAAAACCCAACAAAACAAAACAACAACAACAAAAAACCCCAGGCAATTAAGAAGCAATCTTATTTTTTTTAATCTGAAATATCAAGGTTTTAATTCTACATAAACTCTATCAGACCCAAGAGATACACACATTTTACTAACTTTCTATTTTATAGTGTAAATACTACTCTCTGGTTCTCTTCACTGTTTAAAGCTCTGTAGTTTCTAAAGTTAGCTATCCTCTCTTTGGGAATTAAGACATGTCAGGGATATCACTCACTTCTGGTCTATCTCTGTACAGATTTCTTTCCTATCACAACTGACAGCATCACATACTTTCAAAACTTTCATGGCTGTCTTTGAAATAGCTCTGCCTTAAAAAGACCCAGTCTCATTCAGACACTTAGGAAGTATAAATTTACTAAAAGCTCCTAAATTACTGTGTTTATATTTACCTGTATGAATTCTCAAAGCCAAAAAACCCCACATTGTTTTGATACAGTAAAGAAGAGAGCAGCAATCTAAAATTAGTCACTCCAAACAAATTTTAAATAGTACTTTGAAGAGGAAATCTTTTTCTTGTTTCAGATGTTTGCTTATATTTCAAGGGAGTATTTATTTGGAATTTTTGTGTGCATTGCCATTAGTTTATTACATGAAGGTCTCGTGTATATGGATTTCATTCTGATTTAAATTACTCAAAAACTTCATAAATGTTTTTGACTGTGAATACATGCACATGTGTATAAAACTGAAAAAAAAAAATGGCAGGCAAAGAGAGGTGAAGTGTTCTGCCTTGGCCATATAATTTATTCATAGTGTGTCCTTGTATACTAGCCATTTCTAAGCATTTAAAAAACATTTGCCTTGGTCTTAGAGTCCTTTTGCACTCTGTACCTTCACTAAAAATTCAATTCAAGCTAACAAATTTGGGCTAAGGTTCCCTCAACAATTGACATCAGATGTTGCTGCAGAGTGAACTAAAGAAAAGAATATGAAAGTCTTGGAAAATATTAAAGCACAGAGTTTTCCCATTGACATATACTTTAGCTTTTCTCAGCAATTTGAACAGCTTTTAAGGTGGAGAGCAAATTTATACTCAGATTAAACTGAAGGCAAATTCATGACTCTGTACTTCAAGATAGCCATAAAAAATTATTTAAGCATTTTAGAGCAACTCAGGTTATATTTTCAGTACCACTAAAAACAGTTTTTGTACCAAAACTCTCTGCCTTTGGGGTTTTTGTGTGCATGTCCCCATAGACCACGAAGGAGCCAGCACTCTAATATGCAGACTCAAAACAAATCCTTGCCTTTCTAAATAATTTGAATTATCTGACTTGTACAAATCTTCTCAGTGCTCTTTCATTCACATTTCTCCTGGTATGCGTGGATTTGTTTGCAGATCTGCCAAGCTATCCATACAGGAACACACCTTCCCATCCTTTATTTGCACTATTACATACAGACAGGCCCCAAGTGCCAGTATCACCAATTGACTGCTAACTCACATCAGCTAAGCACTGAGGTACTAATTCTCATTTGTTTTTAAAAAAGAAAAAGGAACTTGATTTTGGAAGAGGAGGTTGTTTTCAGTGAGAGAAAATTGCAGTCCTTTTGACTGCTTGCTGTTCTGGAAGAGTCTGTGCTGCAGTAAGTATCCCCCAAGTGGCCATAACCCCAGGGCACACACATTAGAGGCAAGAGGGAAAGCAGCATGACTTGCAACTCCTACACTAATGCTTTTCTAGACACATGAACTAATTCTCCTTTCCTAGCCTCAAGGAAAAGGCTAACACTGCCTGGAGCATCACTTTTTTTTTTTCCTCCTTCCTGTATCTCATTTTATGTCAGTAGGGCTACTGATAATTTATTGTTCTTGCTTGTAAAAGGAAGCAGGATGATTGTTTTGAAAACTCTATCTACTCTGTAGTAGTTTTTCAGCTACTAATTTTCACAAACTGGTACCTAAACAAAGAGCAGAAACTAAATCAAATTAGTTGCTCTGAAACTGATGTAATGGGTGAAGCAAGGTTTTCTTTAGTAAGTGCATAAAACAAAATGTCAAGAAATAGTGAACAGTCTCAATGATGAAAACTAATAAATATTTTAAACATATGCTAGGTTTCTCACTGAGATTGTTTTCTCTGATAATACTAAGTGGTTTCACTTACCTGTGATCTTTGCCCTGATTTTATTAGGAATTGAGTTTGAATTTCTTATGAAAATAAGAAGCTAGAGTGAGAAGGTATAAGAGCAGAAAGGCAGAGGGGAGAAGATATTTGATCACAAGTTAAAGTGAAGGTAAAGTCTTTTGAGTCTCATTTTCCAGGGAATTAGTTCAAGGGTCAATACCCATGGCAGGCTTATTTTAAAGCCAACTGGGCATTTTATGGAGTATGCTCACTGACAGATCACTAAACTAGGAGGCAGGAAAAATAAAACTGATGTGAAATGTGTTTCATTTTCAGGTTTTTTGTGAAGACACAGCACAGTGTTCTTTTGTCCTCATTATTACACGTGTAAAAAAAATCTTTTTCCATCCTCTTACAGTCGTGCAACCTTTTTCAAGGGCTGGGAAGAGAGTCATCAGTGTAGGAAATTAATGAAACAAAGAGTAGGTCAGGACAAATGCATAATCACAATCAGATGCTTAAGGGATCTGGATCGTCAGGGGAGTGACTTCAACACACTTCAAAAAAGCAGAAAGTAGAGTGACACAGGATAGAAGATGTCTTTCCCTGGGGTCCCAGATAAGCAGCTGGCAAGATAGTAGAGAGGAATTAAGGAAGAACAAAGTCAGAGAAGGACAGAAAGAAATTAGCCTGAATCAGGAAAAGAAGCAAAAGGACCAGGCATGTGAGAAGTTTTTAGCATGCAAAAAAAAAGATTGGTCAAAAACCAGAAAAAGTGTTAGACCCAAGGAGTCCTATGGGTAGTGCAGAGTAGCACTGTCTCAAGGGAGCTGGGCAAACAGAGCTGTAGGTGTCAGTGAGAACACTGTGTGAAAGCAGCCAGAGTCAGCACAAGATTGGTGGCAGGATTCTCTGGGTGAGGTGATAAGTGGAAGCAGGCATAGGCACATTTAGAAATCAAAAAGCCTTTTCATCAGTTCATTTCCTTCAGAATGGAAAAAATAACATGCTGAATGGAGTGATTTAACCCCCTATAAATGATGGTGGCACTGTGCATAATCAACAACTGCATCTACCATGCTAAGTAATAATCCTCCTGCACCATTCAATAAAGAATTCCTAAATTCACATAAACAAAATGCACACTAACTGCACCCAAGGAACTACTGCAGTGTATCACATTTAACAGTCTAATGTCTCCCTAAGCAGGCATTGTCAAGATACACCCAAAGGGCCTCAGCAGAGCTGTAACAGCATCCTGTGTACAAAATCTGTGGACTAAACACTAGTTTAATAGGCTGCAATGTGAGAGAATGTAGCAGGTACTGCCTATAACGCCAGCCATCCATGGGTAATGGGAGAAACTTCCAGCAGGAATGGCAAAACAGATCCAAAGTGACGGCAGCAACACAATCATTCTACTGGTGCTTTTCCAACACCATATTGGGCACAAATTCGCTAATATAGCCTAAATTACATATCTAGTTATGTTACAATTTTGAATTGCAGTGTAACTACACAAGGAAAGAAAGAAAANAAAAAAAAAAAAAAAAAAAAAAAAAAACAGAAAACCCCCAGCTTCCCAGCATCATGTAGAACTTGACAGGAACCTTTAAAAGGGAAAATTACTAATGAATGTAGCCCCATCCTTCTGTTTTAATTTTGTGGAATGCATGATGGTGGAAGAGATCATGCTGTATCATTTCCCCCAGTAAAGATTCATTTGCAATAAAAACATGTTCACTTTCACTCAGAAGTATTCCAACTTGCAATAATGGCTTCCAAACTGCTCCTAAGCTTTCCCCAGAAAGGAGATGCTATTTTGGAGGGTCTGGAAGTGGTACAAATGCAAAAGAGCAGAAAATAAAATTTGAATCCTTTCACTTTTTACTATTAATTATTTGGCTGCCTTTGAAGTACTTAAAAACTTACGTTGCTCTTCTGATTATATATATATATGTATGTATGTATGCATGTATATGTATGTATGTGTATATAGCCTTATTACTGTAAACAGAAACTGTACCACCTCATACTGCAGGAAGGACATGAACAACATTCAGAAACTTCAGAGAGTAGTTTGGAGAAAAAAAAGAAAAGAAGGAACCAGCCCTTTTTCCCAGCAATATTTGATCTAGATGAAATACACAGTAGGAGTTATAGTGCAGACCTAAACCAGTACCCTCTCAAGTAATCTCAGTGCTACTGTGGTACCATAGAAACTGGGGAAGTGTGATGACCTTCTCTGACAACAGCAGGAAAACTCATGATAGATCAAGTTTAAAGCAGTCTGCAAGTGAAAAGCAGGATTCTAGAGCTCTATTTTCTCATGAGATCACTGCTGCATTATCAGCCACACGTGTTTCTGAGAACCATGGTGTTGGTGTTTCTAGTGAAGGTCTGCCATCCCAGCCACAAGAGCAAACCCATACAGCATAGAAGGAATTAGTCCTGACCAAGATGTGCTTTTGCTCACAATGGCTTATATTAATCAAGTGAAGAAAATCCACTATCTCAAGAAAAAACAGTTGAATCACAATGAGGGAAACATTGGCTAACGTGTCACTTATGTTGTTGCAGCAGCCAAACCTTCTAGAGTGGAAGGAGTCTCAGAAGAGTGAAGCTACAGGATGGTGGTTGCAAGTGACTGCAGTCATTCAAGCTAGACTCTGTGTCCCTCTCCAGCCAACCTCAGCAAACCATATTCAGATCACAGGATATTGTGAGCTGGAAGGGACCCACACGGATCATCAAGTCCAGCTCTTAAGAGAATGGCCTATCTGGGGATTGAACTCACAGTCTTGGCATTTTCAGTATCATGATCTATTTCTTCATGGAGAGCTGCCATTCTAACACTTCTTTCAAACATTTGAAGATGCACTTTGGAACAGAGGAAAGGGGACCTACTGGGTTTAGAAATTTGAGTCAGATTTTCTTCAAAATATATCAAGCCCATATATGTTGAAATCTCATTTCCAAATCAGTGAAGTTGTGGTCTCTCTTTTTTTCTTCTGAGCTCTTAGAAGTCAAGTTTTCCTCTTACTTTCTACAATGAGAAACATCTTTTGAAAAAAAAATATTACTCAGATTCCCACAAAATCACTGTTCCAGTGTTGAACACACAAATGTCATGAGATACCTGATAAAGCAAGAATTAGCCATCTCCTAAATGGCAAAGCTCACACTTCTTTGCTCTTTAGGTGCTACCTTATTTGCTATCTTATTTGTTTATCCTAGCCATCAAAAACTGTCTGCAAGCCTATCTCAAAAGATCTGCATACAGCATTTATTTTTTGATTCATTTTTCTATGACTTCACAAATAAATGTCGTGCAGGTTTGGGTTTTTTTGGTGTTTTTTTCTTGTTTGCTTCATTATCTTTTTCTAATGAAAGGGTAAAGAAGGAGAGAAAGTGTGATTGCTTCCACACTTGAATTTATTTGCACAGACTTTATGCTTTGGGACAACACAGGCAAGAAACAGAGAAGTACCAGAAACGGCTCTGATAAACATAGTGCTATTTATTTTGTTTCTCTTCCACCAGCCTCTTCCCCCAGATCTTTAAGTTTCCTTAAGATTTTAATTGAGTAAGTGGTCTGGCAATTAAAAAAAAATCTTTTTTCCAAGATTTTTCAATCAAAAATAAAAAATAACAAGCAAGTATAAAGGAAGATTCATCTGGTAGGTTCCTACCACAGATAAATGCAACCATAGACACCAATTGATTTGCAAATGCTAAATATTTTCAAAAGTGCATGAGTAACTTGGAAGTCTGAGTTCCATATTTAAAAGACAGTTAGGAACCTTGCTTCCACTGATTTCTGGTGAAACTCAAGGTACCTCTTTCTGACTTAGTGGTATCCAAAGCACAAATACCAGTTTGGCCAAGCTTCATTCTTGCCCTGCCTGGCTCTGCCTCTAATCACACCCTCTATATCCCTGCTAGGGTACCTTTCTTCATCCAAACAGACTTACTGTCATCCTTCCAGAAAATCTCTGAAATGTGTCCCTCTGTCCAGAAAGCTTAAAGGAATTGCAAACCCCCTAAAAGTAATTATGGGCATATCAGTGCCTACACAGATTTCTGTGTGAGATCTGCAAACCATCTTGTACTGGCCTTTCCTCCATAATTCATATTAAAAAAATAACATACCTTTAAACTGACTTTCAAATAAAATTATCTATACCTGATCTCACAAAAACTGAACAAAAAACATTTTTAGTAGATGTTTTTGAAGGAAATATTAATACAGCTGTCTGAGGGATGCTTGATAACAGAAACAGATATAACAGTTGAGAGGAACCTCATCTGAATGGGAAGCTGGGACTTAAGAAGACTTCATAACCAAATGAAGCAGCTTTACATTGTGACATAAAAGAGAATGACACAACAGCAGTCTCCTCTCAGACTGAACTTTCCTCTCAGACTGCAAAGACTTGACAGCAGAAGTGAAAAGAAGCCTCAGTTCTCAGCATGTTTTTGTCCCTCAGCAGTGTACCGAGCTATCACACCTCCACTGGGATGCCAGAAGCCAGGAGAAGGTTATCTGCTCAAATTTGACTACTGATCTTTCTTCAGAAGCAATGCTTAACCTTTATTTTCTGAAAAATGTCTTATAAGTAACACTTCATGTCTATCACCACACAAAAACCTGCCAGACTATCTAGAGGTGCAACAGTGAATATGTAACTATGATTTCTCTGATGCTGTGAGTAAGGTTTACTCCCTTTGAACTCAAGGTCTCAGTTCAGGCCTTACCAGGGAAGGCAGCCTTACAACGGTGTGAGATTCATGTGCAGCCAACCCACAGAGCTGTCACTGCTTTAATGTCCCTAACACTTTCCTGTACTCCCAACAGAATAAGATCCTCAGCTATGTTACCACAGCTGCCTGAAATATGTTCTGAAATACATCCTGAAAACAGAAATAGGACAAGCAGAGCCAAAGATAAATTATTTCATATCCACTGAAATCTGAGTAGATTTGAGACTTTGAGTTCAGCATAAGATCCTGGATAACACCAACAGTTTCAGCACAGAAAACTTCACTGTTACTAGCTGACAGTGCAGACATAACTTCTTTTGCTCAGCGCTACAGCACACCTATGAACCAAAGGTGAAACTTGCCAAACAATGTCTCTACCATTTGGTTCTAAAGCACAATGGAGCAACAAAAGGATATTTAAATCCTCACAAAGAAGCTAATTATTTTAATTCCTTATTTTTTAAGCAGAAAAGGATTTATGCTACAGTTTAGAACCCCAGCTTTAACAAAACAGAGAAAATATGCCTAGTTTTTGCCTGAGATTGTTACTGCTACCGAAATATGGGCATAGAAGAATAATGGCATCTAGAGCAGCTCCCAGTGGATATTTCTGCTCAGCAACAGATGTGTGTGTGAACATGTAATGAAATGCCTAGCAAAGGAAGCCAACGATACAATGAGTGACAATAAAAATAATACACAACATCAAGAGAATCATGCTCCACTAAATTATGTCAGAGGGTTGGTGCTGAAGCCATTTATGGGGCACCAGTGGAGTTGTCTCAGCGATGAGATTTAAGGGCCTGCTTCTCAATTGTTTTGTGGTCTAAAGTGCTGCTATTGCCAGCACAAGGGAAGCATGACACAAAGCTTGCATGGCATTTTTTCACTTATACAAGATGATAAAAACTCTGACCCAAGAAGTCTGCCACCGCTTCACTCTTCTGACGTGACGGTGCCAAGTTAATCATTTATCCTGTCTCTGCTGGCTAACAGCAGAAAGAAGAACAACAGCTTTGCTCTTGAATGCTCTCTGCCCACTTGGCATCAAAAGCTCACATAAGCACAGAAATGTCAGATGATTATCCAGAGAAATTATGGCAAGGAGGGTGGACAGCAAAGCGTTGCTATTGTTTCTCATCTCAATTGGCAAAAGAGAAGGAGAACTGAATAAAGTACTCAAAGAAGGAGGACAACAAGGCTGCCACTTTGAAAAAAGGCAGAAAGCTCCAGATGGTTGTCACTTTCACAGAGCTGCCTCAGCTGTTTGTGACACAAAGCCTGCGCCAGTGCCAAGGTGTCAGAAACACAGTGTGAAATGGTCAAGCAGAATCATAAATGGGGTCCTTGAATGTACACAGTGGAGTGTCAAATATGGACTTAACACTTCCTCTCTTGAGACTGCAGTCTAGTATGTCAAAGTACATACATCAAAAGAATTCCAAAAGGACTGGAAAGGGCAAAATATTATTTAACCCACAAGATAATCTACAGTGGAAAACTGACCTATATTATTCATAGACTATCTATCATTAGCAAATTTTTTGTGCTTTTATTTACATAAATTTGCCTCTGTGTGCTCTGACCCTTACAGATTTTATGGTAATAAGACTCATCTATAGCTTTTATATTTTTCATGGATTTTATTTAAATACTTAACTGTGATTTTCACACTGTTTTAAGAGGTGCAAGGAAAAGGAACAGAGGCTATACCCAATACATATTGATTGAGAGCTTCTGCAAAGAAAGTACCTACAAAATGATTAATCAGTGACTCATTCCATAGTGGAAAGATGTGATTTGCACCATTAAAGGAGTAGTTCATCATGGCCCTATTGGACATGCTCCTGCTCTGAATCAGCCACAGCAGGAGTTTTGTCAGGAATAATTACCCATGAGACTAGCCACAAAAATCAGACTCATTTCATGGAAGCCTCCAAAGGATAATCACCTCACTGTGAATTTTGTTGACTACTCATGCAGAATTAATCTAAACAAGCATTTCAGTGAGAAAAGGCTCTAAAACTTGGATCAAAGCTGTGAAATTAACTTGTCTTTCAGTCAGCTTTAAAATGGTTCTTCTCATATTCAACAAAGGATGAAAAGAAATAATGAAAAATGTGAAACCCTACCATACGCCTATGGGACCCCTAGAAGGAATTTGGGGTCTCTATAGACTGGCAATTCATACATTCAGAGAATTAAATATTTTCTTACTTACACAATAGGAAAATTCCTGAATAGGTAGTAGAAACTCAAGTAATAAACCAACATGACTGTAAAAAGCCCTTAGAAAGACAGAGGGAAGTCAGAAGACAGCACATCAACTTCAAGCTTCAAACTGTGCTAAGGAGCAGCCAAGGCTGACACTTCCCCACCTGGCTGATGACTGCATTCCCAGTAGGAGTTTGTACTGGGGTTGTCTGCACAGCAGTGTCTTTATTTCAGCCACTCTGTGTGTCAGCCAAGAAAAAAACCACTATGTGCGCTCACAGTTTGGGTATGATCCTGCTTGCAAAAAAGTAAAACTTGCTCAGATGTGTACAGTCCATGGAACTCCAGGTTCCAATAACAATGAATATCATGCCTACTACCCTTTTTTGCTCTCGTGCATCCTACATACTGCAGAGCAGTTTGGCTGCTACCCAATTCAGCACTCACAAGAGTGCTGAGCTTAAGTCTAAGGTTAATCTACAAGGGGGATATTTGCATACTTACAGAAAATATGTGATTAATTTCTTGGGGGTAATGGTGATCAATGATTCTTTTTTGCCTGCAGAATTGAAAGCATGAAGCTTTTCATCAGTCTGACTAAATCCTCTAGCTAAGAAGGGATACAAAATAAACAAAGGAAATAAAATACAAAGTCTTCCTGAAGAGTCACACACAACATGTACTTTTTCTTAAATCATCTACCTGAATTCATAAAGTCATCTTCCTGGCAACTTTTACTGAGCAACAAAACCAGGAAACTCTTTAGCCACATTCAGTTCTGTTGCCAGCTCTGGTTCATATCTCTGGTACTATAGCAGTACTCACTGCAATACATACAGAAATTATAAGAATAATAACTGACATCTGTCAGACTGTAGTGCCTTTGTCATACAAGCCCAAATTGCTAACACTCAGGGAATTCAGTGTTCAGCAAATGTTTTCTACAGAAAAGTTACTGTAGGATCAGGATTCAGAGCTACATGTCACTATAAAGTGGGCTATCTGCTCAATGTACTAGGAGAAAAACTGGAAGATATACATCAGAGGATAAACCTGCTTCCTCAGGAGATTGCACTGGTGACCTGACAGGGAATCTGTTTCCATCAGCAAAGTCTCATTCGCTCATTGTATTGATTCGTGTGTCTGTCCTGAACCTTGTGCTGAACCTAGCACCTGTAATTTACCTTGAGTTTAATCCCAGGACTTTTAAAAAGCAAATCCTTAAAAAAAAAACAAAAACAAAAACAAAAACAAACGAACAAAAAAAAGTCTATTTACAAAAGACAGCCCCTGGATTTCTAATCTAGGAGTTTAAAAAGATTCCCTATGCTTATGCAGAGCTATGGCTGCACTGTACTGACTGTTCACTACTTTTATTAGCAGAAGAATTTATATTTTCTCCAGTCTTGCTTTCTGCAGCACCAATATGCCTGTGTGTTTGCAGACACACATCAGTGCACATACAGCTGGCAAAATATTTTCAGCTTAGAATCTGAAATTTTAATTGTAAATGTTTATATGGCATTGCCCATCACAGTTTTATAAATACAATTTGAAGAAAAAATTTTACTATAGGAAATAAAATTATTTTTAAAAATTAAGTAAAAGGGAAAGAAATAAAGGTGAATTATTAAATGGCCTGATCTGTGGAGGACATACTGTCTTAATCTGCTAAGTAGCATTAACAAATAGTAACAACCAATAAAGATCAGCTGATTGAGAACAATACCTTTATTATTTCTTAGCTGCTAGAAGTCTTGTACTGAATGTAATGCAGTGAAATAAGTCTATGGATTAAATGAAACACTAGTAAAGAAAACCTTTATAAGAGCTGAAATGGGAAAGCATATGTAACCTTTCAAAATTTCATATGTTCTTCCATATATCTGGCCTTTGCCAATTGTAAACCATTTACTACAGTGGTAGACAGGATCCCTGGTTCATTCCCTTAGTCTTTCACAAATCAATTTTTTTTTTGGCTTGTTGCAGATGATCTAACCGGGACCCTCTCCCCTTTACGCAATAGAATTATTCCCACTCCAGTGGAAAATACAGATGGAGCTGGAGCACTCAACCAGAGAATGGTATCTTAGGAATAACTCTAGCCATTGTAAACTTGGCAGCTTTTTTTTGCTTTTTTTTTTTTTTTTTTTAGGACAGTCACAAGATCTGGCTCAGTTACTTATAACTTCCATGTTCCCACTGAGGTCCAGGATTTAGAAACACATAATCTCCTCTTCAGGCAGCTGTAAACAGAGCTCACCAGACAAGTACAAATGGCTTACACTTGCATTCTTCATTAAGATTAGTAGATTCAAAAGCCAGACAGGAACAACCTTATCTTGCACTCTGGTCTTCCACCTAACACCTGGACTTTCCCTGAATTTCTCCTGGTGTCAAATTTAATTGCTGTGATTTGATCATTTTTTTCAAAATTTCCAGTGGCAGAACACAGCAAAAATGTATGTGAGTTGTTACACCAGTTAATTGACTTCTCAGCTAAATATATTGTCTGAATTTTTGTTTCCACTTCCATGTGCTGCATTTTACCACACAGTAGGTTCACCACTCTACCTCTGGTATCATTATTTGTCTTTTATACCAGTATAATCACAAAAGAAATGTTGTCGTACATTCTGCTCAAAAATCAGTAATAAATTACATTTTAAAAACATCTACAACGTCTTATTGTTTATAGAGAGGTATATTCTTTGAAAACTGGTTTGATTTTTCACAGAAAATTAGTTAGAGCAGAAATCCACAAACACAAGGATTGCCTCCTTCCTCAGGGCCATCTCGTACTTCATAAGAGTTTACAAAATAAGTCCAAAAGAACAACCAACTTTCTGCTTGTTGTGTAAGAGTTAATCACAGCCACAGATCTTTTTCTTCATCAAGGTACTACGAGGGGAAGATGTGGTGCTTATAAATACTGCATGGCATAAGAATTTCAGTATTCATTTCAATATTTATTTGATGAAATAACAACCTGTAAGTTAGTACATTAAAATGGTAGAACTTCTAATAATTTTAGAAAGTGAGACAAAATGAATCAGCTTTTACATGCTTACTGTGTCTGATGATTTACCTCACACAGCTCAAGAAGCAGTTAATGTGGTGCCCAGGGATATCATGGCATCACTTCACATGTTTTCAGCAGATAGAGTTGGTCTGCTAAGTTGCCATGGAAGCACCGTATCTGCAAAAGTATAAACTTTGTTCAGGATTTGCTTCATTTTCTCTGGCAGTTACAGAGCCTCATGGCCAGAGTGAAGTACCTTCTCACAAGCAGGGAGTTCACTCACACCATGAATTTCATGCTGCTCATTCTTTATCTGTAGAGCATTGGTCCAGGGCTCACAGACAAATGCTTTGTCTTTAGTGCTTTATGACTAACTTATAGACTTAATAAAGCAGAAATATTTTCTTATTAGTAATATATTTTCATACATGCATGTTACAATTGTCCTTTGAAATTGGAGGGAACTATGCTATGTAATCATTGATGTGAGAAGGCACAGTTACTTATACAAATAGTTGGATTGGAGGTGTCTAGAAAACATTTTGTCCCTTAAAAAGCAATCATTAAACTGAATAGCCCACTGCTCTAACCATGGATTTTTTCACATCATGTCCATAACTAGAGAAATAGGTGCTCTCACAAATGCAGATGGAAGGAGCAGGCAAAAGCAGGAGCTGAGCTGTGAAAGAGAATTTTATTAAGAGAAACTTGACTGTCTGACTCTGCAATAATACAAACACGATTACTCTGAGGAAATTACTTTTCGTAATCATATTTTCTCATTGTAAGATTATTGTACCATAAAAGTCTCCTTTTCAAGAAGCTGAGCATAGTCAGTTTGGGGCTTTTTTTGCTTTGACTATTCAGGGTAAAATACTATTAGAAGAACTAGAAGCTACAATAATCCATCTTTCACAGTACTGGCCTCAGCAACCATGGCAGAACCCCTTCTGATGAAGCTTTCTAGGCTCAAAATGTTTGCTGGGATGGAGGAGATGGGGCAGGGGATGAACAGTGGAAGATCACGTTCTTCCTTAATTTGGTAGGGCATAGATTAACACATCTAAAACTTTTCAAAACCATATTAATAATGCGGACTTGCATTTGCCTTTGAAAGAAATACTTTCAGCTGACACTTGAGGGGGCCTGTTCAGAGAACAAGGTGTGAACAGGAAACTGGAACTAATACAAGCATTTCTACCTGGCTGTGGGAGGGGCTATTTAGATAGCCCCTCACACAGCCAGGTAGATATGATAGATAGATAGATAGATAGATAGATAGATAGATAGATAGATAGATAGATAGATAGATAGATAGATAGATAGATGGATAGATGGATAGAAGGATGGGTGGATGGATGGATGTCTGCCAGGCATGGCTATCATAATTTAAGTATCAGCCTTCAAGTGACATTTTTCCTCAGTTACAACTTTTGAATAATAAGGCAGGAGAAAAGACAGCTGGAACACCTAAGGAGGAAGCCAGAGGCATAGTCTGATCAATAAGATCATAACTATACCAGATGCTATATTTGTCACCACATGTCATATCTATAACTGTGATCTCTGCCACTTTACCTGAAGCAAAGGAATATAAACAAGTCAGCATTGTTCAATTATCAGGGCTGAGCTGGCCTATTAACATCGATGAAAAAATCCAAAATATTTTTAACAAAACCAGACTTACCATATTTGAGAATTTATTCTCTTTGAGGATGTGAGAGGACTTGAAGACATTTCAACTAGAGGAAGAAATTATTTTCATCAGGTCTTTGCTCTTCATGGGGTTTTTTGGGTTTGTTTTGTGGGAAGGCGGGATGCAGAGGGTGGGTGCTGATTTTTTCATTTATTTGTTTGGTTTGGGGTTTAGGGGGTTTGGATTGGGGGGTTTTTTGTATAGCCAGAGGATAGTTAAGTTTCCCAGAGACAGCTTCTAGAACTTATGCTTGTATTTTATAATAAAAAGGGAAAAACAAATACTACCTAAATAAAACATCATCTTTAGTAAAAAAAAATGTTGCCTCACATCTTGCACAGTAATAACCTTTCATCTCTCTCATATTCTTGCTTTTATTTCTTACAGAATGCCTTCATTTCAGCAGGACCATCGAAAAATATTTTAGCCTGTGAAGCTTCACATTGGTAAAAAGGTTTAAATGTTATTGGCCTGCTCTGAATGCAATCCTACTACTCTTGGAGGACTCTGCATAATATCTGAACTTTCCTCGATGCATCAGTTGAAAAGATACTTGTCTATAACTTTTATTACATTTCTCCCTGCAGTTTTTATTGCCTCAGGGTTGTTCTCTTCATTTGCAGTGAGGTTCAGAAAACCTAAAGGGCAGGTCTGAGAAAAAATATATTCCAAACTTGAAAGTTCAAATAGTTTTTTTGAGTTTTACATGATTAAATTCTTCAAAATTCCAACTCCATGCAGTCATTTAGAGTTGTACAAAATGCAGTCATGCTTCTATAGCAACTTGTGTAAATCAAAGTAGGCATGTCAAAATTAATTACAAAGCCAGATTTACACATGTACAGTTCACCATATCAATTATTTACTATAGGTCCTTATAACTGAAGTGCCTAGAGTATAATTTAGTAAAAGGTCCTGTATGATACCAGAGGGAGCAAATATTTCTGAAAGGCTTTAAGTTATCTTGCCAGGAAAGTCAATGAACCTCTGCCCAAAAGAAAAAAAAAATATTTATTAATGTCTCTCATTTCAGAGACATAATATCATAGAATTTTCAAATTTAAGACATTACATTTTATCTTTAATGTAAAGATATGCATCACATATCACGGAATCATAGAATGGTTTGGACTGGGTGGGATCTTAAAGATCACTGACTTCCAACTCTCCTGTATGGTATGTCTTATCCTCTACTGTGAACAGTTTTTTTTAAAATATTGTAAAACCCAGATAGATATTTAAGGATTTGATTTTTACTTTTCTTGGAATTTCTACAACTTGAAAAGAGACATGCACATCTAAAGCAAGCTACATTTTACACTGAGGACACCAAAACAGTAAATCAAACAGTAAAATTCTCTGAAGTGGTGCACAGAAATTTGCCTTCTCTTCAGAGAGCTCTAGTCTCAACATCATAGCTGTCCTACAAGAAGAAGGGTACATTGGGTACATTTATCCTGAAAAAGCAGCATTTCCAAATATACATAGGCATAACCACAGAGAAAGCAAGCACATGCTAGGAATATGTATATGATGTGTCTCAAGGAAGAAAACTACAAATATGTGAAAACAGAGGAAGTCTTTTTTCAAAACCTTTACAGTGACACATCAGCTTCCATCTACTGGTATCTCTGTTCTTAAGTAATTAATGCATTTGGTCTTCTCTCACAAATAGAAAACAGAATTAAGAACTCAGTCATTAAATTTACAACTACAGAAGGAACTTTACCATTCACCTCAGCAATATCCACAAGCATGTCTCATTTTTTTCACTGGTGCTCTGCAACAACAAAAATTTTCAGCAGCCATAATTATGGTTAATCTTAATGTGATCCTTACTCCCTCACACTATAGCTTCTGCAAGAGGTGACAAACTACAGCACTTTGGAAACACATTCTTGCCAGATTCTTCAGCAGATGACAAAATTATACAGTATCTATCTCCTGGTCTATAAGAAACTGAAAATGTGACTGGTGTGCCTTCACATATTGTTAAGAGCACACACTAGTAGCACTACCAGTAAGCCAGGCCTAATGCAAATACAAAGAGAAATCTGTATTTTTGGAGAATATAGCTCAGCCACAGGCAAAAGTGCACCGGGAAAAAGGGAGACCTTGTAGAATATATATGTCTCTTAAATTGTTTTGGTTTAGTTAAATTATTTTTATTGTGAACACAGTGTTTATAGCCACAGATAAAATAATTTCTTCAGAGGGATTTGAGCTATAAAGGATTATTATTTATACAAGGCTTCCCCTTTTTTGCATTTAGAATGCAAAACTAATTTAAATCGTTACAAGCAACTGCTTTAACTCTCATTATTTTACAGGCCCTTCCTTTTACCTATGTCACTCCTCATTATCACCTCCACTAAGCTAACGCATTAATAAAATTTCATCTGCGGCTGTGGTATGCAAGGGAATAATATTTAAGTTAAGCCATTGTGCCATTTGTCCTTATCAAGCCTTTAAACTGAAGTGAATACAAGTTCAATCCCTTCATGTTTTTCAAGTTTAGTACCAAGGCCAGATCACAACGCTGAAGACAATCTCTCAGATTAGAAAGTGTGCTTGCATAGGCTAGATATGAGGACCCTGAACATTTTTGAAGATCAGCTTTTGATTTGATTACAAGCAAGTTTTCCTCTCTAATTTTTCATATCCCACTTCTCAAATATACTTCATTTCAAGAACCTGCTTTGCAATGGAGGAGTTTCTGGCAAATGAAGAATGTTGTAAATCATACAGCCATAATGAAAGGTAAAAGCTACATTAAAATTCACTGTGCTCCTCTGCAGGAATTTGTAGCAAAGATATGAGTAACGTAAGTTCACGTGTCTGCACGAAAATAGTCTCTGCTGTACACTCATCCATTAATGGAGGGAAACAGAGTGGTACTTAAATAATGCATACAGATTCCACAACTGCTCAGGACTGAAAATGGATACCAATGCAAATAAATCAGTACAAAAATAAAGCCAAGAACTGCACAATTTCAAATCATAACTTTGTCAGAACAGCAGAACTGTTCTGAAGTGAAAAAACAACAACAAAAAAAGAGTTTAACTGGGAAAGCAAAAGCTGTGCACAAAAGCTAAGCAAAACAAGGGATTTTGCTGCTTCCCATGGGCAAGTGGGTGTTCAGCCATCACTCCAAACGTCCACTCCTTCCTCCTTCCCCCCCCACTTTATCTACGGAGTGTAATGCTGTGTGGTCTGGAATGTCCCTCTGGTCAGTTTCAGTCAGCTGTCCTGGCCGTGTCTCCTCCCAGCCTCCCAAGCAGCCCCATCTTCCTCACCAGCATGGCCTTACAAAAAGCAGAAAAGGCCTTGGCTCTGTGTAAGCCCTGCTCAGCAACAACAAAAACATCTCGATATTATCAACCCTGTGTTCAGCACAAACCCGAAACACAGCCCCACACCAGCCGCTGGTAAGAACATTAACTACTGCAGCTGAAACCAGGGCACATCACCAGTTCTGTATCCTAATGGACAGAAAGCTGCAGTATCATTTCAGAGGTAAACCTGGTGCAGCTGGAAGAGGGGAGGAGAGGAACCTTCTTTTATTAGCTGGTATGCTCCTCATCCTACAAGTCTAGCCTTATGCCACCTAACCGGTCTCTGCTCTCACAATAATGCAGCTTCTCCCCAAACACCAAGGGTGTCCATGCTATACCATTATCATCTCTTCTGTCCCTTGAGCCATACAAAAACATTTCCAGTTTCTTCTCAGGTCCCCACAGCTTTGATAGCAAGAGCCAGAAAAGCCAACTCTTAGGAAGCTAAGCTAAAGATAAATCTAATGTGATATGTAAATCAACAAATGCGACATCCCAGACAGTTTAATTCTTTTACCTTTCTCTGATTTCTAGAGAGCTTCTTATCCCAGGAAGATATCCACATCAAAAATAGAAAGCAGAGCAAAATAAAAAAAAAAAATATACAGGAAAATTCACACTGTAATATGACTGCCTGGACAGAGATAGCCAGAAGAAATAAATGGTCAGGAAAATAGAATTATGCCCTTTGTGATGACCTGTCAGGGTCCCGAGGTGAAACACTATCTCTGCTGTTCATACTTTATCTGACCTCTTAAAGAGGGAAATGAGCTGCAAGTCAAATCAGATATTCATTTTCCCCTAAATGCAGGAGACACAGGAAGCTTCATAAATATATCAGTTCTCACTGTGACAGAGAAAATAAAACATATCACGTCTAAAAAGTGAAGGTCAATCCTTCAGACCTGCCATTCTTCAGAAAGTAACAGACCTTTCTTCATGTCAAAAACTGAGCCTTTCTTGAGTCATTATATAGTAACATAGCTTCAGAAAAACTGAGAGGAGGTGGGCATCAGTCAGATGTGTGTTGCCAGCAAATGGAAAAGGTGAGGTTTGGTAATTATGTCATGTTCTTATTTTCTGTTCTAGAAGTAAAATGATATTTTGAAGAAGAAACTGAATTATTAAAAAGAGCATATTGATTCAGCCTGCCAACAAGACACTGCAATATTCATTTTTCATTAACAGCTTTCTTAATATACTGTGTGATATATCCTAACAAAGGTGTTTATCAAATCAGCACCAATGTGGGGAATTTTAATAAGGCAAGCCTTTACTATCACACAGATTACACCCATTTATTATCTAGTACCTCAGCCAATTTCAGCCTCTTTTCCCAAAACAATCTGCCTCCAGCTACTATCCAAATTTGTCCCTGTAAAATGTTATCATGAATCTTGAAAAACTGTGAAAAAAAAATGAAAAATAGTTTGGTGCTGGAAGGATTATATGATGAGGACAAGAGAAAAAAGCATATCTGTAGCAAACAAAAAGGGGGTCTTCCCTTTGCAAAGTCCTCTTGTAAATATCAATATCTTTAACTGTACACACATGCTCAAATTCCAATGGCTTCAGTAGGACTTTATAAGCAACTTACAGTTAATAATTGCTAAATTGTTAAATATTTTTCAGAACACTGCTGATTTTAATCATGTGTTTCACCAGAATCAGTTTCATGTTGGTAAAGATTAAAGGAAATGCTATTGGCTATGACTTTCCATTTTATCCAATTCAAGACATGGAAGGCAAAATACAAAAAGAAATAGTCTTTTTTGCCCGTGAAACACAGATAGTTCCAATACCCACATTCAAGTGCAATATTAAGGACTGTGTGGTTTCAGCTGCTAATAATTATGGTAGGTTGATGGCTTTATCTACTCATCCCTCATCAAGATGGCTTTCTTTGCTATGCAAGATTCTTTGTCTGCCTTTCTTGATGAAATGAAATGCTATTTAAAAAAAAAAAAAAAAGAAGAAAATTTTGAAATCGAGTGAATACAATTAAATGGAATGGGATGACATAAGGTGCAGTGAAAAGGACCCCAACATGCCAAAATGATACCTAGTGAAATCTAGAAATCAGTTAAAGGATTGAAACTAACAGGAGAGAAAATATCATGAAATGTATTCTAGTGGCACAGTGGGGCTGGAGTTTCAGCTGATGGGCATTTCATGGGGTCTGTGTCTCTGGTTTGGCTCAGGCAGGGGCTGGTCCTGGTGTCTCTTCTCTTGGCAATGTTAGGGCCTGACAGAGTTGAGCGAACTCTGTCCAGGATTTTTGATCAGAGAAAGTGACATCCAACAGAGGACACCCCAGAGAAAATCTGTACATACACCCACACATTTCTGTATTTATGTCTTTCGTTATCACTCCTCTTTGCAGAACCTCACCTTATTTTCTTTTCAAAGTTTTAACACTTAAAATTAAGTGAATAAGTTCCTTTTTTTTCCTTGCCTGATGTAATATCTGAAATAAGTTAATAGAGTGATGCCTTTCTTGCACCCATATGTTTTGTGGCCATTAGGAAGACACCAGAAAGAGAAAACTATTTGTTCTTTCAACACAGTCTAATGTCCCTAGTAAAAAATAGAACCCTGAAAAAAGAATGGTTTCAGAAATATGCTTGTGAAAGACTAATTTCCTGTCTGAAGAGGGAACTCAACCTTCAGTAAACTCACTGTAACACCTCGAAAGTCTTTAGCAGTTATGAATATATATATATATGTATTTAAAACTAGATTTGAAATCTGGTGTTTTAAATAAAACAACATTTTCATAGGACTATTATTTAAACTTTTAACATTTCTAAAACAGAGATAAATGTTCTTCCTTAAATACATACATTCTTAGCAAAAAAGAAAAAATTATAATCTAGGAGACAATCCTTTTGTCTCTATATCTTAACATTTCTTTATTGCACCTAATTACCATCAAGCCATTTACTGATTTCCAGCAAAGGCTATAAATCTTTTCCTACTGCAATCCATGCCAAAACCCTCCCTTGCTTGCAAGTATTCCATGTGCAACCAGGCAGTTAGAAAAATTCAGGGATTTTTGAGTCTGTGAAAAAACTGCTGTTCCCTTTGCACTTAGCTGAGCTCAGACAGCATTTTAAAGTCTGGGCAAAAGCATGAATACCGTGAATGTATGTGTGTGGGAAATAGGTACTTATTTATATTATCAGAATCATCAAAATGTTCTTATTAAATAGGACCCAAGATCTTTGTGTTTCACAAACCTTTGAATAGCCAGAGTGCATGTGTAAAAATAATATATTTACATAATAGAGTGAAAATTAGTCCTTTAGTGTCCTGACAATTAACAACTTGATAGCAGCTAGTTCCTTTTTAAAGAAATAAATTTCTTTTTAAAGAAATAAATTATCAAGAATAATCAAAAAAGAAGCTAGATTTATTTGGAGACAGATGGGGTGAGAAAAGTCAGTGGTAGAATGAAAACATTTAAAGTACAAGGATTACTCAGACAGAAAGAACAGACTTCCTGACCTCTGTAAATATTGCAGAGAGATTTCTGACACTGAGGAGAAAAAAACCATAGAATTTCATATGCACCTGTGTCAGCCTACCAAAGAAACTAAAGGGAAGGAAAAAACAGCTTTCTCTTTTCACAGTCCATGGTTAATTAGCATTTGATTTTGAACAAATCTCAATGACCACATCATCTGCATTGCTAACAGATGAGTAGGATGTGATATACACAACCACTGTCCTTCTATTAATTTTTATCTATTCTGAACTTCCAAACAATTAGTCATTTGCTATTACTCAGAATTTGCCATTTACTACCATTTGAGTAAAGTTCATGTTGAATTTTATTCTTAGGCTGCAATAAGATAATGACTTGGGACTCATGCTTAGAAAACTTTTACTTAAATAACTTTCAGAATTTTTTTTGGTGACAATAAGTTTGTTGGAACTTAGCCCACTGATGAGTTGTAGACAACACATCAGAGAGCATGGGTATGAAATTGATATTGTGACCTTTATAGAGAAATACATTCCCCTAGCCAAGAGCCTCAGAAAAGCCAGACTGAGACCATCCTATCAGGATAATTTACCTGGTTATATGCAGAGACATATAGATTCCCTGTTTTTCTTCCTCAGGACATGCTTACTAGAATAATATTAACAACCTAAGTATAGTCTGTGACTTACTGCTGTCGTTTTGAACACCTTAATTTCCACAGAATCCCCATTAAAATATTTTTAAATTCAGTATTTTTATAACAGATATTTGCTTCTGAAATTAATGTGTGCAATTTTATCTCTAGAGCTTTAATAACACTATTTTGAGTTGGTCTGCTTCTGATGTCTCACAATTTGTAGTTCTATTAGACAGTCAGAAGCTTGAAATACCTGCTTATGAGCATTAAAAAAATATAAAGATTTGGATTAATGTTTTTAAACCTCAGACTTACAGTAACAACAAAGTATGACTGGATATTTGCTCAACAGCCATGAGGCTGAGAAAGATCTCTAACAAAGCAAGAAATTTGTATGGAACAGAAAATTTCAAGGCAGCTAGAGACAAGAAACACAGCATGTGAAAAGGTCACAGCTTTCACCACAGCTTTCACCCTGTTGGGAAGCACCAAAGAACTGCATGGAGAACTAAAGATTGAGGATCCCTCTGATGTCTACATTACTGCAGCCACACTTTTTTTCTGTCCCACCTTGTAAGCACAATGGAAGAGGAAAAATGGCCATAGGCTGAGCACAAACCACCAGAGGCAGAAATTACTCAAAAAAGATAATGTAATATTAAAATCAGCAGTAGAAGGCTCTTCTTTATTTAGCCCATAAGGAACCACCTGCCAGCTCCCTCTTTCCCCACACCCTACACAGGAACTTTTCAGGTGACCACGAGACCTCTCTTTCTGTACTTTGCACATTACTTGAGTCTTTCACTTTGAAGGCAAATTAGCAGCATGTCAATCTGAGCATCACAGACAGGTCAGAAGAATCTGGCACAGCAGTCAGGAAAATGGAAGCAGAAATGGACTGACCTCTGGGAATAGAGCAAGCACCTGTTACAGGGAGATGAGCTCATTGTAAGAGACAGTTCGAAGTTCCCTCATTTGCCTCATGACGGTCTCAAGGACAGAGACCGAGACCCTGAAGGCCCCAAGGGACTGTGCATAGGGGTTCTAGCCTGGCTAAGGTGGATGCTTGCCAGGTGTTTGTTTGAAGGTGTGCTTGCTGGGACGAGCAGCATTCCTCAGGAAATTAAAGCAGCCACGGTCACTGCTTCGTGCTTGTTGGTGAAACCACATAGGTACGGCTCGTTCCATATGCTGCACCTGCCTTCCACGGCAATGAGCCCCTCACAATGACTACGGATTTCTCCACCTCTTGGCCAGTTACCCCTCACTTTGCAAGAGGACTATATAAGTGACTGTCTAAGGTAACTTGCTTTGTGATCACCCCATGGAAGAAGACACGTCTATTGGCGATGGCCATGAGGACTCGTCTCTTCTGTTTGCCAGCTATTCCCTTCCCCTGCTTTCTCTCTCCTTTGTATCCTGTGTTTCTTTTCCTATTTTCCCTCTGTCACATAACTGTGTTGTTAGCACTCAGTAAAAGTGCACTGCTGTGATTAAACTGAAGTCCCCTTGTGCGTCTTTTGCACTCTGAGATCAATAAATGAACCAACGACCCCCGTTTGTGTGAGCGGATTGTGACATTCATGGACAGTTTATGAGGGGAGGATAATAGGATTAGTAACCTTGCTCTGAACCTTGCTTTCTCAATAAGAACTATTTCTCTGATTTGCCAGTCATCACATTTTGCCACAGTATATTCAGCAACCATGTATAAGGGTAACAACTTTTACTTTATCAATAGGGTTAATTAAGTCAAGATTTTAAGGAATGTGTGCAAGTTTTTGCTTTCTGCTTCAATCCTTAGACACAGCAATATAGTGGAGGATGCAGCACTAAGGAGTAAAATTTGATACAGCCACTATCATTTGTCTTTGTCTATAACCTCACATCAATGTTTCCCCCAAATCTTATCACTGTTTTGTCTCTCCTGATGAATATGCTGATGCTGTCTAAATTCTGATTGCTAACCTGTCTGCATCTCCATGCCCATTATCCACTAACACCAAGGCTCAAACTAACTCAAGCTCACCTGTGATGCCCAGTTCTGCTCCGTGAACCTGTTTCCTGGGCCCTGCTGACATGAGATGGTTAGCATGGGTAGATGTATGGCCTCAGGACCTGGATGATGAAGTTCCCAGAAGCAGGAGGAGAACAGAAGGTGATACCCCTGTGCACATGAGGTGAGATAGGCACTTTGGACAGGAAGGGAACTTTTAATACACGAATGTGGCTGACCATGCTTTGAGATGTGAGGTAGGTGCCAGAGCTGAGGGTGGAGGGCCTGGCACAACTGAAGCAATGAGGTGTTGTCTGCTCAGTTCCTGTGCAGAAACACGAATCCTTCCCTAATAGTGTAGAAAAGTACTGTATGTTTTACTTTAGTTTATTTTTCTAGTTGTCATTTAGTTTGTTCCAGAGCTTGGCTTAAATTTTCAAGCCAGTTCTGTCTTAGAATACAACAGTGCTCCATCTGGGAATACTTTAATGTTTCCTATAGGGCTAAAACTGCATTTGCAATGAAATTCACATGAAATGATGGGGAAGAAAGAATTTTAAACCTTGAAATATTGCATTTTTAGACATGTACAATCATGGCACAGAAGTAACAATTTCATTTTTGAAAACTCATATTTTCAGATATCTTTTCCCATAAAAAATATTCCAAATATTCTTACTGTTATGCCTGGAGAGTATGGTATGTTTACCATATAGATTTAACACAGCATAACTAATAACATATTTTCACTTTCATTCCTCACATGCCAACAGTAATTTTACTGCCAACAGAGTTATACTTATTCCACAAAACTGTAGTGGTAGCTATAGTGCCATGACAGTCTATAAAGATTCCAGTTTTGAACTAAATTGAATTTATTTTTTGTTTTCTACTGTAAGTAGTAAACATTTCACTTTGTTCTTAATGAACTTAATCATTCAGTTAAAGAACTTCATAACTCAAGTTTCAGAAAACCTCCATAATAATAAGATCTGGTAGTTTGTAATCAGTCATAAAACTGAAATATAATATATTTTTAAAAGCCTTTGATAAACTAACAATTTACAATAGTTTTTGAAACTGAATTTTACAAACTGGCATCCATCACATTGCTTTTTTTTCACCTTCCTTTGTATTTTTCCCCTACTGCTGAAGCTAAAACAAACAGACAAAATAGTCTAATCTAACAACAGAACTGTTTAGCCAAATGTATGTACTTTAGGTTATTTAATATGTAAAAGTATATTTATATATATGCATACATACAGATGTATGAGTGCTTGTATATCCAAAGACAACTCCATCAGTAAGGAATGGCAGGCAAGCTATTTATCCATAATCAATTTTCTATATTTAAATCAGAACCACATATAACAAATCAATCTGTTACTGACTTAGTTTCATCCCTCTTGTGTTTCTCTAAATGAAGCCTTCACAGGAACCAAATTTCTGGACTGAAGGAGAAAAAGAAAAGGGAAGGGAGGATAATATCCATGCTTATCCTCACAAAAAAGGAGATGAAGACAAGAAAAACCTGGAATTATTATTACCAGAAGAAATTCTGCACTGCTCCCTCCCTTTTACCATTAGATTTAATGAACCCACTGCATGAACTGGTTTAAAAAACGCTAAAACAGGACTCAGACTTTTGGTTTTTACAGTTCTGCTTATAAAACAAAATAAAGCAACAGACCAAATGGCATTTAGTTCATTTCATCAAGAAAACCTTTCAGTCAGGTTACATGACCTGTAGCTCTGCAAACACTCAGAGCAGTTTCCTCAAAGTGAAGCATTTAATCTGCAGAAATGGAACTAAACATAAGAATGGATTTAACACAACAAATGGTCTACATGTACTTAATTTATCTAATGTATCTAATTTAGTGGGGTTTGTAAGCTGAGATGGATCTAGGTGCTTAAAGGACTATTGCACAGAGTTTCTTCATCAGCCTGTTCCCTCAAATCATACCCTGATACACCTTTATTTCAACTCCTCTGGGATAGGCTTTCCAACTAAAATTACTTTGTTCCAGAAAATTTTCTCTTTTTACATCCCAAGACCATAAATGAAATCATTTTAGAGCTCCCAGGCCAATAGATATAAAATTTCAATGGTGCCAAGTCCTACACCTGTTGGTAGAAGCTGAAAAGATGTAGAAAGTTGAAGAGTTTCAGCCAACAAGGGACAAAATTTCAGTAATGACAGGTATTTCTGTGGGTTGTGAAAAATGTGTGAGGGGTTTTTTTTTAAAGTGAATAACTAAGTGTATTAGGCTGCAGTATTCCAATGTTGTTTAAAACCTACGAAGTTAGTTCATAGTCTGGTATGTGTCTTCTTAGAGGTTTGTTTTCCAAAACATGGGCCATCTGTGTATGAGTCACTGCACACTCATTAAACTAATTCCCCTATTTTCACAAAACAATCTCATTAAAAGCAGGAGAGTAGGACTAAAATGGTAATTTCTGTCACTTCAATGCCCTAAACCAATATCAGACTCTTTCTACTTTTCTATAAACACCACTTCATTGTATTGACTTTCTCTTGCAGTTTACATGTTGTGAAGAACCAATTTCATTTTTATTTATGCTTCAACATATGTCACAAATCTGTTTTCTGACACGGGGTGAAAAATGACAGCAGAGGCTGTACACGTGCTGGGAGCCTTAGCAGGTGCCACGTATTTAGGAAGCATTTGGGAGAAAATAGAGGGAGGCTCTGTCCCTGGGGAGATTCTGCCTCAGGGGAGAGAAAACTTCCATGGTTGAACTGCCATTGACTTCCCTCTTGGAGGCAGGCAGACCCATGCATAGCTGGGAAAAAATTCCCAGGGAACTGGGCTGTGGGAGGAACCTTAGCACATAAAAGCAGTGAATCCCCCTCCAGTCCGGACTATATCTTTTGTCAATAAACACGTCTAAGATACAATATTTGCTGCTTTGGAGCTTTATTTTCATCCAAGAAATCTATCAAAAAGAATCCTCCCCAACTCCCCTTACAGCAGGATGGGACACATATTCCAGCACGGAGGAGTAAAATGAAATTTTCCAAATCACTTGCATTTTTTGGGTTAGACAACATGACTGTCCTTTTGGCATACAAATTGAGATTTTATAGCCTCAAGACTTATTCCATTATCCAAGAACTATTTGAAGCCAGTATGCCGTTATTAAATAGGACTTATTAAAAATGGTGTTAGATTGATCCATTGATTGATTGATTGAATACCCAAAGATCTGTGTGAGTCTTGGTACTGCTGAGCATGGCAGTATTTCTCTAAAATAAGTTATTCCTAGAGCTAGGTCTACACATGGTTTAAGCAAGAAAAGTTACTCTTGGTTCTGTCCCCTTTGCAGGTCAGCAGGTATCCTTACCTGAAGACTGGGGAGAGCCTTGAACCTACCTGCAGAATAAATGCCATAACCATTAACTACCTTGATTTTGGATTGCTCTGTCCCTGTTACTGCAGATTTCCATCTTACCTCATTACCTACTGGACTAGAAGAAGAGAGAAGGAATGCGTGACATTTCAGCCTAGTGGTGAGATCTACCAGCAGAAATCTTGGAGTTGAAATCCTCCTGTCAAGTTGCAGTCTAAAAGAAGTGCTTACATCAATACCATGAATTGGACTGTGGAGCTGCACAGATCCTAAGCAGTGGACCTTAAGTACAGTGCTTAAGCCCTAGTGGGCACCAGCATTACATATTCACTGCTTTTGACCATTGCTTTCCTGCTCTGGTAGACCACTCTCTTATATAATAATACAGCGTTTTCTGGTCACAGCTTTCTCTGCAAAAATATTGCAGTCTGCTTCTCTCAGGACCATTAAATACCAAAGTGCTTTTAAAAGTTAGGTGCTGTGACAGAAACCTTCTGTAATTAATCCCTAGAATTCTGTGAATGCGTGGGGGACTGGGTTGGAGACAGAGAGAACCACTCACCCAATGTTCATGTGGCAACAGAGAATGTTTATTCTCAAGCACCTCTTCATAAAGGGCATTTGAAAAACCCAGTCTGGATAGATCATTGGTCTGATCTTTTACACCCCCCAAATCCTGGACCAGTGATATGCCTGCAGCTTAGGAAGGAACGTAATTGGTTGAAGTTCCTGTCAGTCAACCCAGGGGCTAGTTTATGGAGCCAGCTGGGTAGCTGAATTAATTTACCGAGTACAAGCCAGCTTGTACTGTGATAGAATGTGGCAACAGAATTCAAATCCTAAGAACTTTGTTCTTTATCCTATTTTTGAACCCTATGTCCTCAGCATAAAGTTTAACAAGGAGGATGTTTCAACAGGGAGATTGCAAACACAATGATGCTTTGAACTAGTATTTGCATTTTTCTCAGAAGACAACACAGGTGAAACCCTGTTCTCCTGAAAGTCAATAATAGTATTGTCATTTCATTCTCTCTGGGACAGAGGCTCAAATGCAGCCTTAAGTGAAGAAAAGAAAGCTCTATTGTCATGGTGACTCTGAAGACAAGGGGAAGAAAGGGAAAATATTTGGATGGAATGAGAAAGAAGAAGGCATTCTAGTTTCTAATATTAAACTCATAATTCTAGTTACTAACTAGCATATGTAGTACATACAGACAGACGTGGAGCTGTGTGAAGTAAGGAGGGCCTAGGCAGAATCTTACCCACGGCACACATATTAAAAGATTGTTCCTGCATATTTCCACAAAACCCTTCATAGAGAACACAGGCAAAACTGTTTCACTTGTAAAAACCAAGCTGGGAAAGTAAAAGTGGGTGACTACAGTACATATTCTAAGATTGGATTTAATTGCTGGTACGAACTGTAAAGACTTTCTCCCTCTTAACAGAAAAATGCAGAGAGGTTGGAACTAGATATCTTTAAGGTCCCTTCCAGTGCAAAACATCCTATGATTCTATACTTTTATAACCTGGACTTAAGTTTCCTACTCTTTGAGTACAAAACACTTTTTGAAGGACTGCTCTTTCTTCAGTTAATCATTCCCCTATACATAACATCTGACCCTTGAAATTTCATTAACATACCATTAACGGCACTATTAATATTGGTATCTTAATACAGAAATTAATCTTATGGTGTAGAATTAAAATAAAACTGAAATTCTCAGCATTAAATGTGTAAGCTAATGCAAAATTCAGTCTCATGCTGTGGGACCACAATCATCATGTCACTAAGACTCAAAGTTTAGCAGCATAAGGCTGCACTGGATCAAAAGTGTTTAATTGTCACTGATTTGTCAGTGATTTTAGAGTGATGGTTGTTCAACTATATCTGTTAACAACTTCTACTCAAATCTGCTTTAATTAGATCTTGCTTAGGATATTTGCTTTGTCGGAAACTTGCTAAAGTGTTTCAGAGATGAGTACATGAAGTCACATCCAATGGGCAGGAATGCTTCATAATTCTGATTCTTTCGTAATATGCATGCAAATAAATACAAGCATTGATTAGTACATCAGTTATAACCTAGGAAATTTACTTCAGTATTCCTAATGTCCATCCAATATCTTTTCTCTGAAATAATATTAAATTCTTAATTCCCAAACTGGGCTTCTCAGATGCCTTTTCCTATTGAAAAAAAAAACCAAAATCTTTTGTTATTTTGAAAAAGACTGGTTTTTAATTTCCTTGGCTAATCTCCAATTTTAGGCTTCAGAAAAGGTCAGCACCTTTAACTCCTTCTGGAAAAATCCATTTCTACTTTGATTCCTTTCTTTATTCCTTTTTTCCCCCCAATTCTATCCAATTATTAAAGATATTCTTTCAAAAGCAACCTCTGAAAAGTATTATATTAAAAAAAAATCAAAATCAAACAGTTCAAATAAGCCACATCAATAACAAAAAAGAAGTGTTCCAAACATGGAGTATGTCCTACTGTTTGTTCTGCAAAGTACTGGATTTTGGCAAGCTTTTGGACATTGCAGAAGTGATAATAAATCTCTTGGGGTTTCCTTTTGCTACAGCTGCTCAATAAGTGATCCTTTTTTATATATATGATCAAGATTTTTCTGAATACATGAAAGCCAAGAACATTCAGAGAAGTCACCTACGCAGATTAATTTTTCTGTCTTCTGTATTTAATGTAGTACATTGTGTTGTGGATTCAGTGAACTTATATTTGGCATTCCTTATGTTTAGATGACAGGGACTGTGTATGTGATTGTGCCTAGCTTATATAAACCTAATTTATAAAAGACAGAATTAAAGCAAATTTTTAACTTCTTTGGTGAATGTGCAACAATATATTAGTTGCACATGTTTTAAACTATTCAGTCTTTGAAAGCTGCTACAGGTAAAATAAAGATCAAATAAAACACTGAATTTGGGCTGCATTATCTACTCCATGGAAAGCATGTAATTTTCTGGTGGCAACTAAACCAGCCACTTTTCAGGCACAAAAACAGCAAATATGACTATTGGAAAAAAAGTTTTTACATCCTTTGAGAACTTGGGAACTTTTCCTCATGAGGCAAAAGCAAACACAGAGTGATAGAACTGGAAAAGTAGTGTTTCAACACAGTCATTGGATGTCTGGCTCTTTCCTGAAGAATTTGGGTCCTTTTAAGAGAGAAAAGACAAGTTTGGGGAAAACAGTTTTCTTGGACACATGCAGAAGATTCAGGAAACAGCAAGCAATCCTTGGTTTCCTTCCTTGATAACCTATGAATTACAACTTTAAAGAATTGAAAAAACCTCTAATATTTTGATAAATACCAAAGAGAACACAAAAGATATTTCTATTCCTGCCTTTCACTAGGCTGTTGTTTTGGTGGAAAAAGTTACCACTTGTAGGAAGATTCCCCTTTCCAGACATCCAAGAGAACCAGAAAGAATTATTCTTTCACCCTTAAAGTGATACTGAACCTCTAGTCCTTCACTGGTCTCCAAGATCATATTACATAGATTAAATGAAATGATTACAAGATTTGTTGCAAAATAATGAAAATCTGCTCCAGGGTAGAGTTTGGACTAAATGGGCACATACATTTCCCTGCTAGTGTAGGTAAACATGTATAAAGAAATGATTGAAGTGACAGAGGTTAACAAAAAAATAGGTGTAGCATCTTTATAGACAGGTGTTTCATCCTGAAGGGAAAGTAAGAATTGAGTGGAAACATTAAGTTCAGAGAAGCAGATTGCTGCTACAGTATAGCAGGTCTATTTGTCATATTTACTGTGGCACTCTGAAGCACTTCTACCAGAAGACAACAGGCTGCCTTTTCATTCATAATTCATCCTGTTTGCAATACAATGACCCTTTGTCATAATGAAGACAAAGATTTCACGCCTCTGTAGCATCTTTCATCTAGGTGAATCACAAATCACTTAAATTTCACACTACTTAAACATATTGCATTTAGAAATTTTTTTTGCAGCCACTGAAGTAGGGCTGTTATTTCTTCTGGTGCCGAGAGAAAACTGAAATGGATGGAAAAGCCAGCTTAGTGACCCCTTGATACATATCCCTCTGCCTCCTCTCCTCTACAACACACTAATGGAATTGTGAAGTCTCTTCATTTTGCAAATAATTTCTGCAGTTCAGCAGTTTTGCACTTCAAGCATCATAAGGTATTTTTCTTGGAAAGTCTTCTGTTGTAACTATTCAGTCATGATGGGGGTGTATGCACGGTGGTAGAAGATACAACATTCTGGCTATTCCCACACTATATACCTGAGACCAGTCTCCTAGAGTAACTTAAAACAAACTGCAGTAAATTTGTGGTGACGTTCTTGTGCTTGAGAAGCTAGAATTCAGACCTTTGATTCTTACATTTTCAGAATGCCTGAAAGTATTACTTTTCCATTTTTCCTTCACATAATTTTAAAACTTGCTTTACGTCTTGCACCTTTTTGACAAAATAGGTTTGAAGCACATAATTATATTATATTATCATATTATATTAATTATAACACAGGTTTTTTTCTGACTTTTATTAATAGGATAAGTGTTTGCATTGCAATCTTTAAGCTTATTTTTTTAAAAATAAGTCCAAAATTATATGAATTTAATTTTTTCCTGCCATTCTACCTGCTTCTGCCCATGCTAAAATAGCAGTTAAAGGCAGGTAGCATCTGTTAACCTCTGCAAACCACTTTGTTTCATGCTATTCCTGTATCATAGTTAACTATTTTACCCCTGAACAAAAAGGGAATTTTTTCCACAAATTACTACAAAATCCCTTTCAGATCATTACCACTCAGGTACAATTGTCATAGATTTGTCTTGGATTCTTTACCTGTCTTAAAATCATAAAAGGTCACATTGAACCTGGTTTCTGCTTTCACAGCACCTACACCTACTGCAAAAGGTCCTTGCATCTAAAAGGAGACACATACAGCTGCTAAAATAAGTTTTACCTACTGAGATTGTAATAATCCAGGAAAAACACAGTCCAGTATTTTAAAACACAGTGTTGGAGTAAAATCATATGTTTTGTCTTTGATCATTGACTACAGCAGGATCTTGATTAACAAAAGCCTAGCAAAAATAATCAGCTTCTAAAATCACGGATAAATTATAACACTCTTTTGTTACATTATAGCAGGAACTTACAGTTATTTCCAAACATACAGTGCCAAAGTTACTCCTAATTTAACTGCAATAAATTCTCCAGAATTAGATGAAGAATGAGACAAATTAATTCAAATGAAAAGGGCAACTATTTCAATCGTTGTTGAATAAAATTATTTCTTACCTGGTACACCCAAGTGTTGGATTTCAGCAGGCATTTTCTTTTTATTTTTCTGTGACAACATAATGTCATAGAAGAACATTGCTCCAGTAGTAGTTGCAGATAGTTCAGTTCGGGGAATCCAGAAAACAAATTTCATGTCAGAAAGTGTTGTTAAATACTGAGAGTGATTAAACAAACTTAATCATCAAGATCCCTTTTCTTGATGGAATTTTGCAAATAAGGACTTAGCACCATGGAGTCACTGAGGAAAATTAATCCAAATTATCTAAAGGTGCTCCCTCTTAATGTTTTTTATATACCATACTAAAGACTAATTCAGGATAAAAGGGCCTTAATTAAATTTTAGTGTTATTATTTTCAAAGCAAATTAAAGTTACTAGCATTGGAACCATTTCTGTTCTGACTGGGGGCATTTATATAGGCATTCAACACTGCTTAACTAATCCACGTAGAAAACTAATTAGGCTTAATTTTCCTGGGTGTTCTCACATGAACAGGCTGATAGATATGCACTGAGCAAATCCCATTTCATATAAAATATCAGAGTTGAAATACAAGAGCAGAAAAGCCTACACCATGTTCTCCGACAGGCAAATCAAGTATTGATTGTTGCAGTCAGCATTGCTTGAGAGATGAGCAAGAGGTAGTTTATAAAAGCCAGTTCTGTTGAGCCAGACCCCACTCTCTCCAGCTCAGACCTGCTTCCTCACTTCCTTCTGTCAGAAAAACAGTAAGACATTTTGAGTAAGACCTATGCTTCTAACCAATTCCATTGGTAAAGAAGAATTGGAATGGCTGAAGTCTACCTGGAAAGTAAATAACAGATTCCTTGAAGAGACAGACAGAGCAGAGAGAGTAAAGCAGAAATAAAGCTTACACAGAGGGAGTTTAAAGGAAAAAAAGGTGACACACTGCTAGCAAAAGGTCTGCAGTAAATTGAACAGGTTGAAGAGAAAACATAACTGAGAGGTTAGTGTTGAGGCTTAGAGATTAATTTCTTTCATGATAATTTGAAGACAGTCTGAAGTAACAGTATACTGATTTTCTTCATGGGAAACAAATAGAGTACATTACCAAATGTACTGTCTGCAAATAATGTAAAAATACAAAAGAGAAGAGATATAGAAGAGGAATTAGAAGCCCAGCCTTCTATTTATCAGACCTGTCTTGTTGGAAGAATTCTAAGAAGTTTGCATAGTAGAAGAATGGACCAATCCGAGCTGAAACGTTTAGCAATAAGGGACTCATAGTAAAATAAATATTAAGGTTTAATTAACAAGTTTTGATCACCCCATTTGTGATAGCATATTTAGTACTTCAAATTAGAGCTTTCTATTTATTATACCAATGCTATTTAAAGAAAGAATAAACAAAAAATTCACAGTGAGCTAAAATTTACAGCAAAGTATCTGCAAAACAAAAAGGGTTACCCAATGGCCCTTAGTGCAATACAACTATTTATTAAAAAAAACCAACAAAACAGCTGAATTTCTTTACAGAATGCTTCCCCTGCAATGCAGTTGTGAGTTCCTTTTATCCCAGACTACAAGAATTAACTCCAATCATGCCTTTATCTCTACCATCCAAAGAGAAATAATACGGGTTTCTAACACTAGGATGCTTAAGATGAAAATCTTTTTGCACACTAAAAGTATATACTGTCTAGCTAGTGAGGAAATTAAATTCTAGATTTGGGACCACTCTTCAAGCAATAAGCTGAGGGTCTTATAACATGAGAAATAGGAACACACCTTTTTCTGTCATTCAGGTTAGTAAGAGTTATGAATGTGAAACAGAAATCTGGATCCAGACTGTATCTATCCACATATTGCCTATTAATTCAGAAGGCCATGGGCTCATTTAGAGATCATATATAGTCCGTGATTAATGTACAACCGCCAAGATGTCAATAGTATAATGACAAGAACCATGGTGGACCTCTGTGGCTCCATCCAGTGGATTTAAAGACATCCACTGTGTTTAAAGCCAGTCCCAGGCCAAAATAAGTGCCTGAGTCAATTGCTTCTATGTTGATGTGTCCTTGGCACTGACTTCCTCTGCAAAGGAAGAATTCCAGGCACATTCAGTGCTTAGAGTAACCTCCAGTGCAGAACTATTTGTAGCGTGAATGGCGTGACACGCAAGAGAGACTCCAACCCTTTTATCCACCTTGTGGGGACAATCTTTCTAGAAGGTGAAATATCATCAATCCTATACATCTGTTCAGGCTTCCTATCACAGGCTCCCGACCACAGACATTACTGGCACCAGGGAGCAGTTGCATCTTTATCAAACAGAAAGACAGCATAACACTGCCCTAGGATTATACTACCAGATGATTTAATTTCAACATGATAAACCTCTAGGGGTGGCTAAATTAAACCTTGCAAACCTGAACATACAGTGGACCATTGTAAATCTTTACCAGCTTTCTCTCTTTGTCCAGGAAGAGAACCTGGGAAAATGATGGTAATTCTACTGCTCAGTACATTACCTGTATTCTCACTCCCTTGGGACTGCTGCCCAACTGCTCACAATTTGCTCCCACCCATGCAGTCCAAATGACCATACAGCATGTCATGGCTGTGAGTCCACCTCTAGAAAGGGTTTATTTCCATCATCTGTGTAATAGCCCAAGAGATAGTGCAGAAGCCTCTTTTCCCCTTCCCAAAAGTTTGAAAGATGAACTACAAAGAAGTGAGTGATGAACATGATAACAAGTGTTTCTTTCTTTCACTGTCCTGCATTTTTCTAAGGATTAGATGGGAATGGTGATTGATGCTTTGATGACTGCATTGAAAATAATGTAAAGAGTACCTAGAGCAAAGGGATAGATGTTCTTTTTATGAATGATAAACATGCAATAAGCAAAACATGGTCACCAGAGACTGTAACTTTTCCTTTCTCTCCTAATTGCTGCTTAAAGAGCTAAAGTTTTAAAATTTTATTTCTCAGTCATGTAAATGTCAAGAAAAATTATGCGGAAAATAAAAGCCATAGGCAGTGTAATATCTAGAGAAATTACTGGTAGGTTTTGGAGGTTGCAAAAATTCCATTCAGAAAACATCCCTTCTAGTGAAGGAATCTCTTAAGTCCAATTCAACAGAATGGATCATGATGAACACTTCTTCCTACAAACTCTCAGAGAATCTCCAGAAGTCCACTAGAGGCAAAAAAAAAAAAAAAAAAAGCAAGTCTTTGGAAAAGATCCACATCCCTCCCCCATTATTCAATCATTGTCTAAAGGACTGTTGAAACAAAAATTAACAGGAAGAAAGATGCATTGGATTGGTTTTGGATTTTTGAGAGAATAAACAGCCTGAACAGACTCATGAACTGATGTCTGGGTTGATTCTTAGGCAAGGAATTTGTAACAGTATATCTCTTCTTCCTCCTCCATATTATGCTTGAGTTACCTTGGTCTCACTGGAGACTGGATCAGCCTTACTTTGTTTTTAACTCCTTGATTAAGTACAAAAAAAGGTTAAAATTTCAGTCAGAGGCTTTACATATTCCAGGCAATTGGCAAAAAGTATGTATGAGAAATTAGACAAGATGAATCCTAGCTGAAAAGAGAATCAAGTACTTATTTTATGCTCATTTTGCATCCTAGAGGTTGCATTTTTTATCTTCATTATTGCACTGTTCCCATTATTTTCTCAAGCCCCGTAGGAATAATTGTGAGACACTGGTTTGTAAGGCTGAAATAAAAGCTTATCCAACATAATGTGATGAAAAAAAACTTCAACACAGGTTATTTCAACTAGAGAACTAGATTTGCAGCTTCATCAACTTCAGTTGCTCAATTACACTTTTGTAAGTTAAATGAAACAAAACTGAGCATACATGAAGACTTTGATTGTTTCCTTTTCACTGTTGGTAGAACACAGTTGAGAGCTATATCAACAAAGAGATTTAAGTATCTGAGGCAAGGGGCAGGAAGCCTAAGCCTGATGTTTACATGTCCAAACCAGCTGCTCTTAATTAACAGCTGCTGAATCCTGGAGTTATTTATGTGCCTGCCAATAGACAACAGTAAAAAACTTAATGCCTACTTCTTGCTCATCCACAAAAGTCACACCAGGCATTTTCTCAGTCTCTGTCTCTGGACTCTGAACACCTCAAGTTAAACATTACAAAGCACAGCATAAATGTCCTTAATGCATTTAGCTTTTAGACAGAAACTAGTCTAGAGAGACTTTACAAGCTGCAAACACAGGACTCCAGAACTCGTATCCTATATGGAAGACTTCAAATTCCAGGCTTCAGGAGCCAGAAAATTTGAGAGTATTACACAGATTTGGCTCTACGTATCACATGAGACTACAGTGCAAACAAGCAAATGACACAGCTGAAAAGTGAGGTGGTGAAATATCTGGTTCTCATTTAGAGTCATGGGCTGGACAGCGCAGAGCCAGCAGCTACTGGACTTAGCAACTAAAAACTGGTAGGCACTGGAAGCAAGGTTGTTTAGCCACTTTCATTGAAAATGCTGCTCACTTTTGCATGAAATCATGCTCTTCCCACATCACCTTTAAGACCTTTCCTAAATCCCAGGGTATTCCACTGAGACATGCAGCCAAGAATACAAGAGAAAATAGCCAGAGAGAGACAAAATTGTGTGAAACCTGCTTCCAGATGAGCTTTTAATGCAAGGTGTAATACATTTAGAGCATAGAAAATTACAGTTCCCCGATTCTTCCTTCTCCGCTCTCATCCATGGACTTTGACAATTAAGCTAGGTAGCCTAGCTTTCCCTGCTCAAAGCAGTAGCTGTGTGTAGCAGGGCTAAAGATCATTAAAATGGAGGATAATGTATTTTAAGCTATTAGATCACACATGCATCTATTATCTAGGTAAGATAAAAGTGAATAAATAAGATCTTAAGAACATAACTTTAAGTGTCCACAAAAACAGAGAAAAGGGAATGTTCAAAAGTAAAATGCAGAAATCCAATCTTCTGCAGAGACACAAACACAAATATGTATTTCATTAAATCTAGTCTTTCATTATCTTCCAGGGAGAAGCCTTGTCTGGCTGTAACATATTTTACAGACAGTAAGGGATGCCTAAGAATAGACCATGAAACAAATACAGGTTTTAGCTTTGTTTTTTCTAGAAGAAAATGACAATTTATAGGCAATAGAAAGCGGTGAAGGATGTCAGGCTTTGTCACTCCTTTCTTTTCCAATTTTTTTTCTTAACAAGGTAACTTTGAGGAAAATTTGCTGTAAGATCAGAAGGCCCAACATAAATCACTTAAGCTCTTTAGAATTACATTGACTAGGAAGAATAAGAAAGAAAAGGTATTAAAATTGGTTCTTCTATTTTATCATTGATATGTACAAGATTCTCAAGGCTCAGTAACAAACCAGATGGTTGTGAAACAGAGCATTTTTCTGCCAGGCGTTCCTCTACTCTTTAAGGCTAATTGGCACTATGCACTGAAGAATTACCGAATCTCAAATTAGCTACTTCTGATAGCCTGTCACATCTGTTTGTCTGTCATTCTCGTGATACACTGGGATTGTTGAATAATTTGTTTACAAATAGGAGAACAATCTGTGCTAAAAGTTTTGCAGATGAATAGGGACATCTGGAGAAGAGCAACACTGCATTGATTGTTTCAGAATAGCCCCAGCAGACTGAAAAACAAAAACCTTTGCAGACCATTAGTCAACAAGATGGTATGTCTTCACAGCTCTGTTAGCTTGAGGTACAATTTAAATGTTGTTCCCAGCTCCAAACAATGCTGCTTTATTTCATTTACAACTAGTGTTTCCTGCACCATCAGTATATTTTTTTTCCCAGTTTCTGTCTCTACTATCAGATTGATTTTTGTGAAATAGCCTGCACAGTTGTATGCTTGACTGGACAGAAAGCTAAGGGCCAGTGAGAGAAAATCTTTAGTAAGAAACATCTGACTTGGATGGAGGAAAACAAGTGTCACCAGTGGGCATCACTGTTGAGAGAAAAGAAACATTACTTTGTAGGCAGAGAAAGGAAATTAAGCAGTGACTTCATTGTACTCCATGTTTAATTACCTTTCACTGTAAGAATGATATATCCTTGATAATTTCTTGTGCCATCTTAAACATTACAGCCCATCACATAAAGTGTATAGAATATCCTAGGATTTCACCTTTAGCCAGTGTTTCCTTCAAATGACACGGCTACTATTTTGTGAAATTAGCAGCAACAGAAACCTTTTTCCGATTCTCTACTGGGCAGGTGGGTATCATGGACATCTTCATACTCATTTTAGGATTCAGTTATATCAGTTCTAGAAAAATCTCTTATAATAAAGAGAACTAAGGTCCATTTCTCATTCAAAATCAGCTTGAAAATAAAACCAAGTTTGCAGAATCATGTGGATACATAAAAAAGAAAACATGCTTACAAAAAGGTCTGGTATTACTTTTATAAGAGTAAGTCCTCCCATAAGTTGAGCTTGCTTTATTTTTTGGAATACCTTCTAGTGTCCTTGCAAGAACTAAATAAAATTTGACCAGCAGATGTTAGGTGGGAAGGAAGTATTTGACATTTATAAGATGTAGCAGTGATGAAGGACAGCATGAGAAAATGAGCAGAATTATCAAAAGCCAAATACCATAAAATCTTAGATTATTTCCAAATCTCACTGTTTTAAAATAAAAAATTATTACACGTTACCATGTCTGAACCCTATTCTACCCAGATCCACGCAAGATATGTCTACTTTGTTTCTTCTACCTGTCTATATACTGTGATTTTACTAATATAAATCAGAAAACTTTAAGCTCTAATTCTTCTGCTTCTGACAGGAGCAAAGCTTCTGAGCATGCTGAAATGATGCTGAAATTAAATACCCAGACTTAGCTGTCCTGGGGATGTGACACCACAAACCAGCAGCACAGAGGTGGTTAATGAACAGGATGAGATGCACTAATAAGAGTAAGAAGACAGTATATTAGTGGCCAGGAGTTTCACAAACAGTTCACACAATGAAATATACACAGTATATTTCAAAAGGCTGCATGTTAAAAAAAGGGAAAAAGAAAAACAAAGGGAAAATCTCTATGTCTCTTGGATAACCTTTACAAAGTTGAGGTACTGCTGACCTAGGGGAGCTCTTGTCCAGCAAAGAGATCAATAAGCCCTCTTCCCTCATTTGCAACTATATATATATCAAATCTGATCCAATAGGTGCTAATACTTAGCACTGTGTGACCTAATCAGCATCTTCATTCCAAAGACAACATCATGAATTGAGATTTATGTGCTAGGCACGCTTTGAACATTCAGAAAATCATTATCCTTGCATTGATGGATGCACAAAATACAGAAAGGGTAAAAAAAGACATGGTGTGAGAAGAGAGAATATTATGTAACTTATATTTATCAACCTGATCCACTTAAAGCAGCACAACTAAAGCAGTTATGAAAAAGTAATTTTGCCTAGAAAACTGAGGCATCTTGCAAATAAAATCCAATAAATGTTCTAGTGTAAGAACATTGGGCATGAAATCCACATACAGCACTGTAAAGATCAAAAAAAGAACTATGTGAAAAGGTTAAATTACATGCAGTTAGAACATGGATTTATAGTCACTATGCATAGTTGCTAATACACAAGGAGGAAAGATACAAAGGCAACAAGCAGGGGAATATGGAAAACTGCTTGTATTTTCTTTATCTATTCTAGAATCAGAGGAGTTCTAGACTCCTGGCTAGAGTTACCATGAAGTCCACAAAACAAGCTCAAGAGCAAACACCTAAGAGATAGTCTGGACTGCAGGACTGAAGAGATTGAGATGAGGCAGCGCTGGAGACAGATCATCAGTTCATCAGTGAGGAGAAAGCTGAACAAAGTCACCTGAAGGGACAAGATGACAAATGAATTGGAGGTTGAATTAAGTGGAGCTGGAGACAGCCGAGGGGTACCCCCTTAGGGCACTCAAGCAGCCAGTCTGGTTTCTGTATGCTCTTTCTGGTGTCAGACATGAACACAAGCCATGGTATGAACACCCACACATGTCCTTCTCTCCTTGCACAGCTGCAGCACAGGTGTTTCTGCTTCACTGTCAGCTTTTGAGCACCACAGCAGACCCCTGACACAGACCCCATCTGGAGTGGCTGCATCCTTGCCATGGACCTACAGCAACAAGTGCAAGCCTGGAAGAGTGGGGCTAGTGCTGTCTGTCAGGTTTAAAGAGAGTAGGACCAATCTGCAGTGTGGATTTTTTTTCCCGACTGCAATCTTTGACAAGTTATTGCTTGTTTGAGACTTACAAGCAAGGAAGATAATGCTTTATTCAGAAAAGGACTGCAAAATTACCATTACTTATCAAATAAAAACTAATTGACATCAACAGGAACAGAATAAGATACTTCTTTGTTTTATCAGTACTACTTTATACAACTACTAGCATAATTTCTTTTAAATTAAGCAAAGCAGTAAATAACAGTCCAATACAATACCAAGAATCACATCAAGAATCACATCTGCTGAAAAAATCCTGCAGATAAATTTGTGTTTATTAGACAACTCTTTTATTTGCAAGAAAGTACTGCTAATAAATGATTGTTACAGACAGATAAAATTTTAGAGATGTAACAAAACCACTTTTTGCTGTAAAACTAATGAGATTTACCTGTAGAGCAAATAACACTACTAAGGCTGACTAGTCATTCTCCACTCCAAGAAAATACATATGACTTGAATTTTACACAAAAGACATTATATTGTTAAATGAAAAATGTTAAAATTAAAAAAAAAGTTAAAATTGCCTGTATTTCATATCTAAAATACTTCAACAAGATGGAGAGCTCCCTGCTTTGGTAGGACATCTTCTTGGTGCTAATTACCCAGAATGAAAGGAGCCGCACACCCAGTAATTATAAAACTTCCTCTAGCAAGAAAGGCACAAAATGTGTTATGCTTGTTTGCAAAGAGCAACTTCTCAATGTCCTTCCTTTGAAAAGATAATTTGCAGCTGTTTCAATGCCTTCTTATCCTGCCATATTATGTTAGACTTCTAAACAGAGAGCATTTCATTAGTTCCATATAAATTCTCAAATTTCTTGTAGTTGTTAAAAATAAAAGTTCAAAGTAAGAAAACTGAGACAACCCTTTCTCAAAACAACCAGTTTCCAGGAGAATGTGTTCTTTACTAAATAAAAAATAATACTTTTGTTGGTGTTTCCCAGAGAAAGAATGTTGCTCTGGTTAAATTTAGGTTCATTTTACTCCATAAGCTGTTATTCTCCTCTTCTCCTTGTCTTTGTGTAAGCACACATTGAATTTCTTTTTTGCTCATGTTTAAATGTTGTTGCAAAACCACTGAAAGCTTTGAGTGAAACAGACATCGTGTAGTAAAAAGTTAACTAGCTTCCTAAAATGAGCCTTCCTAAACCTTCAAGGCAGGCTGATTCCAGTTTAATGGATGGAAGGCCATGTATCCTTAAAACAGGGACACAACCCAGATGTTAAGAGCTGTTTCAAACACACCCTAACTTTTCCAAAAACTGGATCACATATTCTGCCTAATATTTAACACAGCATAGAGCATCAAGCCCCTGGTCATCACATCTTGTGCTTAGGCTTCACTGTGATGAAAAAGAAAAAAGAAGTCCCCCCTAACTACTCATTCTGCCACCAGTCTAGACCATGTCCCTTTGTCAAACTCCCAAGAATCAATCTCCAATTCCATAAAAAAAGCCAAGACAAATGTTCAGTATAGAGACTTGTATTATTTGGATCATGGACATAGATAGAGCTCATGGGTTTGAGTGACATACTTGGTCATACAGTAGGCAGATTATGGCAAATAGAAATAGACACCCATGCAACAGAGCAAAGATGCTGCAAATGTTTTCTAGAAACAAACACACCACAGGTTTTGCAATAAAATACAAAAGGATTATTCTTGCATCTCTTCTGTTGCTTTATTGCCTAAAGTTAGAAAAAATCACTCTGCCAAACTGTGCTGTTTCTCAGGTACAGGCTGGAGACAATCAGTTTCTTAAATTTAGGAAGAATCTTGGAAGGTTCATACGTAAGATTTTTATGAGCAGGAAGTTTGAGTAAAATCTAATCTCGATCTCTCAGAAGTAACACAAAGCTGCATACAAACTGAACCATAACTTCCACAGCCTGCACCTTTCTCATCTGATTGTTGCATGACAATGCAGGTCTGTCAGCAGCTACTGCATATGCAACCATAGAGAGAGAGAACATAAATATCTTTTTGTTCCATTTGAGCAAAGATTGCTATTTAAAAATCAACGTACACTCATATCTCCAAATTATATCCTTGTCTTCCTAGTGGCTATAATCCTCATTGAAATTAAGCCAGGATTTGGCACACTAATAATCAATAATTAAGTAGCAAAGATAATTATAGGACCGATGGGGAATTTACAGAGAGGAGTTATTAGTTTATAAATTGATTTGCATTCTAACAGGAGGTTTTATAATGAGGCTTGTGTGGCTGTCACTAACAGGCACCTGGGACATGATCCATGGCTCTCTGCCACCCTCAGATTTTAGACCATTACAAAGCAGAACTCTTGTGAAGAAGGAAAAGGCAAATAGTTGTTTTTGCTAACAAGAGCAATTTCCAACCAAATATCAATTTTAGCAACCCCCCAAAGTGACAGAAGAATGTCATGAAGCCAGTGAAGCAATGCTGCCTGTCTTCTGTTTTGCCAGTGTGAGTCATTCATGCACTATTATCCTGGGCTGCAGCTGCTCTGTCTAATGAGGCTAATGAACTGTCCACTACATCTCCCTGGCATTACTGGCATACAGAATTGAATAACACAGCACCACTTGGAAAAAGTAGATATAAAAATGTGTTGAAGAAAATGAATACATGAGTCTGAAGGAGCAGAGCAGGCATCATGCCCCTTGCTCTTTTCATTTGAACATTCCTTCTTGCATGTTTCAAAAGATTCCACTGGCATTGTTTTTAAGTTTCTAGAATTTCTATTACAGATCTTGTCTTTTGTCTCTAAGTTTCCACAGTATATCCACCATTGAAGTATTCATGTGTCTGTATAAATAAGTAAATACATATTCACTAAGGATTTGATAACTGTAGTTATTAAACGTTCACTTCAACTCAACTTCTGCTGTACAAAGTACAGTTTCAGTGAATATTTTCACAGATGTCTATTTATGGACTGGTAACTCTGTTGGGGGGCAGTGTGATTTGCTGCAATGCAGAACAGAATAAAGGCTGGTTAACACACACTATCTTTCAGATTGATGATTATGTGAAATCAAACTGACAAAAAGGTTTGGAATTAGTGTTATGAGCAACAGTCTTCTCACTGAGCTACAGTAAACTGGAAGGCTATTCCACTGACAGAGGAGAAGTCCTGGGACAGCTTGTTGGACAACACCTTATCTTTTCCACTTTGGCCTGCCTTGAAGTCTGGCACGACTCCCCTCTACCCAACTCACACAGAACTGAGAGCAGAAAGACCAGCCTCAGCGAGACCTCAGCTGGTACACAAGCAAGCAGGACTCGCAAGATAGCTCACTTTATCTATCTGATTCCCAGTGGAAAAGCACTACAGTAAGATTAACTTTTGCAACAAATCAATTTCCAACATTAACACGACAACAATAAGGACAAGTTTCCCCTGGGATCCACTAAAATGAGCACATCTGATCTGTAAAGCCATGACGACATACAGCACACACACACACTTCACATGTAGACAAGAGTACTTTGAAATACCTCAATATAACCAGTAACTTTATGTAGATCCATCTCTGTTTAAGGGCAACAAATTAATGCATGCAGACTAACTCAGCTTCTACTGAACTGAACAGTGGGATTCATTTTGTCTTCAGTTAGTGCCAGCCTTTTGATATATTACCTCTGACCACAAAACTAGATCTTTACTGGTGTATTTATATTTATAAAGTCACTGAAAGAGCATTTCTCTAAAGGGCACTATGTCAAACTCTCATTTTAAATTATTTGTTGACCCATTTTTTCACAGGAGAAATCTGATACACTTTCATAGAAGAAAGAAAACAAAAACAAGATGGGGGAAACAAGCTCTAGGTTGAAGAGAGAAGATGAGGATAAATAAATCTGACAGATGTTGATTAATATGATCTGACAAACATTCACTTTTTTGAGACTCTGAGTAGGTAACTATTATTATTGCAGGGAATTCAAACCATGCAAGTGTATTTTAAGAGAGAGTAACATAACAAAAAATCACAGAAGAGAATGAGCATTTTCTGAGCTCTTCTATTCTATTACTGTGCTATTGACTCAAAACATACCATAACTTCGTGCATACAATAAGGTATAATAAATTATGATACTGTATTTTCCTGTGTGAAAGTATGAGCAATTTATGGAGAGCTATGTCGTCTGAAGTGAATGTAAAACCACAACCAGAGAAAAACAGCCTTCTCCAGAGGATGGACCAGATAATCTGAAGGAGGCTCCATGGATGCAGCCTATGGAGCCCACTTGGCTCTTCCGACCTCAGCTAAGGACTAAAAGTTAAGCAATCTGCAATGCTACTTTCAGCCTCAAATAACACAGAACTTCAGAAAAATTCATTTCATTCCCAGGGCTTGGACTGCTGATTTTGGTGTGCAGCAGTGTAATCTGATTCCAGAAATATCTGAAATATCTGAGTTATTGTTCTGTTAGTATATTCTGGTCATTAGCTTGCCACTGAGGTTGGTTTTGATTACCTCCAACTGAAATCAAGGGATACCCAACGGAATAAGCACCCAAAATCTTAGGCACACTTTCGTAAAATCAGCACCTTTCACCTGGTTATATCTACCTTTGCATACAAAAAATAACTTTTTTATTCTAGCTCTTATTTTTATTATTTCTCATATTAATTTGTGTGCAATTGAAATAATAATTACCCATCTTTCAAATGCTTTGATATTCTCACAAAGGAATCCGTATGGAAATAAAAATTCTTCACATTTCTCAACTCTTCTGACACTGAAAACAAGTATTTTTATTAACATGACATTTCCCCTAGGGGCAATCACCTCTTATGTTTCATGATACAAGTAATTAATGTTTTCATTCAACTTACCTGAGACTATGAATAGTACTTCAAGTGGGTTCCACCCTCATGTATCTGGTATCAGCCATATGGTAGGAAGGAATAATTACTGTTTATTAAGCCTACATTAAACTTCCAGAGAACAATTTTGAGATGCCATAAGGTCGTATACTTACTGCAGTCATTAATCTTCTCTGGGCATCTTTAATCAAGCAGCTCTGTCAGAACCATTAAAAGATGCTAGGCCTACATAAACGCATAAATTATTATGCAGGTTCTTATCTTTAAGAACCAATGTTCTAGTGAATTATTTTCATATGTAAAATTGCTCTGTTTCAAGCTCTGGAATCAGGTTCCCCTTATAAAGTACATTTTTAAACGGTTTCTGAATCCGTAGTGAAAACACCATATGAACACAACACGCTGGATTTAGAATTACTGTGAAGCATTCACATCAACAGTTCAGGAGATGGATACAGCATTTCTAACACTAAGGAAAAAAACAGCAATCTAACAAGTAACATCTAAAGTCGGTAGCCAAAGGTCATGGATGAGATAGGTATAAATTGTCCAGTAAAATAGCCCTGAAACATTGAACAGAATAATTTTAGGGGCTATTGGCATTGCTGTATGGTACTTGCAGACTTTGACCTCTGTGACTTCCTGCTATGCTACACCATGGTGGGAATTTGGCAGCAAATGGCTCTGTTACAACTTACACCTGCACTTTATCCCTTACATGTGCTACCAGGGAGAGAGTCTGGAGGAGGCAGGTCTGGCACTTGGTCACATGCTTTATCCCACAGAGAGTATTGCCTTTCCTGAGGAGGCTGCTGTGGTTGCCACACTTCCACAGAGAATTCATCTGGTGCCACAAAATATCAGCTAAAATATCAATGCATCTACATACACAGGAATTAATTTGAATGGAAACAAGAACGACAGGCATCCAAAACCAAAAAAGAAATTAAGTAAGTAAAAAAACCTGACTTCCAAATGTCAGCTAAAATGTCTTTTCCTCTGGGCCCCCTAAGCATTTTAAGATGAATTCAAGAGGGGACAATAACAGATGTCAGTGGAAAGATCAGATCCTTTGAAGAGAAGTGTCATCAAAAGAGGTGAAGTATGGTTCATATTCATAATATAATTCTTGAAAATGCTTTATCAGGCCCTTTGAGGAAACTCAGCTAATGCTAAGCAAAGCACCCTTTCCATACTAACGAAGTTTCTAAGGCTCCAACATCTGGAAGTCATTACCAAAATGTCCTCCAAAGGAACCCTACAGAAAGCAAGCAGGAGGAAAGGAAGAGAAAGCACCTAGGCGTAGTTGGGCCAGACAAGATAGGGAGCTGTTGGATTGGTGGTGAATATTGATATCCAAAGGTTTCTCAGACACCTTTAAAAGGCTGACTACTTGCATAAAGAGAGAACATAAACTATTAATTATTTTCCTTTAATAAATTGAACCTAGAACATTTTCATGCGACATTTTAGAAGACAGAGAAGCGAAAACTTGAAATTAGTGTTGGGTAACCAGGAGTAGTATTTTAATGGAAATTAGTTTAAATACTCTTACCAAACAGCTCAGCACCTCTTACAAGAGGAAAACAGCACAGCAATAAGGACACGACAGTCACATAAGGGTTTGTATTTTGACTGGTCATTTTGAGTAGTTTGAAATCACAGGTTCACAAATAACAAATACAATCTCAACCTGGAAAGCAGTGGGGTTTGAAAATATGCAAATGTGATACATATGTGTTAGAGCAACTATTGTCATATTTTCAGCATGATGCTTCTTTAGCCAAACCCTGGCAGCATAAAGAAGTCTCACTTGATCCTCTGTGTATGGGTCTACAGTGCATATGATTCTCCTGCTCATGCTTGAAAAAACATGCTTTTAAAAAATTGTTGAGGTCTGAAGAAATCATCTTACGGAGAAAGATGTAAAGAATACAGTGTGCTTAATTTATCAAAACAAAATTGAGAGACGACTCAATAGAAAATAAACATCTTTGTGGGCGTGAAAAATAGAGTATGAAAAAGTGCTTTAGAAAAATAAAGTTTAGATAGGTATAGAAAAATTATTTTTTGTTGTCTTTGATGAAGTAACTTTATAAATAACATTTTAATTTCTATAACTGAGGCTGATCAAGCACTTAAATAAATAAGGAAAAGCTTGTTTCTTTAAAGTCGGTTACCTTAATATAAGAAAAGTAGGATGTTTGAGAGGTATGTTCTCTTCAAATACAATTTGTTATGTGTAACTCTATAAAACATAGGTCTATTCTATACAGAAACTAGAACAAAATATTAGATTTACGCTCTTTCAAAAATTTGTGACAGAAAGTGAGTTCAACATTTTCAGTCAGAGTAATATTACAAAATTCAGAGGCTGCTCTTTCTCACAACCCATCCTCCTTTAAAGCTCCCACTGGCCTCCTTGGCTGGAAAAGGCTTCAGAAGGTTCTATTTGACCCAAAAGAAGCAAATGCAAGAGCCAACCAGTGTGAATGCATAAAATAGTAAGAGTGTGTAATGATATCTAAAAATATTTCATAAGGACAACATATGAAATATAAAGCCCCAAATCTGAATGTTACTATTTTCATGACCAAGATTTTTTTTACTTCTTTCAGGATTTCTGAAGTTTTTTTCATATCAAGAACTGAGATCTCAGTTCGATATGTATATGAGAAAACCCACCCCCCATCAACACATCTGGAATTTTTCCAAGAGTATTAATTTAAGTCTTCATTGCTTTGATACAACATAACAATCAATATTTGTTAAATGAATCATGAAGAGATACTAAGCAAAAAAAGTGACTCATTTGTTCTTCGCTGTTGCTATTTTTTAAGGCATGAAAGGAATCTTATAGAGGGAATTATGTTTAATGGTTTATATTTGAATATTTAAGTGAAAATGTATGAATAACTACACAGACTTGACATTAACAGGAACACTATAGCCTACTCAAGTGAAGACATGTTTTTATTGCAGCTGTAAGTATGTGATAACATTCCGAATTTAGTGATTGTTGGCAGTAATAAAAAATTTAGAATGGCATTGGATCATTATTTTTAATTGCATTCTCTTCCTTCATGTCTGATACACAATACATTCATTTAAGTGGTGAGCATGTTACTCTAAATTTTTGTTGGAAAACTTTGGTATCCAGAGAAAGTTTAGAGATTACTAAATAACAATAAAAAACCCCCAGCAATAATAAAATAATAAATACAGATATGAGAAAATAAGCCTCACAAATTTTCAGGTGAAAAAGTCATAATTCTGTTTTTCCAAGAGACAGCTGAACAGCTTTGTGACTGGCAGAATCCTCGGGGGGAAAAGGTTAACCACTAACAAAGCAAAAACCTATGACACAGAAAAAAGAATTAGCATTTGAAACAATGAAAAAGGATTGGGAAAAGAAAGCATTTGAAGCAAATTAACATAGATTTGCTGTTAAGTTTCAAGAAAAGGCAGGTAGTTCTGAATAGAAATCTTTTTTTCCTCTTTTGATAGTCAAGAAATTATCACAAATTGAAAATCAGTAAACAGGAAAAATACCAGAATCTCTTTGCACAGCTGGTTGACAATTGGGAATTGGTTTCCAGACAACAAACTGAGAGAAAGTAAGTATTATGTATCTACTTAGACAACACAGTCACATATTGCAATGGTTTCTTACATATAACAATCTATATTTGTTTTTAAATTTTTTTCCTTCTGAAACAATGAAGTAAAAGCTAAAAGCTGTATAACTGTGCCACATTATGCTCCAGGGCACTAGGAGCATTTAATTTACCAGACTGATCTCCCTGAGTTGTGCAGCACCTACACATCAGGGTCCCCAAGAGACTCTACCACAGATGCCCCGCACTGGTGCGCGCCAGGGTCTCAGCCCGAAGGGCAATTCACATTCAGCTGGGAGCTCACCTCACTCTGGGAATCAGACAGTCCACAACTCAAATGGACTAGGTTTAAATGAAAGGGGAAAATGACAACCTGGTAGTTTCACCATGATTTCTTTTTTTTTAAAATAAAATACGTTTCTGTCACATTTCTAAAGCAATAATCACATTATTAAAAGGACTGAGGTTACTTGCAAATATCAAGCTTCAAGTTTTATACACACAAATTATTTTATTCTTTCATTATTCTTGTGAATCAGAGAGCTCAGGCTACTTTTATATCTTTCTATCTTATAGTGTAAAGAAGTTTTTAACCATTCACCAGATTAATAGATAAATTCTTCAATATCCTTTCCAAAAATGAAGGTGTCTCCTCAAGCTTCTCACTGTCATAAGGGCTAGAAGCCTGTTCAAAACTCTCTAAGATGTTTGAAAGCCTTGTGCTTTTTCAGTGTTTTTTCCCAGAACTCTTTTAACAGTCAGGCTGCATGGTTCAATTATTTCATTTTGGGTACAAAGCCTGCAGAGTTCCCAGTGGGTAAATCCTGGTAATAACTGTGTTCTACCTGTGCCTGTAATCAGCCAGAGAAGCTGAGAAGATAATTTTTATGTCTCTAATTCCCCACTGGTTGGTCTTTGCTGCATGCCTGGTGATGGCATACAGTCAAGCATATAAAAGAGGCTTAGCACTTCTCAGCGTGCAGGGCAGCTGCAATCCAGCCCATGAATTGCTTCAGCCACAGGCAGAAGGCATGCCAGAATACTGCCACACAAACAGTGCTCAGGGATATATCTGCCCTCTGTCAAATCCTGCCATTTCTAAAACTGGGGCAACACAAACATTTTCTCATTGTATTCTAGATTTGTTTTTCCAAGTCATGTTTAGCTAGAGGTTGCTCCCTGTTCTGCGTTAAAAAAGAACCATTCTAAAGAAGTCTAATAGAAACCCTATATTTTAAATTATTTTCCCCAGGGAAAAAAATAGATTTCAGAAACCTTATTACTTTATAAATGAGCTTTAAGTTTTGAATGCTTTTTTACTCTTCTGTAGAACATATCTAAGTCATTAAATGCATTTTCTAAGTAATTTCTTTTTCCTAGAAAAGGTTTTGATAATAATTAGTGATCTTTTTTCCTCCATTGATTATGATTAGTTTACGGGTCTTATTTTACTGAAATCACCTACTTCTATTTCTGCAACCCCATGAATGCTTAGACATGTTTTATCCCATAAAACCTGTTTTGACCAAAGGACTCTCTTAAATGTAAATTGCAATATTAATTTCTGATAGTGTTCTTTGCAATTAATCTTGACAGGGCGACAATTTGCATTTTTTAAAAGAACGTTGGTCATTTTAGCTGCCTACTTTTTCTGGGTTTAAGGATAAACAGTTTAATGCTGTGAATAGTAGCATAATAGGTTACAGGAGGATATTTTGGGAAACAGAATTGTAAAGACTATGACAGCTGAAAGGGAGCAGAAAAAAGCAGAAATGAAAGCTATTATCAAATTTGTTTCCTAACAGCCTTCTGTTAGGCATTCTAACACTTCAGTCGGACACACTTCAATCTCTTTCAAACAGGCACAGACCCAGAACAATGGCTTTGTCATCAAGAAGCTATATACTCAGATTATTACCTTCCAAGTGGAGTTGTGCTATTCCTTTTAATGGATGAAAGTCATAAAATTTAAATCACAGAATTACTTTCAAATTTTTTGAGAACTTAGAAATTTATTTCAGGTAAAAAAAAAGTTACTTCAGTTTTTAAAGCCTTTCCCATTCCCATCACCTTTCTAAATCAGAGTGAACTTCTGGAGAAAAAAAAATAAGCTCTATACAAACTTTTAGGACAGATAATAAAGCACAAAAGTACAGTGTCTGTACTATGTCTGACTAAATGGACATGAAGCCCAGCAATTTGTATCCAAAATTAATTTCCCCTCTAACTGGAGGCTTAGGAAAGAGTAAGAATATTATCGATGTCTCTGTCCAACGGAATCAAAGCAGTCTTGCTTGTATAGCACTTTTGGATAGCATTTAAGCCCAGGCTTCTACTCAGAGGTGAACTTTGAACATCTCCAAGGATGGGAGTGTCTGGACAACATTTCCAGTCCTGTACCCTTCTCCTAATGAAAAGATTTTTCCTAATTTCCAGACTAAATCCCAGGAACCACTGTTTAGTCCCCTTGTCCATTGTACATAGGGTTAGGGTTACCACAACCAATTCCCATACACTCTCATTAGGACACTCATGATTTTCTAGACTTCTGTTTCTTTTATTTAATTGGTATGATATTTTTCCAAAATAATCTCTTTTATAAATGGAAGAATCCTGTCCAATGAAACTGCCCTTCCTGCAAAGCTAGTGCAAATGGCTCAGAAGATGGTTAGTCAAACCTTTAACAAAACTAAGTATAAGCAATTATTATTTTTATGATTTAATGAAATTAAGCTTCATATTGTTGTACTGTTGACTTCACCCCCATGACCCCCACAGAAAATAATTGTCTATAAGAACACAGTAATAGTTTTCAAAGGCTGTTCTCCTTGGAGAAAAGTAGAAATATTTATCAGATCAATACAGTCCTCATGAATTTTCAGAAATTAAGACAGTGTTTTCCTTAGAAATTGATTTCCTTTTGTGGCTGCAACATTGTATGTTCTCATTACCTATGAGAAAATCTGGGAAATTCACTGTTTCAGTTAAACTGTAAAAAGCTATAGGGTTACAAGACTCAAAATGAAATAAGCATTTCTTCCCAACATTATTCTTATGTTTATTTTATGCCTCCGAATTAGTCTGGATTAATTAATTTGAATCATATTAAGAATACAGGTGAATTGCAACAGCAATATACAGAAACATCAATCTTTTCAGGTCCTATACTGAGTAGGTTAATTTTGAATATTAAGAGGATACTATATCATTTCACTATGTAATAAAAGTGATAAAGTATCTAGCAATATCTGTATGCATCAAACAGATTTATTTTCCACTAAAAATGTTAACTCTTCTCTAATTAGTATTTATGCCAGAATTTCCCTTTTCCAGCTGGTCATGCCACATGTGTTATTATACAGGTACTTGTGCTTTCACTGCCATGTAACTAACTCTGCCATACATGCATAGTGATAGAATACATCCAATAAGTCTGAGACTTCCCTAAATATCATCACACACATTAGTTCTTCTATGTTCCTCAGCTGTCTCTGGGTACATTACTAGAATAATGTTAGTTTTGTCAAAACAATTCATTTTGCCTGCTCCTGACCATTTACTGTCCTGTATAAAGTTTTGTGAGTTGGTTCATTTATTTTCTCAGGATTGCAACTTCCTGATTTTATGGCTGTTTGAAACCCATCATTGCTCCCATGCAACTGGACAGGTTTGTATAATTATTCTGTGCATGTCTTGCCCACAGAAAAGAAGAAGAGGGCATGTAATCTAGAAATATTACATCCTAGATCCAGTTGCCTGAGCCAGAATCCATCTTATCCCAACATCTCCCTGTTCAGTTAATTCTGGTGCATCATTTAGACCCCTCTGGCTATACTCTTGCGAATTTCTGGAGCATGTAACAATTTACATATAGTGAAGAAACTTTAGAAGATCTCAGGTAATAAAAGTAATCCAAACCACGGAACACAAATTAAGCCACAGCAAGGTACAATCAAGATGCAAAGGCAAAAGGAGATACCAGATAATAAGAGTAGGGCTCTGGGACATCTGAGTTTCACCAGCCAACAGTGGCAAGACCACAAACACAACAAATAAGTTTGTTTACTGCTTCTAGGTCAACTTGGTCAAAACAATGCCAGCATAGATATTTCTACACACAAATTATAGTTAAACTGCAAGCTGTATAATTGGGCCACAGTTTGTCAAGAGCTGCTCATATATGCAAAATGTTAACTATAAAATAGCCTTGTACACTAACTTCCTTCCAGAGTTACAGTTTATTGTAGTTTACATTGCCCCAATTGACAAAGTAAGCAGCAAACAGGAGGAGAATTTAATGTGAATTATTTTTTAGCAATTCTCCCAGGCAGAACATTTTGAGCAGTATTATTCAGATTGCCCCTTGGAAGCTTATTTTAACCAGTCTTTTGTAACTCTGTTGGATTCCTATGGCAAGGAACTTACAGCCTGCATAAAAATTACCTAGGTGAAATATGCATATTAGTCTTGCAGGCATATTAATTACTTTGATTATTTTTTTAAAAATCAAATAAGTCCAGAAAAGAGGCTACTGTAATTCAGACTGCACAAAGATTCCTTACAAAAACATTATCACTAATTAGTAAGTAATTATACATCAGCTCCATGATGCATATAGAAACGAAAAGTGTATAGATTATTGATTATATACTTTGGAGATTGCTATTAGCACTCAGTACTGGAAAGTCCCTAATTTATATTCACATGCTTTTTAGATGTTAAGGATCATTCAGAAAAAATAAAAATTTGAAAAAAGATAAAAATAATTATTTCCAGTCTGTGACACTCCAGAGGGCTTCTAAAATCATTTGCAGAAGTAAAATTTTAAAAAGAAATGGATTTTGTAAATTTCTAAGGACGATCAGCTAGGAAAATTATATTGCATTGTTCTCTGAAATGATCCAGGATTATTTTGGCCTTTGTATGCAATCACTTCCAAATACTGCAAAGTATGTGAAATTGCATCACTACAGTAAAAAATAATGAAAGCTAAATCAGGGAGAGACAAATTCTTAGATTATGGATGTATCTTTACGTTCTTGTATTTAAATTATTATTAATTCTACACTTGTCCAAGCATAAAGAACCAGTGAAGAAAACAAATTCAGTGTCGGTACTTCCTGTCCGAAGCTCATTCTATTCTGTCAGATTTATTTAAACACTGAGTGTTCCTCCTGATGTTCACAGAACACTATGAACCACTGCTCTTTTCTGAAACACTGTGCTTCAGAGAACGAGAAATATAATTTTCCCTATCACTTGAATTGGCTTAAAGTTGGATACATAGATGATCATCAAGGATGATAATATTTTTAAGCCAAAAGAAACGACATCAAGTTTTGGTAGTTCTTATGAGTGCTTTCCAGCTTGAGATAGTGTATGATTAATATTCAAAATCAACAACTTGGTTTATTAATATCTTAGGGTAACATTGTAAAGCACTTTAAAACAGATCAGTAGTTACATCAAAACTATGAAGCTACTTATTCTAATATAGATTGTAGATACCTAAAATGTTCATAATGTTTTACTTAGTGCCTGAAATTTTATCTTGTTTGGACAGAGCCAAAAATCAACTGCCGGTATATGGTCCAGTGGTATTAATTTTTTCTATTTCCTAGTCAGTGAATTTACAACTTTCCTTCCATTAGGATAGACCACATGATAAAAGGACATGCTTTGTTGTCAGCACTGAGCAGCTGTTTAATCAATTTAACTTCAATTTGTTCTCACGAGGAAGTGTCTGCAAGTGTGTGTGTATCAGCAGGTACAGCGGCGCACAGCCTGCTGCCAGAGGACTGAGCCAATAACACAACCAAGGGAACACAGACATTCAGTTGTCTTCCTTTCCCTGGCACTGAGGGAGATGGGATGGGACCCCTTCCGAACTGGATGCACTGAGCATAGCATGAGCACATTACCACAGGAGGGGACAGCAGCCTCACTGGATGCCACTGTTTAAGCCAGATGTCATCCATTCTCCTCCCTTCCCGCTGATCTGCACGGCAGGCACAGCGCGGCTCAGAGAATAACGCTTCTTTGAGCCACACTGTGCCTGTCGTGCAGATAACACTGAGAACAACACTTCTTCAAAATTACTGCAATTTATTCATCTCCAGAGAAATGTAACAACAGCACATGACCCTTTACACATCTTCCATTTATTCACTAGTAGTTACAGGACTTGAGGACTTTCCCTCTCTGATTCTCCCAGCATGGTTCTATTTTTTTCGGTGCAATCAATTCATGCAGTTCCAATCTATCCTCCTAGCACTACATAAAGAACAACCAACCAAAACCTTTTGATTTATTTCAGTTCTCAATTTCCATGATCCAATATTCTTTAGCCATCCTTTCACCATTCCAAAGGTTCTTATTAAAACATATATATAGAGAGAGGTATTTAGTCGATGTAACTGCAATTTCTGCAAAGAAAGTCAGCAACTTTATCTTGCATGCAAACTTGGAGCATTTACACAATGGGCCAACAGCAAGAACCTTCAGTTTATTTTAATTGTGAGGCTTTCAGCTTTTCCCTCTTCCATTCCAAAAATTTCTTTTCATGAGAACTTTAGCTCGAATGTTCCCATCCAGCAGCAAATGAATAGGTCAAGCCTTTGTAACTGCAGATTAGCCCGTAACCATGTTATTACAAAAGCAAGCCACTCATATCAAGAATTGGCTCAACTCCTGACCTCCACCAACACGGCAGAAGGAGGCTGTTTGGCTGATGGAGATCTTCAATAACTGCTGAGAAGGGTCTTCTCTACCACATAAGACAGACACTTCCTTTTGCCTAAACATCCAATTCACAAAATATAAACCAAAAGGATAACTGTGAAGTGAAATGGAAGGAGTTGCATAGATACATTTAAAATGTTATGCAAATGAAAATGAAAACTGTAATCCAGAAAAAAGGTTCAGAAAACCCCTAAAAAATGTGTAAATATATGTTTCTGTTTAAGTATCTTGCAAATTTTCCATAAGAAATTATTTAAGATCTGTATAGTCTGAAACTCTATTTGTAATCTAGCTTCTATGGTTTGGCATGGCTTGAGAAAAACTGAAGAAAACAGAAAAAGCAGCAACTAATTATACAAATAAAAGCAGCTATGACTTAAAGGAGAGAGATTGCAGAAGCTGTCTTTATGAGGATAAATATTAGACAGATTTAATCAAAGAACATACCCACCCATGCTCTCTGTGACAGATATCTTATCATTTGACATAGATTGTTTTGGACACCAGTTTTATTTGTTTTGGCTAATAAACAAAAAAAAATTTAAAATATTCTAGTTTAGAAAGTATTACATCCTATAAATACTTTACAGGTGATTATGTAAGCAAACTGAATTATTCAGTGCCTCTGAAGATGGCTCCTGCCAATATTACCAGTTATAGAAATAAACACTAATGCAATTCATATTAGTAAGAGCTCTGCAACAGTAGGAAGATAGTAAAAATTAAAATATTGAACAACTTAAATAGCATTTTAGTGCTAGTAGGATTAATCTTGTAGTCATGCAGGGGTGAAGGATATTACCGAATCATTTTCTTCCTTTCTGTTTTCTGTGATTGTGTCAATGTTGATTTCTTTCGATGCAACTATTAAAGGCATGAATTGTCTGTATTGGTTGACAGTTTACGACACAAAAACTCAAAGAAGTTGCATCTGTCACAGGAAGTTCCGTAATTTTCAGTAAAATCTAAGAATTTTTTTCAACTTTGTCTAAGGCAAAACCAAATTTAACAGTATTAAATTGTATCCCACAGTGTGTATTATGTAGTATGTGGACTGCTTTAATAATATTATCCTGTTAAAAGTGCACATTACAGGGTTTTTTGTTGAATTACCCATTAAGATAAAGGCTCTCTGTGACAAGCATAGTGCTTCAAACAGGAAATGCTAAGTTTCTGGGACTCACAGAAAGCCTACAAGTGCTGCAGAGGGGACTGCATAAACCAAGGTCTGAAGGTCTGTCAAAGCAACTCCAAATCCTTTTTCAGCACTGAACATAAATCTTGTAAACTCTCCTGACCAGTTCCTAGATGTAGGAATTTGCTTCTGTGAAAGCTATAATTGATTTAATAAATGAAGATTTTTCATAATTCAACTTCTTGCATCACCATATAATCAGTAGATCTCATCATAAAAAAAAAAAACCTCTATTGTTTAAGCCTGGATTCACAAATATTTGTTAAACAGCATACTGGATTCAACAGGAAGGACGCCCCAGGAGTTCTTTGACTTGGAACTTGAAGTTAAAGAAACATGTCACATTTATTCTGGTATTTACCTACAAAGCCCATTTGAATTTGTTTTGAAGATAAAGGAATCTTGAAATATCCCTCACAATCATTAGCTATATATTTTCCTACAAAATGTGCAAAACTAAAATAGCCTGTGTACCTACATGTATCAAACAACATCTATTCTCATGTTGTACACTCAAAAAGAAACACCACTACAATCCCCCATTTCTAAATCTTAGACACAAATCCCAGAAAGGCTGAATAAAGGTGCTTTATGAAGTTGTTCCAAACAGGGAGCAAACAGAGCTGGACTGAACATTCCAGTCTGGGCGGGCGTGGTTTAAAAACTGAATGCGAATTGCAGTTGCTGTACCTGTCCCTTGCACTGTCACCAGCCTGCCCAGCCTCTGGCCACAAGTCTTGCAAAGTTCCAGGGAATTTTACCAGAACCGTGAACAGGATACCAAATTCAGCAAAACTCACAGAACTGAAAGCCTGGCTTTTAAGTATACAGCCTCAGCATTTTAAGTGATTATTCCCTTAATTGTAATTTTTTTTCAGTTGTAACTGTATATCGATACAGAAAATTTATTTTATGACAAAACTGTGACCTGCAACGAAATCAGGGACAGCAACAGAACAACAAGAAATCCAGCAGAAAAGACCAAAAACAGTACCAAAACCTTTCATTAAGGAAAGAGTAGCTTAATCCTGGTTTGAAGCGGTTGAAATTATTTCAGGGATTGATAAAATACAAAGACTTCAAATGCTACCAAAACCAGCTTGTTTCCATTCTGAATGTCTCTTTTTATTTGTAAAGATTGGCATTACAATTGAAAAGGACTCAAAATGGAGTGATGTACACATCATTGGTGTTTCATGATGCAACTGATGGAGTCCCTGAATGGATATTGCTTCAGCTTTGCTTTTAAAAAATAATTTAACAAGAAAATCTTCAACTCCACTATTGATCACAGATGGCAGAAATGAAAGAAAGAAAAAAAAAAGAAACCAAAATTACTGTCAAATTCATAACATATATTCATATTGTTGGTTGATGACACTTGTTCCAGATGTACAATAAAGCCCACAACACTTTATTACTATGGATATAATTATTGTGAATGTTTTTTCATGTTGATCAACTTGTTTCTGAAGGTTGTTTTTTGATTGTTTTAAACTTGCATAATAAACATGCAATGAAACATTTCTTGTTAAAGTGTTTTTTGCAGCTGTCTTGAATTCATACAAAGATTTCATAAAGTAGCAGTGTTGTATCAGAGCATTACCAAAATAAGAGCAAAAGCTAAAGAGGAAGGCAAATGTGAAATGAACTTGATGAGAATAACCTAATCTTGTCCTGAGACACTCCAGTCTTATTAAAAAGATGTGCACAATCAAATCCCTTCCTCCCAAACCCACCAAAACCACAAAATAAATATTAAATTGGAAGGGAAGACAAAAAGGAAAAAAAAAATTATGTCATCATGCACTCATCTTCTGCATAGCTCAACCCACATATAGTAAGGCACTATTTCCCCACAACTTAGTGTCCACAACAATCTTTTATGGTGCTCTGTGAACTACATATAGTTCCTTCCAGGATGATGAAATAAACAGACCAAATGAGTGTTGCTACCATGTCACCCCATGTGTGATCTTTTAGACAAGGGTATCATGTGGCAGTTTCAAAAATAAGCTGTCTCAAGTTTCTACTTGTGTGTGCATGTTATGTATAGGGACATCTTTTGTCTGTGCAAGTGGTTGGTTTGGTTCCAAAGTTGCTGTAATTTTTCATTGTTCTTTACTCCAGTGTTCTCAAAGCAAATACACAAGAAAATAAAAGTGCAGTTGGGTCATTAAAAACAGAGCTTTGGTGCTCCAAAATGCACACAGCTTTGGGGATTTAAGAAATCTTTTAGACATTCCCAAAAGAGCTGGGATACATGGACATTTTTGTCCAGAAATCCTCATTTTTGCTTAGTTGAGCTGGTCTTCATATTGTTTTCGGAAGCAATCACCAGCAGGGAAAAACTCCCAGCACCGTTCTTGATACATTTTCCATACATATGATTCCTGAAAGAAACACAGTTTAAATTGTTTATCTTTATTTAATGAGAAATCATCAACCATTACTTTTTTCCTCTTTTATTTATATATCACTTCACTTTTTTTGATTCTGCACATGCCAGGTTGTTGAACATCAATCTACAAAATCGTGTTAATGATTTTGATTCGTTTAAAATAGCTTTTAGATTTTTTTTTGTCACCTGGTCAAAAAGCACTATAGAAATGTACAGAAGAGAACCAGGTGGTTTAGGTTTTCTGCACATCGAGGAGCACTGTAAAGCTCAATTAAAGCTGGCCACAAAACAAATAGCAGAGTAAGCAGAATATTTTCTGTCATAAAAATCTAACTGACTTTCTGCATCAGTCATTTCAACACATGTCTACAAACAATACATAAACCAAAATGACCTTTATAGTCAGTATTTTCCGAGTCAGAGGCATTTGGAATTTCTTCCTTTCTGATTATTGTTTGGGTAGGGTTCTGTCTCGAGACATCCCAAAGAATAGTAAAGAATATGTCAGTTTAATTCTATTTTAATCACACCACTTAAAACTGGTTTTTATTATGCAAATTTCATGATAAAAAGGGCATACGTTACACCATTTACAGAATCATAGAATTATTTAGGTTGGAAAAGACCTTTTAGATCATTGAATTCAAACATAAACTAGTGCCAAGTCCACTACTAAAGCATGTTCCTAGAAGTTATGTAGTATGAAGTACTCTCAATTTTCAAACTATCACCTAACAGTATCCAAACTGAATAGTTAGTAGAAATCTGTCTTCAGTAGGACACACTGCCAAGAAAACAGAAAGTGCAAATAAAAAAGACTTTTAAAAATCTCAGTTAGTATGAAATTCTCAAATGACAAATGGATGTTCAGAAACAGCAAAGCAAACATAAAATCTCATACTGAACAAGGCTGAGATTTATGCAAAATGATTACAGCACACATGTCAGAGTTCAGAAAGAGTAAGCTACATAGATTTATAGCAAATCATCCCTCTGACCCAAGTCTGTAGAGCTATACATGTGATACTATTCAGTTCTTTTGGGTTTTGATCTGCAACACAGGAACATTTGCTTAGTCAGCTGAAAGACTATCACTAGGAAAGAAAAAGACTGTAAATTTGATACATTTTCCTAGTGACTTTTAATATACTTAAAGGAAGTTGAAGGGGGCACCAGAAGTTTGAAAGAACAGAGAAGAACACAGTAGAAACCTCCAGAGAAAAGTTCACATTCTTTTCATTTTAAATATATGCACAAGCTCTTTCATATGGACTTATTCAGGAATGTAGACATGGAAGATTATATGCAGACACTAATAATAAAAGACAAAGACTATTCAAAAATGAATCAAAAGGGAGAAATGAAGAGTCCTGCTTTCACAGAATACTTCAATGTTCTATTTCTCATTATTTTTGTTTATAGTATGTATTTATATTTTTGTGGAAATAACAATCTAAAACTAACAGGTTCAGATACCAAAAAGGAATAGAAAGTGCTACAGAATTGATACACCCTAACATTAAGCAACCAAACTTTTCAGAATTGATTAGAAGAATGAGAATTATGTTACATACCATTATATGTTACATACCATACAGGGGGCTATCCATTAGAAAAACCTTGATTTCCCCAAGCCTGAATTATTTTTATTTTAGAATCAGCTGACATTAATAGATTTGTTTAACCTACCTGTCCTGTATGCTCGGTTTCATCTTTGTTAATAAGATACATCAGAAAAAACCTACAAGCAAAGAAACAGCTATTATGAATAGAGTGTTTGGAAACATTAGGCAACCCAAAAGGAGATGGATATTCTTCACCATGTACAGTGATAAAGCTGTTAATGGACTTACAAGTTCCAGATTTCCATCTATGATAATATTCTGAGATTAAACTCTTTCCTGACACTGTTGACATTCATTGTTCAATGAGTAGTATATTAAAATGCATGATAGTCAGTTTGACTTACTGTGGTTAGCAACTGAGTTTAAATGAAGATTTTCTAAACTTTCTAATCCAAAATTTACAACAGACATTTTCTTGCCCATGAAAACCCACTTGGAAGCAGACAGAAAATGGTCATCGGAAATTTCTTTTTTTCCTTTTCCCACACTGAATAAAAACTGCTGAAGATATCTAAGAGATTTCTGTTGTTGAAATTACGGTTTGAGCATGTTTTAGTAATGTATGTAAGATCAAGATGAGCAGAAAAGAACTTGTAATTTTTAAAAAAACATTAGTCCTGAGGGTTTGAGAGGACATTCACAGGGTGATAATTTCAAAATTTCACTCATAAGAGACATTCTCTCCAAACCTATGTAAAAACATAAAATATGATCATGCACAAAAAGAAAAAAAACAATTTCTCAGGCTGAGGCACTTTAAAGCAAGTATGCTATAGTATGCTATTTGTTCAGTATTTAGTAAATAGGAACAAAACCCTATATGATAGTGTTTCCAATGCATTTTGTTTGCACAACCTGTTTTTCAGGTGGTAGGTTTTTATAGGCATGTTTGACTTTGCAGTCTCATTATTTTGTGCATATAGAGTGCCAATTTTAAAACACAAACACAATCCATCCCCTGCTTCATACTGACAGCACTAGTATAAAATACACTCTGGCACTGGATTTTCATATGTGAGAGGAACAGTATGATACAGTGGCTGTAGACCTGATAATTGGCTTTAATCAGCTTAGTGGTCACTGGTGCTCTGCTTGGATTTTCCAAAGGTGGACCTGATGCCCTTGGTTGATCCCTCTTGTCTATAACTCCTCATTACAGTTCCCCTACGTCCCTTTGTCCCCGGTTCTCTGAGTCAGCCTCAGCACTCCACACAAAATATTTTGTCCAGTGGAAGATTTTTTTTGTCTTACTTCTGTGTTTGTTCTCTCTTTCCATCAGTCTCCAGGCCAAGTCATACTGCTCCTCTGTACGTTACACACCTCACTCAATTTTACAATTTCTGTGGCCTCTGTAGCCACATACGAAGTTCATTTTCACCTACAGCCCACACAAACTTCTTGTGTCACAACCAAGCTGGAAAGCAGGATATGAAACTTGTTAATTCCTTGTTGTCACTGCCCCAGAATTATATATGCAGAAAGTACAAGTGCACATCGAAGCTGAACAGTACTATTACTTATGCAAGAAAGGTAATCAGGTACCTGCTGAGGCTGCAAGGATCATGAGTTAGTGAGGAGTGCATGTTCAGTGTACTCACAGATAATTGGCCAAGTTGTGCTCCTGTAGTGTGTGTGTTTCAAAGCCATGAGGCACTGTATCAAAGTAGTCATTTCCTATTCCACAGATAAAGCACTTTGTCTAGAAGAAAGAATACAGAGCACTTCAACACTACATATAACACTCTCCCTGCTTTCAGAAAAGGCAAAAAAAGGTAACAATTTTCTTGAAAATGGCAATGCATCATATATAATATTCACTGAACAAAAAAGGCTTTTTTTTTTAATGATTCAGACTGGATACCTCAATAAAAACACTTGAATAGAAGCTTAGCTACCATCAGAATAGCTTCTTACTGTTTAAAAAAATAAATCCTTGCCATCTCTAAGTGAACCGGTATCAGGAGACAGAATGGTATACAATGATCACAGCTGGCTTTTTTACTGTTAAGCAGCACTTATTGTTACACATGGCAATATTTACCTCAATGCTTGTCCAGCTGAAACTGAATATGCTCCAAGTTCACATTACAAAGTAAAGCTGGTTTGCAACACTTTCCTGACTTCTTACATATATACTTTAATGACAGAATAGAAAGCCACAAAGTACAAGATAATTTCACACATATATTAACCAAAGAAAATTACATCTGAGATGAAATGTAACATGACAGTTTTAACACCCTGTGTTAGAAACCTCTAGTTTGAAGATCCAAAAGACTTAAATAGCCACAGACATGCAATTCATTATAATTCACATTGTATGGTATCAGACCATGTACAGGACTGTATTTTTCTCTTAGTTTGAAAAACTATCCCCTAGTTAAATCATATCTCGACTGAAAATACATACTGGTGAAATCTGAAAATAGGTATGGTTCAGAAACTGAATGTTCTTACCTCCATGTCTTCCTTAACTTGCTCTTGCTGATCTCTTAACTCACCAAAAGCATCAATAATTAAACCTAGGGTTTAAGTTAAAATGATAGTTAATGTTCAATAACAATTGTGACAAAGAATATCTGGAAATCCAGGGTAACACAAATCTGATAAAGAATATTAAATGAGAATCTTCTGCAGAAATAATACAAACCAGTATACGTTCCAAAGACAACAAAACCATGAAGAAAAAAGAGCAAGCCAGAGAAACACCAGTAACATGTCTGGCAGTACCATTTTGAATTATAAAATGGAACAAGCAGACTTCTGTTTTATTCCCAGTGCTCTAATCTTGACTTAGTACATTAAGATATATGTGGGTTTACAGTGATTAAGGCCCTACTGGAGAAAAAATAATACTGTAAGTTTAACAGAGATGAGATATTTATTACAGGGCAATGCAGAGAGGCCCAGAGCTCCATGCATCCACTCTCAAGATGGTTGTCATGTAGTACAAGGTTCGACTACTGGAGCTCTGACAAAAGTAAGGGGTCATTTGAGGGAGATACAGAAGGAAGAAGAAAAAGAATCACAGGCTCTACGGCTCAAATTATAAACTGCTTATAACCTTCCCTTCACTTACTCCAATACAAATAAGGACTAACTCCACAATGGCTATTGACACTCCTGTACACAAAGCTTGACAGTTAAGGACTCTGTTCTTCAGCCACTCACAAAATGAAGAAACAAACACCATGAGAACCCACTTCAGTGTATAAAAAATTTTCCACCCTCCCCAAGCCCTTTAAAAAAAACCTGTTGCCTGAGTAAGAATAATAAACAATTTACAAGCTCAAAGTTGCCTTTTGTATTTCCTTGTAGTGAGTAAGTACCCTTACTGCTGTCAAAATTATCCTAAGTTAGCTGTCGGCTGACAAAAAATAAATGAGGTATCAGTACTTATGACAGCAAATGAACCCAGAAAAACTATTTATCAGTTTTTCCAAAATTGAGAATATACTTCTGTTAACTTGTGTGAACTTTAATAAAAAATTACCTTTTGGGCATTCTTGACAATATTTTAAAGGTATAGTATGAAAACCAACAGGGGCTTAAGTACTTCAGGTAATAACAAACATAATTAATGCAAACATACTAAAAAAATACTTGACATGCCAAAATAAGGTATCCACTATCCAGATCACAACAGTGAGAAACACTTTTAGTCCAATAGTTTCACTGAAATTGCAAAGCTGACTAATGACAGCTAATTTTCAACTGTCATCAACCAAGCTATACTAAAGCTGTTTCATATCAAGCACTTCTTTACTCTTAGACATTGTTCAAATAAGGAAGCATCACACAAAAAAAGCAATTTTTATGTAAGAAAATATATAACCTCTTAAAGCTATGGTCCAATTTTCACAACACTATGAAGATCTGCCAGATGGTCAAGAACTTACGATGTTGGCAGAGGGAATACTGAAGCAGTACTGATTTTGTACATGAAAGCTCATGTAGGATGGGTTACACTGAAGGACAATTTTAAGTTGTGCCACAAGATTTCTATAGGAGGCTTTTAGAAAGGGCAATGACAGGACAGAAACTGCAGTGACATCAGTATTCTTAGGGCAAAAAATTTACTTTGTTTCTATTGATCCAGTTAGAGCCTGTTGATTTTACAGAGACTCAGAAGAGCAGTGTATGAGAGTCAGCTGGGTGTGATTTTCTACATAGACCTGTCCTTTATGATCTGCCCTGCTGTTCTGTCTGAATCTTAGGTTTGTGATTACCACAGCACTAAGATCTTTGTACTGCTAAAAAGTGCTTTCAGTCCCACTGATTACAATGCATACAGTCCCACGGATTACAAATGCATACCTTGGATAATTGCAAGCAGGATGACAATCACAAAGAAGAAGAAAGTGATGTCAAAGATAATCCGATAGATTTCATATTCATCTCCTGCTGGATCTTCTATTTCATCACCAATGCCTCCCCCTGCACGTACTCCAACGTACATATGAAACATGTAGCACTAGAAAAGACAAAACAAAGGGATAAAAAGGCTGTTTGCAGCTAAAAGCAAAAATACCCAGTGTTATAAATTCAGTAATTGGTAGAACTAGTGTAGGAACTATGACATGTCAAGCCATCTTTTTCTCTCCTTTGAGATTACATATATTTCTGATGGAGGGGAAATGCTACTGTGCAGCTGACGCTGCAGTATTTCATATTCTGTCATTATATAGCAGTTCAGTAAGATCAAAAGTTCAACTGCCAGAAGCTCAGCAGCACAACATGATTCATGTAAAATAATTTCAGCAGTGTAAATAGGAAAAATCATCACCACCATAGCCATCTCCTTTTCCAATTTCCCAACTCAAAAGTGAATGATTTTCCCTGTCTTTAGTGTTTCAAATTCAAATTTAAAAATAAACAACCCTCCTCCCCAAGCCAAAATACAACAAAAAAAAAACACAACCAAGCAAAAAATCTTTGTGAATGCTTGTGCAGAGAACAGGCTAATTATTGAAAATGTCTGAGAATAATACTGTGAAACTAAGATATGAAAAGTGGTATAATAGCTCTGTCAGTACAGTTGCCTGAGATGCTGACAATACAAAATTTTCCAGTTTTATCATATTATAATTTAATAGAAAATTATGGTATCACTCTCTAGACGTCTAGAGCAGGGGATTGTTTTTTTTTTCTTTAAGCAGATTTGCAAACTACAGTTCAAGGCTTCTCACCCTCTGTCAAAAAATAGTGATGACAATAACTAACTCATAAAACCTAACTATACAAAAAATCCATTCTTCTATTTCTATGCCACACTGTTCCCAAAATCCTTTCTGTAAGAAATTGATATAGTACCATACAATGCTGAGTGACTTTTGCCTGAAAAATCTAACAGTTTCTAGAGATAGTTTATACTCCAAGACTGAGAGGTAATAATTAACTTAATGAGTGAATGTAGTGTTACTTCTCTAAAAAGTTTCTAGATGATAGTATTTGGAGAGATATTAAGAGACATGAATCTTGGAAATTCTTTGCGATTTAAGCTCTACCTACTACCCATAACTCCAATGCCTGGCACTGTCTTAGTACAAAATAATTTAAGGTGATTCTGAACACAGTAGTTACTGAACTGGCTATTAAAGATAACTATGGCAATTCATGCTAAGAGAAACTGATGGATTTCAAAGCTTAAACAAGAGTTTAAGTATTTGCATTACTTATGAAAATGCTTGCCTATAACTGACCCTCCTCCTGAATGACCTGTCGAATTTCAAGATTTGGAAGTGCTGCCCTTTAGCCAGTTCAGCTTCACAGCTTGTAGTTGTTTTGCAAATTTTTAACAGCTATAGCAAACTATAGTACCACATTTCTTCTATTCCTTTATAGATGAGTTTGTTGAGTATACACAAGATCTATCTATTTCTTGAGGATGTTCATCATATTTGTCCTTTTGCTTTCAACTGCAATCTTTCCCGCCTGCTGGCTAATGATATGTCTGTATGAATACCAATTAACAAGAATGTCAGGAAAAAACCACAACAGCTTGAGAAAAAAAAAAAAAAAAACAAACAGAAAGCAAAATAAGACTTACTGTTAGCATATCATCACATTTCATGTCTGGCATATCACCGTCTTCACTCTTGTTGTAGAACTTGCGGAAAAAATTGAATGCCACTACTGTATACAAGTATACCACTACTGCCAGTAATCCAACTGTTAGGACAAGCTGGAAGACAAAATTACAGAATGGGTGTAACACACTACAGAATTGTGATTTATGTCTTCTTAAAATAAAAAAAAGGAAGGAAGGAAGGAAATCAACAATAAACTGTATGTACTATGAGCAGGAAAACATTTACGTTTTATATATTTTTGTAATGCAGAGTAATATATCTGCATATTCTCATGCAAAGACTGTGCATTTCATTTTATTTTGATCAAAGACCATGTTTCAGAAACATAATTACAAAGACAAATCATATTAATAGATACATAAGGAAACAATCCATTAGAATCATATACAATTCCCGTAATCAGATAAAAAATCTAAAAATTCACTACCTAATAGTAATATTAATATCACCTAGCATATAATTAATTGAAATAGTTATCTACTAATTTAATAGGAAAATTTTTTTTTACATGTATGAAATCACATGTTAAAAAACTCCTGTTCCTAATATTTTAATATCTCAGAAAAGCAGCAGCAAGTACTCCACTGCTCAGCTGCAGCATCATTCAGATTTTGCTCTAAGCTTAATGGAAAGCAGCTTTGAGGGAACTTCAGTATCCTGTAAATTGATATTTCACTTGTGTAGCTCCCAGATCTAAAAGATTCCTTATAAATAATGCCCCCTTAATTCATCGGTAATTTGCTAAAATTTCAGGACTATTTTTAGAAGGGAGAACACTTTTGCTCACAAATGCCACTGTCTAGCTTCCTCATCAACTCAAGTTCTAGAGTTCATAATGAAAGAACATTTCTGTTGACAGTCTGCAGAGCACCTGACTCGAGTAATGAAGTGATCTTTCCTGTGTACTCCTTAAGTAAAAAAGCTGAAAAGAGATGACACTTGATACCTGTTTGCCATTGTGGGTAACTGATGACAGGATAGTTCGTAATGTCTTGAATCCCATTGCAATGTCAAGGAGATGAGCAGCAAAGAAAAAATTGTTGTAGTGGCCAAGGACTGACATGGTCATGTACCACGCTAGGTAAAGGAAAGACTAACAGAAAAAACAAGTACAATCAAAATAAAATTCATGGCTTTCATCTTTAACTTAATTCAAGACAATAAGGAAAAGTAGAAATTTCCCAAATATGCTTTTCTTTAAATAGAAAACAGTTCTTTTTAAACAGAGAATGTTCTAGATATCACTGAGTATTCTCAAATACAAAGTCAACAAGATATAGGCAAAATCAAGAAATTCAGAATTTATATTATAAAAACGAATTTTGAAATATTTAAACCCTTATTTGTAAATGTCTCTAAAAATCATTTTCTGATTTAAACTGCTTTTTTAAGTAATTTCTAAATAATTATATTAAAATACTAATTCCCAAAGTTAGTTAATGACAATTATAGGACTCTGCAAGCAATAAAACAAATTCAAAAATAAATTTGAGCTACTAAAACTTCTATTTAAACATATAAAAACTATTTAAGTAACCACAAATGTTAATTTCATCAGATCCTGTATCAATTAATTTTTATTGAATTTAAAGACAAGTATTTATAAGAGAAATAATACTCCACCCTTAAAGAAATGCTAGTCCAAAACAAACACTGTTTACAGATCATGCTGTCTCTAGACCTGGAGGCCTACTGTTTCCACTTTTCCTGAGTACCTTCAGATTACACTTTCATTTTTCATCTGTCCTAGTTCCAAAATAATTTTTCCCCAACCATTTTTCTTACCAGAAAATTAAGTAATTACACAAATAATAATTGCAAAACTGAAAAATCATATGATGACTGACTTCTTAAGCTGCTTTTTAACATTCTTGTTTATCTCTCCTTGGTTTTTTGCTTTTAAAGACCCCTTTTTCAAATTATTAAAATAATTTGTGTCATTCTGTGGCACATCTCACTATTGGTTTCAGTGATACAAATTTAGCAATTCCAGGTACATTAACTATATTGATCTGTGTGTTTCTGGAATATTCAAGTGTTCATAATATTTATGAACAATAAGAAAAATGGCAATTAGCAGTCAGTCTTCTAATTTTACAGTGCAGTGCTTTCTTATTGCTTCTAATAAAGCAAATCAGAAAGAGGGCAGGAATTGACTGAGGTTTTATTACCTACTACCAGTGTAACTGTGAAAATGTCTCTTTAAGCTTTCAAGATTTTATTCTAGTGAAATAAATACAATCCAGAGTATTTCACACCTCTCATTGAAGCACTTTGCATTAACAAATGCATATTTCATTTTAGAACATGAATATATACCTATATGTATATACTGAGAAACTTACATTATCAGTGAAAACAACTCCTAATTTCCACATCTGATACTTAACATCAATGGAATTTAGCCTGTAAAAATAAAAAAAAATTTGGATTTTGTAGCAAAACACAACTGAAAAACATGAAACACAATCTGTAGGAAGTGTATTGTCACATAACAAAAGCCAACAGCTGATCAATTTCTCCAAAAGCTGAAATACATTAGAACCTTGTTCTAATTCAGACTTTTATTCTGGAATTAACCTGTTAAAAAAAAAAAAAAAGGCAAAAATTAAACTCATACGTACTGTTTTGAATTCATCAGACCTAATGCTGATTGATTTCTAAAATGTTATCATGCATACAAGTATAAGCTCCCTTTAAAATCCATGAAAAAAAATAAAATTATTTTCTTTTTAATGCACCCACCTAAGCCTGAAGTAGCTAGTCAAAAAAGGTAACTGAATTTGCACCCTAAAATGCCAATTCTTTACCTTAGTTATTATAGCATCCCTTGAGTGACACGACTGGATGACATTAAAGACATACAAATATAGATCAGATGAATCTCAGAGTTTGTTCAGAAAATTGACTAATTTTTCTAAGAATATATGGAAAATCATTAATAAAAATATGATAATTCTACCAGTTAATGAGTTTTTATATTAGTACTTAGGAAAATCTTCTATTAATGTTACTTTTTGTAAAATAGAAATCATCCCATCCGATAAAAAACATTCTTTATTAATTGTCAAGTTAGGTAGGAAATACCCTTTTTATTGCACTGTGTCAAAATTTTGTGCCAGGCACTGAACAACATCAGCAGGTGATACTTCATCGAGAAGGGTGTCACTTGACCATTACAAAAAAGAAAGCATGGAACCAAAACAAAACAATGATCTA
>VZSE01014389.1:0-72223 GCA_013398275.1 Promerops cafer | reverse complement strand
AAAAAAAAAAAAAAAAAAAAAGAAACAAAAAACCCCAATCCCAAACAAACTGTAGGGAAATGCTTACACAGCAGAAAAGGAGCTATCCTTCTTTGGTTTCTTCTTTTCTCGAGCATCACTAAAATCAAGAGCAGCTTTGTCCATTCCTAGCAATTCACTGATCCTGTCACGGCCATAGAACTCACCATATTTATCCATTACCTAAAGTTAGAAGGAATATTCAAAAATATTGATCAGTGGGGTAGATCAGCAGTTATTTAGCCTGGATCTGAAGACAAGAGGTTTAACATACAAGGACCCTGGAAACAGTGCTTCATGACCATGGACGACATTGTGATCACAAGATCTTGAACATAGAGCTACAGTAAAAAATTATTTTCCGTGAAGTCAAACTAGCCCCTATCTCCTTCTTACAAAATTTAACATGTTTCATAAGTAGTTTTGCTGGAAATAAACATTTACTTGCTTTCATTATGACTGAACACACAGCTCCTTCCTAAATACTCTGCCTCTTCTCATTTTAAAAAGAATAGTCAAAGAAATACAAATTTTTCTATAACAAGATCATACCTCAGTGACTCCTGCAGGTGAGGAGGTATTTTGCCAGCTTTCTAATAGAAAATGCTTTAAATATTTATTGATATTTTTGCAGATTTTTAGAGAAGCCTTTTTTGTAACATGCCTGAAAACAGTGCTTCATGATATGGATTATTTTGTAGACTGGGGATTAAAGTACAAATATATATAAAAGAAGACAGTCATTGCAAAATAGTATATTTGAAGGCAGTTAAACATACAGTGCAGTTCCTCAGCCAAAGCTAAAATACCAAATCTTCCACACAACTTAAAACTATACTCCTTTTCTTTTGATTTGAGCCTTTCTTGACCAACTACATTAACAGAAGCAATGTAGAATTTTATTTTCTTTCTCAAGTACTCTGTGAAAGCTACTGCTTCCCTTTTGCTTAGACAGACAGGTAGAAATCTGTATATAACAACCTAAAATCTGTAGAAATCTGTATATAACAACCTAAAATATGAAAAAACCAAATTTTCCACAGCAAAATGAATACACAATTCAAAGGATTTTTTTTGGTCAGGTTGACCTAAGACTGTTACAAAGAAGAAGATCTAAAAGTATTAAAAAAGACATATTTCCAAAAGTATGATACAAGATTGGCATTAAAGTGTGAAGGAGGGGTAAAACTGATCCAATAACACGCACACTCTCTTTTTCAGTTGTGACCAAACACACTAAAAAGATTACTTTTGCTGTAAGCTATTGTATGAGCATTAGATTCATTTCTTAAGAGCATGCTGAGAAAACATTTAAAATAGCATTTGGAAGAAATTACCTTCTGCAGTCCCTGTTTGGAGAGACAGATCATTAGCTTACACAATAAATGCTCACTGCACAACCACAAAGGAGCCCAGGGACACAAAGCTTGGGGGAGAGTACAGAGAATACCTTGCCCAGCTAGTCCCAGGGCCATCAGCCCATTAAAGGCCCATTTCCTCGAGCCTAGGGGTTTACAGTGGCACAGTGGCAGGCACGAGCCCAAACTATGGATTCACAGTGAATGGATATTCTGCCTGGTCCCTCCCAGGGCAGTCCCAGGAGAGCCTCAGACCCAAATCTGAAACCCATCAAAATGAGTGAGTGGTAAGAACTCTCCAGATCACCTGTCAGACTAAGAGGATTACTGCCAAGGGATGCATATCCTATGCATCCCATAAATAGGATGTTACAGGGAGAAAGCAAACATGGAGAAAGGGATGGATTTAGGTGACTTGGGGAAGATAAACCATGGGAAAACAGAGAGGGACAAAAAAGGCCAGTGCATGTATATACCTGTCAGGTAGTAATAGTTTCCTGATTATGCCCTGCGCCTAAATATCTCAATCTGTCCTGTCTTCTTATAATTACTTCGTAACCTTTTATTGGGTGAGGGACATCATTCTTTGCATATGGAGGTGAATACGTAAATACAGACAAGATATTTTACATAATTTGTATTATACATACAAGCACACACAAAATTCTTCATGTAATTTCATGAATGTATTTAAATTCCTGTTTTATACAAAATCTATATGTAGAAAAAGTTTGAAATATATTAAAAAATAGTAAGAATGTGGTAAGGAATTCTGTGTATTTTAAAACCGCAAATATGGAAATCTACACTGAATCAAAGTTATATTTCAAAGAAGTGTAGTCCACATTCCACCCAACATGAACAGAAACATGCATTAGAATTTTGTTTTAACTTCGTTCATAAATGTTTTTAAAAATAAGCCTTACCTTTCTTTTCACAAACTTGTCCCAATAGTTATTTGGAAAAGACCTGAAAAACACAGATAAACAGAATTAAATTTTGGACAAATATATACCGATTCTGTTTCTAAGAGTCTCCATGTGGTGGCTATCACCAGTTAGTCACTTGTGAACCCTCTCGAGTGAAAATTGCCAAATGGTGTTCAGCCTACCATATAAATGTGAGAAGCACAGCAGAGCCAATGCCTGCAGACAGGAATCCAGAGCAGCAACATCCCACACACAGTCCCACCAGGCAGAGAAACAGAACTTGAAATACGTGATGGAAAGCACAGCTCACTCTTGGACTGACAGCAGTGCACAACCATCATCACTGTCCTTGCCAAAACAAACCCATCCTGTTTCTCTTTTCTTTAATGAAGAGAAATAATTTTAAGGCAAAAATTTGGGAATGCATAAGATTAAAGAGTAATAGTAAAAATGATAGTAAACATTAGCCTTGCAGGTGCCTGAAAATTTTGTATATCCTTGCTAGAAATACATCTCTAATAATTGCTTGTTTCAGACAAGATGGAGGATAAGTACGTAATTGTGGAAATAGAAGAACAATTACTTGCAGGGCTATAATGAGACAGAGTAAGTAAAAACTCACTGTGTGTTGATTACAAGCCTATCCCACTGTCCCTTAATATCATCTTCTGATGGCTGCTCAGTTATATATAGCCCATCAAATTCCAATTTCCTTGCCACTTCCTTTTCTCTCTTAAAAATAACCAGTGGAACCTGCAGTTGAAAGAAAATACACAAATTATGTAAAATGCACTGATATGTCTGCAAACTCTAAGAAAAGCTGGTTGCTATGAAGAAGTAAGTATCAAAACTGAAGAAAGCAAAAATAGTACTTGAAAAAAATTAAAAGACTTAACAATTCCCCAGAACACAGAAAAGGTACTGATACACGAGGATCAGGTCATTCAGAATCATTAAACTACAGTATACTAAGCAGTTCTAAAAAGATGGTCAAAACACCTGAAGAGGGATCCTTCAAATAAAAACAGTTTGTCAGTGCTATGAAAAGGTTAGAGGTAGTCAAGTGAAAGACAGCTAAAATACTTTTTTAATCTTTAGAAATTCTAGTTCCAAATATTATTTTGGATGACGTTTTTGGATTTCATTTTGATACCCAGAGATGTTAGAGGCTCCTTTTATTTGTTTTAGAATTTTTGAGGTTTCACAGTGGGAAACAAAGTGTTTCGCTGCAGAGAGCAAAGACTGTAAGCAACAAAAAAAAGAACTGTCAGCAGCTGAGACACCTAGCCAGGCTTTACCTGCAACTCTCTTTCATCAGCTGGATGACTTCAAAAGTACATTTCAAGAAGGCAGATGTAAATAGTAGTCCAAGTTGAGTGGATTTTTCTAAGAAATCTGTTACCAAAAAAAAAGTAAACTCTACTCTTTCCTGCAACTATTTCATAGGACCCCAAAATGCACCCACCTTGCATTATCCACCTTGACTGTAATATTAGCCAAGAGTGGACATGAGTATACTGAATTAGTAATAATGAAAATCAAGACTACTCAAGCAGCATGGTGATTACATTAGATACAATAAAAAAAGAGTTCCAACACTATGTTCAGACAGCTAAATGAGAAAAATGTAATGGATTTCATGCTAAGCAATATTTACAAGCAAACCTATCACACACAGGCCTGCAGTTCAGAAGATTTTGGACTTAAAGATCTCCAAAATAGAGACTGAAACCATATTTAGACCATATTTTGGTTTCAAAATTGGAAAGAAGGCAATTAATTAAGATAAATAATGATAACAATGTTTTTCCCTTCTAGTCAGAGAATAAAGGTTAAAAAAAATGTAGCATAAAAAATCATAGTAGAAACAAACAAAAAAGTATGAGGTGGGAGAAGAAAACGTCTCAAAAATCAGAAACCTAAGTTCTCATGCTGTATGGCAACCAATGCAACAAAAAAATGGTTTAGTATCTATTTTCCTGTAGGGATACTTAAAGCAGAGATGAAAATCAACAGTAAAAGTAGTAATATGATGAGCATTTCCTTGAGCTGCAAATGGAGATCATATCTTTTAGCATAGAACAAATTACTAGCCATTAAAAGAGGAAGAGAAAAATATTAAGGACCACATAAGACCTTAATAGAGATAAAAGGACAAATGAGCAGCTGGGTTATATCAAGGGTCCATTTAATTTAGCACTATCCTGTACTTTGACTAACAGCTTTTGCCCTGGAAGTGTGTAAAAATGGGGAAAGTACATGTCCGATATACTTCTCCCAGCTCCAGAGATTTATGACATTTGGTTTTCTTAAACCACAATCAGCATTTTGCCAACAGAAGTGGCATCTTTAGTTTTCACATCCCTAACAGAAATCTTCTCCAGGATATTCCTTTAAGAGATGCTTAGGCTCCTGCCAAAACATTGCCAGCAGAGTGTGTGTGTAAGAACAGCAGGCATTTTATAGAGTCACAATATGCAGCAGCAGTAGTCCAAAATGCTGAATTCTTTTCAAATGACCTAACTGACAGACTAGACATGACAGACTGTGTCACGTGCACTCACACCTTGTCTTTGACAGACAGAAGCAGCTTCTGAAGCAGGTAACTGCTGTCACTGTCTGACTGACAGCAAATCAGACTTTGGCCTACAGCTTCCTGAATAGACACATCACCTAACACACACCTTCTGTGTACATTACTATAACAATACAGATTTCTTTACATGGTGTCCAACCTTCTTAAGCAGGTTGACTTTGTTCTGAGTTTTACTTCTAGACAGATAAAAAAGTTTAGACCTAGAAAAAAGAGTTATTTTTTTTCTTACTTTCAAACAATAATACCCTATGATGCAGAAGAATGAGATGACTGTGTGCAGGATGGCCAAAATCCTCAGTGTGGGTTCCATGTAGCCACTGCTTTCTTCCAGGACATAATGCACTGCAATGACCCTCTCATCATCGCTTTCCAGGATGTTCAACTTGGTACTTTCACCATCAGATACCACAGGAAGCTCCTTTTCTTCTGTCACAGCAGATGTGGAGACCTGTTCAAAACACTTAATATTTCAGCTGTGTTTCTTTGACAGGAGCTTTACAATACTACAAGCTAAGTTGTTGAGCTGGAAAAATGATACCAAGGACAATATAACTGTAAAGAAACTTTAAATAAAAAAAATTTTTTGCATAAAAATGTAGAGAAAGAATACCTCAGCAAGACCTTTCTTTTCATCTTGTTACACCAGTCTGTGATAATGTGCTTTTTCTTTCCCTTTTTTTCTCTATCTGTCCGTGTTACCAAATTTGGTCCATGATGAATTTTATCACTTCAAATTCAAGAAGGGGCACAGCCCTCTTAGAAGAAACCCCTGACAGTAGTCTTTATCATCATGGCTTTCTGCCAGAAAATGATTCAAGTTCAAAGACTCTAGAGTTGCATTAATGCTACTAAAAGTCTTGAAAAAATCAGTGATATTCTAGGCAGCTTAAGATGATGGGACTCCTGGCTGCACATAGCCTTTCAGGGGAGCATAATGGCACAAGAAAACATCTCAACTGACATGGATTAGTTTAAGTTACCTATGAGGGCTCAGCTTGGCTGGTTCACTGTACTGTGAAATGAAGCATCTGAGGCAAGGGTGTGCCTCTCAGCCTGCTGCCTTTCACAATCCTCTGTCAATAGCTATTTGTGTATTGGAAGTCTATTTTTACTTTACACAAACTTTTCAGCTGTCACCATGTTAGATTTCTGAAGTGGTAGGATGAAGCAGGTATTTAAGCTGTTAGGATAGGCAGTTTTACCATTTTTATATTGACTACAAAACTCAGATGTTTTCCAGTGCACAACTTGAAAAGTAATATTTTGAGAAATTTACCTTATAGAAAAGTAGGATAAAGTTGATGGCAAAAGCAACAAATAACGCCAACATCCTCATGTTGTAAAAGTTTCGTGCAAAATAATTCTGAAAAGAGGACAGAACATAAATATACTTTGCCTAATAAAGATTCAACCATTATTAGTAAGTTGCTGCTGAGAGGGATGTTTTTGTGAGGTTTTTTCCCTTATGGAACTTTCTAATAGAATTATAAATATAAAAAAAGAACCCAACAAACATTTTGAGTGATGTGCAAGTTCTCTACTACTCTACACATGCAATAATGACTAAAGGACCTTTTGTTTCACTCCATTCATAATGGATGAAGGATTTTTAATTGCCTCTTACATCTTTTTCATTGTCCTCTCAATACACTTGGAAACAACACAGAGACATCACAATGTAAGAGTAATGTAATAACAATATAGAAGTCTCTATCTTCCCTATAGTTCAGTATTCGTAATACAGCAAATTGCTACTTTTACCAAAAAATAAAATACCCTGCATATAAGTTTATCTTAAATATTTTTTATTCCTAAATCGACTGCATTTTTACCAGGCCAGCAAAAATGCACGTGCGACCTAAGTACCAAGAATAGAAAGTTTTTCTGACATTTTGATGCTCTCAAAAGGACTGCAGAAATGTACCTTTTCCCTTCCTGACAACTCACAAACCTTTACAGCACATATTTTGAATGCTTTAACACTTCAACAGGAATTCTACCGTTTTTCAGCCCTAATCATAGATGACTATTAGTGAAATATAAAATGAGACTATTAGAAAATAATTAAGCTAAATTCACACGACTGAAATGTGACTAGCCTGAAAATGTATCTCAGTTCAAAAGCCAAATATAAACACTTAATTTCTTAATAAGATTTTGACTGCAGTTTTGTAGCTCTGCTATGTTTTCATGCTAGAAGTAGGACATCCCTACACAATTATATACTATATACCTAGCAAAAGTGTATTTCATTTTGCTTTGCATTTCACTCAGGCCTCGGAGAATATTAATGGAATATTCTAGATAATAAAAGCATGGATCTTAATCAGTTATGGAGTAAATATTATGTGATATTTTGCTGAGAGACTCTCAGATGCAGTTTTACATTTTCATAAAGTCTTATTTTTATACAGGTTTTGAAAACCTTGACAAATACTGACTTGCTATTTCACAAAAAAAACCAAAAATAATCTGCAACATCTTTTCTTATTTGCTTCAGGTTAAGCATTGTAGCTTAGTTGATTCTTTTTATAGGAGAGCTTGTAATTTCCCAAAAGTGTCTCTCAGGGAAGGAGAAATCCTACTGTCTCACTATCTGCTGTAAAAAATCAGAATTTTACTCCCAGAAAAATGCATGGATGTTTCCCAATGATGCACAGGCATCTCTGAATGTCTAGGTTTGGGACAGTAACTGTCTGCCTAAGAACATATCTTGTATACTAAGTTATTTGTGTGTTTCTTTTCTCTAACATTCCCAGTAAACCTTTGTTTCAGGTCCTTTTCATGGACAATGGTGGATAGAAAAACGTGGTCCAGCAGATGCTATTTGTTTTTACATTGTTAGGACGTGGTGGTACACGTCTCTGCCAACAGCTAAACACATAAGCTAGGGAACAGCTTACAAGAAGCTTCTGCTGGTATGCAATGATATTCTTCCAGAAAACTGATTCCTGAACTTCTGGTTCTCCATATCTGTGCGTATGCAGTTGTCTTAATTTCTGTTTCCCTTTGTCTTCCTTGGTTTTCTCTTCTTTTTCTCCATCTTCTCCTCTTAGGATACAAATGAAGGTAAGATAATACATCAAATTAATAAAATTGCTAAATTAAAATCACACCCTGAAATAGGCTATTGCATCTTTTAATGAGGCTCAAGTAGCCATGACTCATGCAGTTCATGCACATGACAAATGTCCCTCTTCAGTCTAAAGTGCTGGCAAGGGTTACAGTCTGGTTAAGGCTACAGATGAACTTACTGGTTGAGCACCCTGAAGTGGGAATGTTAGCTGGCAGAGGTAGGTAATCAAAAATCTGCCAGCCTTGCTATCAGAGGTTCTTCACAACTGTGCAGCTGATTCTTGCAGTGACAAAAGGTCTGTAAGCTGACAGCTCTATGTCTGCACGAGTGCCTACATGTTTAAGTGCTGCCCTCAACCTCATGCACTTAAACAATCCAGTTCCCACAAAGGCTGCAGAAATCTTTGGTTCTTGCACTTACAAGTCAAACCTCAAGTTTTAAATTCTGCATTTCTGCCCACCTGATGAAGGCATGAGTACCCACTCCAGGAGGAGATGAAGTAAGATTTTGTCAGCATCTGGTGTGTGGGTCTCATCATGTGCTGTCTCATTAGAGAAAGTCAGAGTTCATGGGCTGCCTTCTCCAAACACATGATCTGAAGAACTGTGAATTGTCTTAGAAGTTAATTTGAACTGTCAGCATGAAAGATGAAAAGATCATAGAAGTCCATCTGAAGCCAAACCAGAGTGAGAGGCAACTTCTAAATTACATTATTTATTTCTCTGCTCTTATCTACAAATAGAATGATTGATGTCCAAAGCAGGCTCCTCTTCCTAGAAGATATTTGATAAACTTTCACCTGAAAGTTTGTCACGTTAGGAGTAGCTTCAGGGCAGCTAATAGTGCCAGGCACTGTACTGGCAGAGAATACAGGTATTACTGCAACTCACACAGTCAAGCAGAACAATCAACAGTGAATGACCTTCAAAAGTCAGGAAGACTCTCCCTCAAAAAGTTATAGTGGCCAAGTTAGAAATTTGCTGCACTGATTAAGAAAAAGAGTTTTTGTAATGGACAAGTGCTTGTCATCCCATAAAAGCAGTAATTATTAGAGTTTGAGACTAAGGGATCTTAGAATTTTGACAGTAATAAATCAGCTACAGAAACTGTACACAAAAATGTACATGTATCAGGAACCATAAAATACAGGGATGGAGATCCACAGTTTTTACTGGTTAAAACCAAGCACTATATTTTGCTTTCCACTATTTTTATTCTGAGCTAATGGCATTAACATTAAATTTTAACATGTCCTAAAAGGGTTTATATTATCATTGATCAAATCTCTTTATAAAGATGTGTGAGCACTCTGTAATTCATTAAAATTGTACAGGAATGTTAACGCTATGCAAAATACAAATAACTCAAAACATGGCACAGCAAATGGGAGAGGGTAAAGCAGATTCAGTCTCTACCACTGATGGATAGCATGTCTCTGGAACTCAGATGCTCTTACAAGGTTTTCAAAAAAATTTTTTCTAGCTTTAAGATTAGCCAAGAAAAAAAAATTAATCAGTTGAGCACATTCTAAAAGAAATTAAATGGACATTACAAAAGATGCTTCTGGGAAGAGAGAAATTTGTAGAATCAGAGGGGTGCTTATGACATGGCATTTCCTTGCAAATGCGCACAGATAAGGAGGATTATTAAAAAAACACCCCAACCTAACTGGAATGTGAATGGAAAGAAAATTAAAGTCAAAGAAGTACAAATGAACCTGAGGTTTTTTTTCAGTGAAACAAAACACTTTTTTCTGTGTAGGATCAGAGGGTAAAGTAATACATACTCAGCTTTTTCAGGTTCTGATTTTGTTTCTTCTTTCTCTTCCTTTTCATCTTCTTTCACCTTCTCCTACAGAAAACCAAGATTAAAAACTGTGTGTAAACATTATTATACAGTACAGACTTAGTTAATACAATACCCAGAATGCGGAATGTTAGGGGTATTTTGTTTTTTGTTACACAATAGAAAATCTGAAAAAATATGATAATTCAATTTACATTAATGAAGAGAGGCAATTTAACACTGAATTAAAAGCAATCCAAAACACCATGTACTCAGAGAACGTGGTGGAAATTCAAGTTTGTGACATCAGAAAGAGTAAACACCAGTAATTTAGACATGGTTTTTTTAAAAAAAAACGGTCAGAAAACCCAGAAAAACAAAGATGCAAGTTTCATTTCAAGATGACATTTAATATATGAAAGAGAGAAACAGATATCAGAAATAGAAGATACAATTACCTGGATTTTTTCCTGTACCTCGGGCATTGGGGCTAAGGAGGGAGTGCTCAGTAAATCACTCAAACCAGCATTTGGATTGTGAGGGATCAATTTATATTGTCCACCTTCTCGTTTCAAATCCAAACCAAATATATCTGAGAGTAGATCACTCTCTTCTGTTAAAGTCTGCAGATCCGTCAAGTCTTCTGCAGGCAATGCAGCTTCTGTTGGTTTTCTCTCCCCTTCTTCTTCTTCCCCACGCACTTCATCCTGTGTGGGATCTGGCATATTAGCCAGCAGTTCAGCCACCTTTATTTTCTTGGCTCCTTCTACTAGGCTTCCTCCAAGTAGCAAACTGCATATGATGCGAAAAAAGCCCCGGACAACACTACAAGCAAAATGTAGTAAGCCCACCAAAATGCTCCAGTAGGAAGAAAACAAAGCCATGACCATGTCCTTCATGGTCATTTTCTTCACTTTTTTCATTTGTTTCTTTAGACTCTTCATGCTGAGCATTTTCATAAGAGTCATTAAATTATATTTGAGAGCTACTAAAGCTGACTTCATGGTCACGAGAGAGAAGAAACCCATTCTAGGATCTTCTTCCTCAGGATTATCTTTCTCATTCTCTTCTTTATTAGCTGACCTTTCGTTCAGATCTGACTCAGAGATCTGGGCAGCCAGCTGCATTTCAAAGATGGTATCCTCACAGAAGTTAACAAAAAGCTCCATCTTTTCTTTCTCCCCACCTTCATTAACAACATCAAATATAAACTGTCTTTTTGACTCTTTTACCTGAGGTTTTTCCCACTGAGTCCGACTTGACTCACTTATCTCAAAATAAACTCGTTCAATGCGCTTTGCACTGCCCATGATCTCTATACGTCCGAGGAAAGGCTGGAAGTAATTCAGCACACTCTCTGAGAGCTCAAGGAAAGTTTGCAAGCGTGTGTCGTGGGGCATGTGTTCTGACAGGTTAGTCAGGAGAACAGCAACATTGAAACCAATGTCCTTTGCAGGCTCATGAAATCGTTTCACAAACTCCTCGTAGTCCAAAGTCTCATTCTCATCTGTTTCAGCACATGACAGCAGAAACTCAGTTTCAGACTGAGTGTAGTGCTTATGGCTCTCCATTGCCCTGTGAAAATCCCTCTTCGAAATTATCCCTTTACCATCAGGGTCATATTCTTTGAATGCATCAGAGGAAGTCAGATCTTTCAATTTTAAGAACATATCAAAAAACTTCAGAATCATCTCCACATTGTTCGACGATTCCACAAGCATATCGACCATCTGCTTTCCAATAGTTCCATTCACAACATTACCTAGAGGCAGTGACAGGATATTAGTGTCAGCAAATATTTTGGCAAACAAAAGCGTATTATAATGATTAGTGAAGCAATCAAAGAGTAAGAATGATAAATTATTGGATAACACAAACAAGAAAGCTAGCTATGAACTCTGAAGTTTTTTACTATTAACTCTTCCCTAAGACTTGGCAAAAATATAAGTGACTAAGTATTTGCCATTACAGAAAGGAAGAATTAACAAGGCATGTAGGGAGAGATCATGCATTTAATGCAGCACTAAAAGTGGGTTAGCATATTATAAGTTTCACTATAGTGCAGCACAGACAGATCTAGTGTCACTAGTTTACTATTATCTAGACGAGCAGCTCAGTAGGTTCCTTACAGAGCACAGCCTACAGTACTAAGAATTTACGTTGCTTCTCAGTAACCTTCTATGAGCCTAAAGCCCGGGGAATCACAATTTCAGGACCTAGAACAGTCACTAGATGACTGAAGCCTGTTCTTTATGGATAAGATCACTACCAAAATAAATGCAATGTATTAAGGTTGTAAATAAAATGACTGAAAAATGGTTTCGTCCCCAGAACTCAGGATTTCAACTTAAATGTAAAAACTTTTTCATCTAACCCAAAAGATAAGTTCGGAGAAAAAAAAAAATAAAACTTCTGTTAGCTCTGGATTTTATAAAGCTCTGGCATTCAGAATTAATATAACCTATGTCAACTACCCTACTTAAATGACCCATTCACTTTCAGACCTAGAAGGTCTTTTCACAATTGAGACAGAAAAGTTAAAAATGCAAAGAAATATAGAGCACTATCTCTCAAATTAAGAAAATTACAAAGGTAAAAATGTTGTTAGAATAACTGCAAAAGAGATTTCACATTTCTACTACCTTCCAGCATAGACAGCAACATGACAACCATATCTTTCTGAAGATCCATTAATTCCTTCAATAGTTCAATTTGACTGGAATCCTAAATAACAAAGAAAGTATATAAATATAAATGATATATTGCTTTCTTTGACATTTATTTATGTGTATGCATATTTCACCTTGTAAAAAGCAGACTTAGAAATTAAGAAGCTAGAAATGTCAAAAATGGTAATACAGTGAAAACATAATTGCTTAACTCCTCACAGTAGATTTACACCATCATCTGTTTAGAAAGAGTAATTTAATAAAGACAAAACTGAACATGATGGAAGATTTAAAGCAATAACTGGGTATGTCAAGGTCACAGATGATGCTTCTGTAATGCTTTCTGTCAGCTAAAGTATTGTCACCTTTGGCATAATCAAGTTTACAGCTATGGAAATTTGTAAAAACAGCAATAGCAGTAGCACATAGAGCTCAAAGTATAACATGATTCAAAATGAGCGATTTCATTATAAACCACTGAACTTTTGGACGGAAAAATAAAAATTGAAATAAAGTGTTAAAATATTTATTAATAAAGTTCCATTAGTAAACCCTTAGACATGCATTAAATTGATTTTTTTAGCCATCTCTTATCTCATTGGGTTTACCAAGTTTACTATGTCACTTGCCTGGAGTCTATCTGGATAGAATTACTGAACTAAATTTCTTCCTCAGTGATACATTGTTGTATCATGCCACTGATAACAAATGCTTGAGCAGTGCTGGACTTCAGTGAGTGGTACAACAAACCCAAGGTACTTTTTGGCTATGGCAGGATGCTTTGCCCTAATAAAGCTTATCTACTTGGCCTGGAACCTGATCAGGAGACAAAGCAGCGCAAGCTCTCTGTGGTGAGCTACCGGTGGCACCACAGTGATATTTTTTAGTGTTGAATATGCTAAAAGGCCAGCCTGGTTTACCATCTTTAAACACACGTCTGTCCCTTTGAAGTCAGACTTTACAGATAAGCTGCTAAACTGACCTAAAGGTCTACGACTGCCAGCCACCTTCTCTCTGCAATAAAAATCCCAGGCCACTTTCATACAGTTAGATTCTTCCACAAATTTGAAGTATTTGGCATTGCTCCCGTGGATTTGGGACACCTCTCCACAGTTACTTCACAAGGATTGAGAGAAAGAGGAAGAAGTACACCACAAAAAGGACTGTAGTGAGATTCATCAACCTCTATGCAATGCTTCTTCTGCTAGCTTGCATATAATTGCTTCAACAGAATTGCTTTCATATAGTGCGCTTTGACATTTAGTGTTACAGTTGCCCAGTGTTTTTAGCTTTTACACTGTGTAGTAGTAATTCTGGTAATGAATCTGTCTGTTCATTTTTCTTAATAAGTAATTCATCTTTTATAAATTTATCTGATCTTCCATCATTAAAACTTGCAGGACAGTGATTTAATTACACCTCTGTAATTCCTTAAATTTAAACTGTTAACAAAATCTGAAGCTAAGGAAAGGGTTTACTTTCATTTAAACCACTTTCTGTGAAGGAATTTAAATACAAGAAGGACTTCTTTCTGTTCTTCAGACTCAAAGAAAAGGTTTTTATAATAAACTTTGTCTAAAGCACCCACTCCACCCTCAAAAATGACAATTTAGATCTTGGATTGAAAACTGCATAATTTCGAAATAACAAGATTTTTAATTTATTTGCCCTGTAAGTTTTCATTACAAAACTTTTAACCACAAAAGTTATTTACAACCCAGATGATATTTGTTCTTTTTGAATGAAAATTGTACTTTCTTTTTCTGCCTTAGATTCCTAAGAAGTGTTACCATTATCACATTGTTGCTTCCTGGTACAAGATAGAGATTTAAAATGCAAAAAAAAGGACAAAACAAAAAAACTGCAAAACCCAAACAAAATAGTGATTTAATTTTGTTAAAATCTTGCTTCAAATGTTCTCCAAAAGTGCTCTGGAAAATCATGATTTAAAACAAAACCCAAGTATTTAGCCTGGGCAGGCCTCTCTTACAGACAAAAGCCATATGGCAACTCCTTATTACTCCACTTAGCCACACTCAACACTTTTGAAAACTGGTATTTCAACAGAATCTGAAAAACTTATTAATATATTCTTGTAATAAATATAAACAAACAAAAGAGCCCATGTTTATTCTGGTATTTCCTGCTAGACCCCACTAAGAGTTTCCAAAAGCTTGATCTCCAAGCAAGAGAAAGACACCATCACTGTTTATAGTGATGCATTTGGAATGACACACTTGGAGTAGAATGTGTTTCTGTCATCCCACAGAACACCGCAAGTGAGTCCACATTCCTGTTGTGCAAAGCTGCTGGGCTATCTTTGAAGAAGCAGGATGATGATATTTCTATAGATTATGAAATGAGTACTCACATCCAAAAGAAATTCACCCATTAGAAGGTCTGACTACTCTCTACTAAGAGTGAAAAAAGCTTTAGATGCAGACATGTCTTGAACTAGGGTTAAATAGTGATGAACTAGGGTACAGTGCAGGAGCCATCAATGAACACCATGGGTCCTGCATAAAAGGAAACTGCAGAAAACACTGAGAGAATTTTGGTACAAAAGACCGGAACTGAGAGTTCTTTTGGAATATCAGTAATATGCTTCATTTGCAGTTTGATCTAATCTGCTTTGTACCTGTGGACAGTGATCCAAGTGCAGGCCTGATATTCACACCTGCTCTAGTTTTGCAATTTACTCCCTCAATTTTATTGTATTCTATCATCTCTGTCTTTTATTTTTCCTACCAACTGTTGTTATTAATGACTCAAACATTTTAACATTTGTCTCTCTTGTAAAAAAGTGCTAGTGACTCATGAAGGAAAAAGTGAAAAAAAAAAGATACCTGAGACAGCTTCATCTGCATATGGGCAAACACGTGAAGAAAACCAACTACAGCATCCCACAGCCTGCTGTGTGCCAGACTTTGCTGATTCCCAGTACATGGCCCCTATTGTTCAGGCGACAAAAAACAAAAGAAAAACAAAGTTTGTTTGCAATAAATTTAACAGAAACAGGAAGAAATACACATGAATGCATAGCTTAAGGTTGTCCTTTAGAAACTGCTATGAAATATTAAACATATCTAGAATTATGTATTTAATAAGACCACTGACTGTAGAAAATGCCTACTCCTAATAACCATTCTGCCTGCTTTAGCCAAGTGTCAATATACTAATTCAGAACCCCAAAGTGTGTATCTGTTTGCACCTTTAAGCAATATATGCTGAAGGGATACAAACCTTCAAGCTGTTTCTTCCTTATGTAGTTGTGTAAATTAGGAAAAACTTTAGAGAAGGTTAATGCAAAATTCACATAAGGGATTAGAGAATCAGTTTCCTTATTTTTTCCCCCCAGCATATTGTAGAGCACAGTCCTAAAAAAAAACTTAAAGAAAATTCTAAAGGGTAGTGACAGGTGTATATACATATATTTGATTATTTTGCCTTATACATAAACAAATGCACTAAAATAATGTTGAAGAATAAATACATCTATATTATGTTTCTATGTTATATCTAGCTACTTTGTGCCTTCATGCCAAATGTATGATAAATTTTCTTTCGAGTTCATAACATTCTAATGAAATTTACCTGAATATACTCTGTGAGAGTATTGAAAACTTGTTTTGCAACCTGGATGGCTTTGGAAAAATTTCGTTGTCCTTGTTCATCAATAACATCCTTCCCAGAATAATACCAGTAGAAATCACTGATGGATTCCTAAAGAAAAAACAGTTGTGAGAAGCACAAAGAGATTGTGTGGCCAAACTGGCTCTAACTGGATAATCATCAATATAAGAAAAACAGTACTAGACAGTTCTAGTTCTGAAATTTATTTAGTTTATGAAGGCTTTAAATGAACCACCCAGCTACTATCAAGTACTACTTCAAGAACTGCAGTTTAATCTCAAGGGAATCAATAGGAAAACAAATACAAGAAAATAAATAACTTAAATACCCCACAGCAAACCTCAAAAAAAAAAAAAAAGAAGTTAAAATTAGATGAGTTGGTGTCTGATCTTAGACATACAACCTGCATTCTGAAAAGGAGTGCTCAGTAGTACTGCCATGCTGCACGCTGTTCATTAAACAATGTCTCTTTATACTGCATGCTTGACACCTAGTCAATAGTGGAAGCAAATGTTGCTTTGTGTGCACAATTCCTCTCTCCATCTTCCCCAAAGGCGAGCTTATTAAATTTTCAACAAAGTAAGCAATGGAATGAAAATCATTGTATTGTCTCCACAACTTCTACAGAATGCATAAAGATAGAAAGCAATGTTGATAGCAGCAGCAGTGTAAACAAAAAAAAAGAAAAAGAATTTTCAATGTCTGGAATTCTCAGAGCAAATAAATGAATGGCTAAAGGGAACTGAACTAGATAAATAACTTTAAAAAATAAAAACCACAACATAATACATTATCACGTGCAGTGTTTTTCAGAAAGAATTATAGGTAAAAATTATGAACATTTATCACAAAATATGTTGTCAAACCATTCACATGCTGCAATCTGGAAACGGATTTTTTTATTAATTTCTACTGTCTTGTGACAATGAAATATTTTCATATTGAAAGGATTTGGGAGATAGTTAAAAATAGATGATTGAAAGGGTTTTTAATCTAGCCTTCTGCAGTTTTTTTTCCCTTTTGCCTTTTTTTCCCCTCCTTAGAAAATGCGCTATTCTTATGCTTCACGCCAGCACATGAGCATTCATTCACAGAGTGGCCAGCGCTCAGCCTAAATCAGAATATGGATGAAAAAGCAGCTGGCTGAAACTGAACTTGAGCAAAACAAAACGCCTTTCACTCACAGGGTAGTTTCAGTCAACACCTGGCTTCTCGTGCTCGCGGACACACTGAGCATGCCCCCACCTCCTGCCACTCTCCTTGGTTAACGGCTTCCACCGCGATCCTGCGATCAGGGCTGAAACCAGCCCTTCACATGGATGCTACCTTCCACTCTCCCAGTACAAAGTTACAATTCTTAAAGAACTGACCATTTCAGCTTTGCTCATCGGCTTGGGCTAAGGGGACCAGAATAAGTATGATGACAAATAAATGCACTCCTCTAATAAAACTTGTCTAGAAGTAAGTCCTAGTTTCATCTACTCAATTAGTATATAAATTACTTACCTGAACTCTCAATAAGTAATCCACAGTAGAAATGATAATATTAACAGTTGTGTTGTTACCAGTTTGAGTTCTCAGGTAATTCTGGAAATCTAAAAATTCAAATAGAAGTTTAATTTTTAGGTTTTGAAACTACTTCTGAAAATTAGTTCTGATTTATGATGATATAGAAAAGTTTAGCTTAGAGGAATGGATTGTGTGTTATACTCTTTCTCTGTTTTTTGGAGGTTTTTTTGTCAATAAACCATTGTAAGAGTTTTAACATCTTATTGCAGAGATCATATATCAGTGAACTTCTGAAGCCCAATCTTGTTTATATATTTCACCTGTAAAACTCAGCTTGATCTCACTTTAATCTATTTATGACTAGAACTAAATCAATATCAATGCAATTATACTTAGAATATATTTTGTTAAGTAAAATTAATCACATAATTACACAAATCCTGATAACTAAGTCAGAAATATGTCTAATGCCTAAAAAGGAAAAATATCCCTTTATTTTCTCTTTTCATTCCCTAAGAATGACAGAGAATACACAGGGAAATACACTTAATGATAAAAATATACTTAAATTATATATTTTTAATGTGTTCTTTTCTATTTAAAGGGTATGTTGTTTCTTCAAGAAAGGTATTGTGTATGTTGTAACTTCACATACAATTCTAACTGATATTAGCGGGAAACTGTGCACCAGAAAGCAGGCACATGCCAAAGGATAATAACTACAACTTCCTCTTACATTTTCCTCTGAATATTCCATGTGTAGAAGTTATAAACCACATACATTTTCATATGTAAATTTAACTTTCCGAGCAGGTCAAGATCCAAAACTCATCGTTCTGGAAACAATTATCTTATCTACAGAATTAGGGCTGTTAAAAAAACACTGGCAACTTAATTCCCCTTAAAGATTTTCCCTTCGTGTACAGTCCAACAGCTATTCTACCCTTCATAATACTTTATGAAGGTTGCCAAACCTTCAACAATTAAGACCTTTTATCATCAGTTACCGTCACCTTGATGTCGCTGACTGGCAGCCTGCCCACAAACCTGAATTGTGTCCTTCACAAAGCAACTGAAGGAAGCGGAAGAGGTCACAGGTGAACTCATCATCCTGCATCACCTTTTCTCCTGTAGAAAGGCCAGATGGAAGCAGGTTATCACAGTCTGCCAAGTAACACCCCACAGCCCCTGAAGAAAATCTCCATAATTAATATTAAGAAAGAGAGAAGGGGAGAGAAAATTTATAACCACCAATCTATCTGAAGCACCTATGACTTGTGCTTGGCAGATAGTTATTTGGTTATAAAAAAAAAAATTAAATTATGAAACTTAACTTTTGATTTATAAATATGGCAGCATGAGCTTGGCAACATTTTACAAATAAAATAACAAGATTTACATTCTTGTTTGACTTCACTGGGCATGGAGGCTGTGTCACATACAAAGGTTAGGGTTGGATCAATATGGTTCCCATTCATCACAAAAGAAGGTACTTAAAATACAGAATGAGATTTAATCAAACGGTTATGAAAATCGCTCCTCAAATAAACGATTTGATTTCAAAATATTCTAAAACAACCCATGAAATTTACAGCTATATGCACTTTCAAAGACCATTTAGACTGAAATATTTGAGGATTTAGTACCTGTCTGCTGCTGACACAAAGTGGAAGTGTCTCCATTGACAATAAAACAATAAATTTATAATTAATTAAGACCAAATGCCAAAATGCTTTACTGAATTAGGCCCTTCAGTTAATTTTTTTAGTAAACAACTAATATCCAAATGAATAAAGCTTCAAGCCTTTTTTTTTTTCCTCCAGAGGAAACAGTATACTAAAAAGCCCTCAATTAACACATCATTATTTCAAGTACATCAATACATACAGTTAACTTTGTACAGGGACATGTGAAGAGGAGAAATAACCATTCACCCGGGAAAACAATCACAATTAAGGAAAATGTAGAACAGCTTATTAAATGATACACAAGGACAATACTATAGGTGTTAAAGCAATAAAGGTCACCTACCAAAAGTAAGAAAATTCCCATATAGAACCGTGGGGAAGTATTTTGACTACGTACTTTTGACTTTTTGCACTATGTGTGCAAAGGTGGAAGTCACAAAAACTTCTACTATTTAAGAATATACATAATTTGAATATATAACAAGCGCTATTTGTAAACAAGAAAAGGGGGATATAAAAATGTAAGCTAACTGCAAAACAGTTTGAAAGAATTTTTCTTTGAGGAGATATAATTTAGGCTCTACAAAGACAGCATCTTTAATGTGTGAACAGGAGACCAGAAAAGTGAGTAAAGGCATTAAAATTAAAAAAAAAAATTTACATACCTTAGTTAAATTAATGATTACTTCCATGCTGTTCTACTGGTAGATAATTCTAATTACAATATCCACATTTACAGATTACTATATTATTATAATTAGATTATCACTATTTGGGCTAAATTTGTCTGTGATCAAGTTAATTTTCTTCCTACTACCTAGCTGAAATGTAAACAGTATTTCGTATGATTTGGAGTATAAATAGACATGATCAGAAGTTTAACTTTACATAAAGTCATGAGCAATTATAATTTCAAGCTAATGGACTTATCAGTCCACAGACTGTGAATTTTAAAGTGAGAATCTTCAGTATACTAGGAATAGGAATCAAAAGCATTTTGAAAAACCAATGTAAATATTTTAAAGTACAAAATTTCACATTTTTCTGTTGCCCTCAAGACAATGTTTGGTATTAAGAGTATATATCACTAAGGCATATGCCAACATAATTTCTTGTACCATAGGGAAAGATAAGATGCTTTTCCTTCTAACTCTAGATGTGTAATTAGGGCAGTCGGAAAAGACTGTTTCTCCAAGTATGAGTCAAATACTTTGAGTGACATTCCATGACATTTTTCTCCACTGAAAATATAACTACCAGGCACATAGTTTTTCAGTCACAGGAGACTGAAAACCCTTTCAGCTAATTAAACAATGAAAAATAAATTACTGTTTCTATCAGTGCTGATGACCTTACACATGCAATATACACCCAAGAAGGCAAAACCAGGAGGTGGCTGGACTCCTAAAAGTATCTTATTCAACATTACATGCAGGTTCAGTCCTGCAAGAGAGGAGGTATGCTGCTGGCCAAATGCCATAGTAGAGAAGATTTCTCAGGGTTAGTAACTTTCTTCAATTTTACTGAACTCCTGTCACACTTAAAGTTACATTGGGGGGGGGTCACATGCTTTGTTGAACTAGGCACAAAAATAAGAATTACAGAAAGGCAAATACTTGGTGAAGCCTGTATCACACATGTAATGCTTGTAGCTTGACTGCTGAGATGGCAATGATTTTACAAAATAACTCATCAGGAAACTTGCTTGGAAAAGTCAAGCCCATGAAAGGCCCAATCATCTATTTCTTGCATATTAAGGCACCACTGAATCAAAGCCATTTGTAGAAATAAGACTACAGAATATGTTACAGTTTAATATTTTTGACCTCTATTTTTCTTGCTCTCTTAGGAAGTAAGATACTCCGGAACAAGAAGGAAAACAAGCCTCAAATTAAAATATTATACAGATCCTGGCTTTTAGGACAATTACTGGACTTTAGGAATTTTTTATTAAATAAATTATATTCTTATTATTGGAAGGGCACGGAAGGGTCTTTTAATTAGCTCCACTGTACATAAATCACAACTTGAACACAAGTCATTGAAAAATTTTCCAAAATCAGAAGGTGTTTAGGTGCATCATTGCATAAAAGCTGAAAGGTCTGTTCCTTTTAGAAATATTTTTATATATTTTAGAATGAAGCAAAAAAAGCTCATCTCAAACCATCTGGCCACACTAAGATTTACAATGTCCTGGTTTTCAGTTTTTACACCTGATCAAAATCAGACTAGAACCAATGTTGGTATGGATAGGAATTTTCATTTTCAGATTGTAGTTACTGACTACAAGTGGTGCCTCACTGGCAACTACAGAACTGAAATGGCGATCCATTTCTTTCTATAAAATTCAGGAGAGCAACCTTTGCTGCTGTGCACACAAATTCATGCCAGTTCACATAAAGATTTGCAAAGAATGTACTTACAAACATACACACCACATATAGTAAAATTTAGGTTGTTATGAAAAAACATTCTTTAATTTCGGTTGAGATTAGATATATTCTGGAAAATATTTGCTTAGATGTTAAAATGCTGCCATTGCTCATGCTGTATGTAAATGGTATGGCTGTACACACAAAGGCTTTAAGTCTGTAGCTTTCGCAAAACTGGCAGTTTGTGTTTGTGATATACAGGAACAGAGGTATCTTGTGTAGGAAACAAAAGTAAAAGTCAATGAAAAATTAAACACATGGGGGTTTTTTCATTGAAAGTGCATGTGTGAAAGTTCAATGATTCTCTCCCTCTTTCTCAATTTTATTTTTTAAATCCTCAGTGGAAAAGATCTGACTTCTATTGCTACTCAGAAACATGGGTTCAATACTACATATTACAGAAATACAAAAATACTTTCAGCTTTCAAATGGGAACAGAACTTTTTTATGATGGCTGTTAAGCAAGAGCAAATCTGCCCCGTAATAAAGCAAGTGCATTTATTCTTATCACAAGATCCAGACAGTATTGGGTTGGACTGTGAATGCTGCATGTCTTTGACTTCTCAACCGTCTAATTCAAGTAAGAAATACACTTCTTTCCTCAGTGAGTAAAATTCTCTGAAGTTATTTAGGTTCCCTTTTAAATGCAAACACTGATTCAAATACAGTTTTATGAAGGTGGAAAACACCTCTCCAATGGAGGCTACAGTGGATTACACAGAATTTAAACATCTACTTTAAGTGTGACTAGGTTGGTGAAGGCCAAAAGCATATTTATTAATTCCACATTATTAATGGCTGAAAATAGCCCTGATGTGAACCCACAGTACAGCTAGTTATTATATCACATGTACCTCTCAGATTGGTAAAAGTCCTTTAAGAGCTACCATCTCATTCTAAAATTGTATTTTATTAAAATAAAGCTTCTGTGGACTTACAGAGAAATGAAAGAAAGCCATGATAAAATATTAAAAAATTGAACATTAAAATAGAGCTTTCATGGAAAAGGGGGAAAAAAGTAAAATAATCTAAGTGTAAACATAACATCTTAAGTTTTTTTACTTCATATAAGTAAAACAACTCTTTCCAAAAGAGAAAAACATTGCACTTTCAAGATTTTTGAGACTCACAGTGAAATGGCAAGAAGTATGAGTGTTAAATGAAAAAACGTTGCAAAATAGTATTTCTACATGTCTTTGATTTTGAACCCCCCTTTTTGGAAAAGGAAACAGAACAATCAAAACAAAATACATACAGAAGAAACAACATTGAGTACACCACAAAAACGAGTAAGAAACACATTTGCTAAAGAACCATCAATGTTGTTACCAGTGGGGGTTCCAGGGTTTGGAAAGGGAAGGTAGTACCAGTCAGAGGAATATCAGGACAAGGCACTTACGATGTGGACAGCACAAAGAAACAATTGGAATAGAGCAATAAATTTCACATCCATGTTGACTCAGTAAAGGGCTTTCTATCTCTTGCTAAGGTTGGCATGGGACCAGAAACAAGAACTGCACATGAGGAAAAGTTGACTTTATTCCCATAAGTTTCAACAGTCTTTCTTTGACTTTGGGAATAATAGTTTCAGGCTTGTAGGTGGCAAAGTCAATGACAATTACTCATGAATCTGCTTCTGCAGCCGATTCAGATGAAATGAGAAACAGGCTAAAATGCACATTTTAAATCCCATCATTTCCTTGGGAACCAATAAAATTATCTTTAATTGAGGAGTAATTAATTACTCATAGATTAAGCGTCTTTCTCAAAAAAATAAAACCAAAAACAACTTGGGAGAAAATCTTTCTCATCTTTGGTACTTCCTTTGTAGTATTTACAGATGGTTATTCATAGGATTGCAGACATAAGAGCTCAGATATCCTATAAAATCTAGGATACTTTGAAACTGTTCACTACAGGAGTTTCCCCACAGACACACTGGCTTGGTTTTCTTAATGCTATCAGGTATTAATACCAGTACCTGTACAGCTCTTATATAAACTACTTTTCAATTAACTGAAAAAGGTGTGCTTCATAATATAAAAAAAATTACTATTTGAAGGTAGCATATTATCAACAATAATATAACTTTGAAAGGGAAAATTACAGTCTTTTTTGGTTGGATTTGGTTTTCTTTTGTCTTGAATTTTCAGTAGCTGGATATTAATATGTAGGAAAATATGGTATTTACAAATATTATCCCTTTGTGACAAGAAATCTTTGACACAGTGATGACCGTATCATGACACTGCTACTGCTCACTAGCAAAGAAAACAAACAAAAAAAATTATCCTAATCACTGTGTAGAATATTTTGTTAAGCTGCCAAATAGAAAATTTCCACTGAGAAAACAAATAAAATGCCAGATCATCCTCCTTCCCAACATTTGGCTAATGAAAAGACATCTGCTGTGTTGGAGTTCATTGTTTCTGCTGACTGGTATACACATTTTGTATTTTAAATTCTCTTTTCACATGGTGACATGAACATCTCATGGCAACTGGTCCTACAAAGCTCTTCCTTTACTTGGGGTAAGGAAACTTTGAGATACAGCAACCATAACACACCAAGTTGCTTTCAGAATAAGGAAGAGTCACCTGTAAACAGTATTGATTCCTCTAAATTAGCAAAGCACCACCTCTTTCTTGTATCAACTCCTGACCGCATTAGATAAACCTAGCCAGTGGCAAATCCTCTCCTTACTAACCACCCTCAAATCCTCACTGGATCCACCACTGATTTCCTGTGCTTGCACAAATCAATGCAGCAATAAAGCCACATTCAATACACAACAAAAAGGCTACAGGAGGACTAAAGCACAAGGCTTTGTGTATGTATATATTATTTTTTTTCCTTTTAACATTCCTCCATCACAAATACTGGGCTCGCTAAAATGAAAACAAATAAAAAAGAACAAGAAAGAAAAGTATAAAAAAGCTTGTTGCTCTTATATCTACTGTGTCAGTCACTGTGCAAATCCTGAGAAAGACAGGAAGACCAAAACAGGAAGGTTTGACATGTACACCAAGAATTTTAGAATTGTAATATTAAGAGAAAAATCACACTAGTTTAGCAGTCTTACATGAAAAAAATCTAGTGATATTCAGGAGCTGTACAGTGCTGACACAAAGCTAAGAGCAGGGAAAATAAGGAATAGGCAGTTGTTTTCAATAATTACCACGCTCATGGGTGATGACTGAGGAAGGGAGGACAGGACAATTAGTTCAAAGAAAAAGAAACAGGAAAAAAAGAAAAAAAGGTGAGAATTTGTTTTAGCAAATACAAAATATAGTTAGTATTGGTTTTGCGAAAATTAGTTCTGTACTAAAAGAGAAACACCAAATAAACAGAAAATGAAAAAAAATCCCTCAAATGAGGAAGCACAAAAATACTCTTAACATCAGTAGAGTCAATTATGCAGCATTTAAAGATTCATTTATATTTGCATGCAAAATCAATCATTTCTAGAAACAGAGGCAGAGGTCAAAAGAATAATGAGCCAATATCTTGAGAGTCCATTTCAGAATCCAACATTATGAGTAAGTTTAGTTATGTAATAGTAGAAATGTTGTCCAAACGAACAAAAGGTTGTGCAGAATAATCTTCAGTAAAACATGAGAGTAATGGCCGAAATTTATATGCCAGGTAGCTGTACCAGTGCTCAATTTACCATCTGGTAACCAAATTTTATCCACATGGGTTCACTTTTTTTTTCACTCATATAAGTATAGAAAGATTTAATCTATAATTTAAATTGTGAGAGCACTTTCGGAGAAGCAGAATTTCTGACTGGCCGTGAAGTCATTCAGACAAACGTAATAGTTGATGAAAAAATCATTATTTAAGCAGTTGAATATTAAAGAAATAGGCCGCATAAAAGACCTACAAGCACAAGGGACAATGGGATATGCAGTGTTGCTGGTATGAATTATGATCCCTCAAAAGCAATAGGGATTATACAGTCAAGCTTTTTTACCTTGCTTTTAAGAGAAAAACATGTTAAAAGGTTAGGTCACTGTAGGATTTAAACATAAAAATGCACTGTAAAAAATTGTGAAGATAAGAGAAGAAAATGTGCTTTGGTAGCTCTATTAAGCATGTAAGAATGAACTTAATGTACCCAGACAATCACAGTAAGGGAGTAGTAGAACTTACTGTCAAACAGAACAAAGAAATTGACAGTGAACTAACAACACAAAGGGTGGAAAGCCAAACTGGTTCAAAGTCAAAAGTAGAGTGAAAATTTTGCAATATTTCCCCAAAGACAAATAGATAAAAATATTTCAAAGCAAAAGCTTTTCCCAGATTTTTTTCCACAGAGCACATGGATTTCCATCAATCTCTTATATTTAATTTATAGCTTAAGTAAGTGGTGTGGTTTTCAGTTTAAGAAATCAGGTGGGAACTTTTAATTTCATTTTATGCTGAAACTTGTTGGGGACTTCTGAAATGTTTTACATGCATGAACACTGCTGTTTGTAACTGGAATATGTTTTCAATTGTACATGTAATGTCTTCACTTCTTCAGAATGATGAGAAAGAGTCCTCTGAGACCATTTTGAAACTCAACACATGCTAATGATTTTCTGTTGACAAGGACGGGCTTAGCTATTAAATATAAATCAATTAAATATAAATCATTTTTAGGACACCTGTTTTAGCTTCAGCCTCTAGATACATATTTTCAGGGTTCATGGAATCATAGACTATCCTGAGTTGGAAGAGACCCACAAGCATCTTCAAATTCTAAATCCTGGCCCCACGTGGGACACCCCAATAGCCACATCCTGTGCCTGAGAGTTTTGTCCAAACATTGCTTGAACTCTGTCAGGCTGGTGCTGTGACCACTTCCCTGGAGAGCCTGTTCCAGGGCCCAACCACCCTCTGGGTGAAAAAACCTGTTTCTTATACATAACTTAAACCTTCCCTGGGTTCTTTCAAATTTAGCTTGCCTCTGCAAAACTTAAGAAAGGTCATGGATAATTTCTGTTGAATCAAAGGTACCTGAGCCCTCTTCAGTCACCATGCCAAGGCCTTCTGCTTTGTTCTGACGTTCAAACGCATTTAGGTCAAGAACACTGCGGTGAGAAAAATTACATTTGTCCTGTGGTTAATTAAATATATGCAATATTTAATTTTGTGGAAGTTAAAAAGGATGTGTGATCCTTTTACAAGCATACTAGTATTAAAAAGATACATCTCAGTGGCTTGATATATGTCTGTCATGAGATTACAAATCTCAGCTCAACAGCCTTAACCTGCTTTTGCCCTGAAAGTGACCACAGAATTCAGCTCTGTATGACTGACCAAAAAAAAAGAGGAATGTATGCATTTATGATATACATACTCATTTTTAGATGCTCTAAAGAAGCCAAGTCCTTCACTACTTTTTTACTATAGCCCAGTTCATATCAAGCAGCAAGGTCCGTTAAGAAACTGTGATTATTAATTCTGAAGCTGCCAAAAGGGAATATGTATCCAACTAATCAGATTTAAGGAACATACACCTCACAAATTTCATTTTTGAACCTGCGATGTTCTGCCTCTCAAGGGCTCTGCATTACAGCTGGCCAGGGATAACTTTCGTTCATGAGCAAAAATGGTTATAAAAGTCAGGTCAACATAGAACTATGACAGCACCTCTTCTGGCAAGAAACCTCACTGATTTCAAAATGAAACTTGGCCACAGACAGCATTAAGAAAAAAGAATACATCATTAAGAAAAAAGAATTCATAACGTGATACTCTGGATATAACAAGAAGACTGAATCACCTGGTCCAGGGAGCCCCTTTTAATCCTATATTTTAAGTTCACCAATACATCATTTACTGATATGGTTTATTCTTAGAAATTACATATAAAACATTTTAACATACACATTTATACATGAAATCAATATAAACCATAAATAAGCATGAATGGACAAAAAAGTCATAGTATCCCCTCAATTTATTAAAATTCATTAATTTAGGATTAAATTAGATATTCCATTTCTTTTTTCTGACTTCTAAGAAGTCCCATGAATAATTCTAACAAAGACGGGTTTTCCCAAAATCTTTATGATTACTTAACATTGATCATTAACCTGATCTCTGCAGGATTACTGGATACCTCCAGAGTTAAGGATTCACCCCTGAGGAATGCTCCTAACTCTGGAGTTGTTTTCTGCCATACCTCAGGTAGACTCAAATTCTGTAAATATTTTTGAAAAGAGCTTTCTTACAAAGGTAGACCCATATCACAAAGATTTTCACACCACGAGCACCACCCTGTCCTTTAACCCAGATCTAGCACTTTAAAATCCTCAAGTACTGTTTGCAAGAACTACGTAGAGGACCATTCCAGAACTATAAATCCCATGGAATAAAATATAAATGCAAAATAATAAATTTTTCAAGTCGATACTTTCTTACCTACAGGACTGCATAAGACCAGCAAGGCTCTGAAAGAACCCCACATCCTTTTTATCCTTGAGGTAGTCAAGCATTTTCTGCAGCAAACACAAATAATTTATGCAGAAAATTAATATTCATATTATGTGATAACCTAGGTAACTTAATACTATATGGATTCAATACTGTTAGGGATGCTGGTGTTTGGAAATATCTCTAATATTTAAGAGCCTTGCAGAGAAAAATCCAGATATCAAAACCAAAACATTTAATGCACATGTACTTTATGTAGCAAAGGTCATACATTTTGGTTACACCTTCCTAGAGCATGGAAAATAAAGACAGTAACTAAAGACAACACAGCCAGAAGAATTTAGTGATTAATATAAATGCAATCTTGCCACTACTAGGCTAAAAATTTGTGTTGACACTATTGTTTCAACACCAGAGGAGGCTTTTCATAACCTCAGTTTGTTTTAAATTATTTTAGCTGCAACAGCCTGTTAGTAGTAATGTGAGCATATTTTAAAAATTTTTTAGCTTTATTATAATGTGTAACAACTATCTGAAAACAGATTGCAACACCAAGAATTTATTGCGTGAACTGTCATTCTAGAATGCAAGGCATTGTTGAGTATAGATATAGGATGATACCAGAGCCACCCGTTGTGAAGAAAACCCACAATGCTAAAGATAAATCTTAGTAGGAAAGCTACAAGAATTCATGTTGTGAATGAAGTAGAACTAATTTTGCAAAAATAATAGGAAAAGTGGATAAAAAGTAACCTTCAAAATGGACAGCACATAAGCAGACAGCGTGAGCAAAACGTATCAGTGTAAACCCAAGTAGACCCAAGATTACTGAAAAAGAATATCCCAGTCAACAACATTACACCAATCAAAGCAAAGAACTCCAGAGGAGGATGATGATAATGACTTTTAAAAACCACTGCTGTTCCTCTCCCCCTACCCATATCATTCTTCCCAAGGAAGACTGAAGAGTCAATCTTACGACCTAAAGGAAAATTGGAAAGTTGACAGAAAAACACCAGAAAAAATAGGTAGAAATGAGGCAGCTGAAAAAACAAGAATTTTAACTGTATTACTGATGCTTTTATGTTATAAGCATGTCATTTAGACTAGCAGCATTTCTATCAATGTAAAAATACTGTTTCCTGCATTTTGATTCATAAAGACTTTAACAAATTATTTTTAAAAACAGATAGTAGTATTGCAAATTTAATGATTTTCCTAATTTAATATCATGACATCACAAAGAACTGGCAGTGGTTTGAGCAAATAATTTCCACACTACTTGTACACTTCCATGTCAATTCCTGGCAATGACAGCTCCTGAAAAGAACATTATTTTGGTTGCATTCAGCTGCTTCACTTGGAACCTTAATTGTTCCCAGTTGTCTGTATTCTTTAAACTGTACTACAATAATTTAGTAATGGCAGGGATAAACCCTTCTCAACACAGGAATCTTCAGCTAGTACAGAACATTGAATATGCCCTATATCAGCCTCTTCATTTTAACAGTGCAGGATTCTTTTAACCTATCAGACTTGTCCACTGGACACCAAATTATCTTATAGAGAGATTAGTTATTCAGGATTTTCTCTGGTTTTATCAGCAAGAGTCTCCATTGCATAAGCTAAGGACTTCTGAAGTTGTGTATCACTCTTTTTGGTGAAGACTAGGGTCAGCAATTTTGCTCTGCTGGCTACAGGACAATGTCAATCTCCCAAGAAAGCTCTCCTTCCCAAACAATTCCTACAGAAGTAAATGATGTAACATAAAAATTCCCCCTTACACCTGAAGTGGAAAAAAAAAAATCTCTTTTAGCCTTATAAACAAATAAGAAATACCCACCAAACAAGGTACTTTTGTATGCAATTTTATTCCACAAACAAGAGTAAGAGGATAAACCATGTGTGACAAATAGTCAACTACGTAATATGCTACAGTAATAATGACCATGGTATAAAGACCTATACTGGCTAGAATGGGTAGAAGAAACTATCACCTTACCTGTTGAACAGTAGAATTTCCTCCATTTAAGATGGCAATTCCTAACTTCAGAGTCGCTGCAACCATTGGCCCCATCTCACCTTAAAAGTATTTTAAAATATAATTTTGGATCATATAAAAAATAGTAATATTTTATTAACTAATTTATCCATTCAATGAATTGCAAAACTGACCTATTTTTCCTTAATTTCTTCATTAATTTCTTCAGACATAGTGTAATGCATACAAAGTACACAGAAGCAGCAAGATATAAGGCAGGAATAATTGAGTTCAGTGAATATAAATCATGTTTCAATCACTAGAGCATCCAACAGTTGATTTAAGACCGGGATCACAATTGTAAGCTAGCTTTCAAATTCAACAATGTGCTCCCTCTGCTTGAAAATCTGGGTATTTCCTTCTGGTTTATTCAGAAAATGACAGTGACCCAAGAATTTAACTACAATAAACAAAATTTGTAATCAGGAATTTTCAAAACATCACTACTGCGGAAACAAATCACAAAAGAAAAAAATGAAAGCATAAAATCTTAGAATAAGATGGTTTCTAAGGGCAAAAAGCACCATTTAAACTTCTGAAATGTTTTATCAAAGTGCACCAATAAAGTAGATATTTGGAGAATGGGAAATAACAAAAGAACTTAAGTCCACATGTACTTCAGAACTGTACACATTCCAGAATTTGAGGGCCATTTTGTCATTCACTGCTGCTAAAGCTATGAAGTAATTCACACATTCTCAAAATTAGCACTAGAAAATTTAATTATAACTACAAAAGAAACAATAGTCTCATGAAAATTACTCATTATACTTTTTTGGAATAGCTGTCAAAAATTTTGAAATTTCAAGTTCATTTTGAAAGTAAACCTTAGAGCCAAACATCTTCATGTTTTACTCAATAAGAAACAAAATTGCTTCAAAGTTCATTAGAAATAAGGTTTAAAATTTAATCTACACACCAAAACCTTACCTTTACTTGCACTGATTGTCTGCAGAACCATCTCAGCAGCGCCCCGATCATGCAGTCTGGCTTGTTGATACAGAAGTTTTTGCTTTTCCATTTCTTTTTCCTGAATAAAAATTCCGGTCATTTAACATGAGATTTAAGTTACTATCAATCCTCCAAAGGTTCTTGGTTTTCTCTTAGTATATGGGCTCTATGGCAACATCATGAACCATTTTAATACATACGATGCTATTGAACAAATAATTAACAGGTTCAAGTAATAATCTCCACTTGGTATTTTTCTTTAATATGCTTTTAGCAGTTTATCTGGAAAGAGTTATCTCAATTGTGAATCATTAGGTTAGTTCAAAGCCCATGTTCATTATATATACTGCATGTATCAAACTTGCACTTTTGTGCTGTGTTTTTGTGCAACAGTTCATTCTCTTAATAGTCTTCTATAGTGTGACCATAACTTCATACTGCTCAGTATGTGGCTCTTGAGTTGCAAGTTGTTGCTGAATACCAGAGTAAAAGAAGCATCTCAGAATTTTTTTCAAAACATATCATTATATTACAATATAGATTGCCCCCCTACTTACAGAATATTTGATAGAATATACTGTGCTTTTATATTTTGTATTCTCTAGCGGCAACAAACAATACTGCATGGCGTTGCTTGAGCAATGGTGAAGTTTCCTTTTTGTAATTTAAACTACTACTGAAAACATAAAGAGCATAAATAGCAAACATAAAGGCACAGTTAATTCCAGATGAGTTTCAACTTTCATCAGGTTAATTGAAGTTTGCTGGAGAATTGAGGATGACTAAGCAGTATAAGTTGCAAAATGGAAGTTGCATAGAGCCCTATGACAGTGAGTCCATCAGATGGCGTGGTAAAAAGCTTACTCAAAAGGAACATGACACAATCAGTTAGTATCATGTCCAAAAACACAACGCCCAAAACATGTATGACCTAAAAGCAGGAACAGCTGCAGCAGAAGTAGCCAGAATGACAGCTTTGCTGCCATAAACTTTCCATCCAAGTTACGGAAAAAATACATTGGAAGATGGAAGAGGTTTAAAAAATGAAGGCTTGCTAAATAGAGGGTATGAGTAATAAATTAAAAAAGAAGAGGTAAAAAAGAGAAATATGTTCAAATGAATGAAAAAGAAACCTTTAACTCAAAAGCAAACCAACACAGACATTTATGCTGTTACCAGAGAGTTCTCGCCGAGGCTGGCAAATTTGTTTCTTAAATCTTTGATAATATCGTGCTGCGGAAACAAAATTCATCAGGGTTTTTTTTTTTCACACTATTAGCTCTCCTGTGGTTAAATTGTATCTTTCTTTTTGCTTTAAATTATGTGACAGATCTAGATGGAGGCACAAAAAGGAAAAAAAAATGGCAGCGTTGCTTTGTATTTAGCCATGCTAGGGTTTGAAAGTTTTGCCTTCATGTTTAAACCTCTTCCTGGGAGTTCAACAAAAACAAAACAGAAACATACACACACGTGCACGCACACACCACACACACAAACCACCCAAAAACCATGACATCACAGGTTCAGTATAGCTACAATAAAATATTTTCATTTGCTTCAGAAGCCACTGAGAATTGATCAGCCTTTCTCTTCTTAAAAACTATTTCCTATTTCTAGATACTTTTAGTTTTAGACCCAACACCCTTTCATCTGTTTCATTGCAAAATTTACTATTCACAAGCCTAACACCACCTATACTACTTTCATTGTACAACATTTTTTTATAAGAATATCAAAGATTTATAAGAATGCTTACAGTGAGGATGTATCTGCATAATCTACAGACTAACTTCTTGCAATGGCAGTATAGAAGAACAGTAGGAAGAGGCATTGCCAAACAGCTTAAAATGAGAGAAGTGGCATTTCCCATGGAAATCAAGATGTCTAGGATATTAGTAACAAAAGAGATCAAAAAAAGAAAACCAAAACCAACCAACCAAACCAATCCACCACCAAAAACAGCACAAACATTTCTTTTAAAAGAAACCATTCTTTGATGATAACCGACAAAGATCATGGTTCTTTCTCCAGCTTCACAATGCATTTTCACTGTTGCTTTCTCCATGCCCACTCAATACATATATATGATATAAATATATATGTGATGGCAGCACTTACAAGGGCCACCCTTGCATACTAAGTTAATAAGGTTATCCCCATTTCTCTAAGATGTGCTTACTGTTTACACTGTTATCTGTGCTACCAGTTTCAGCTTTTTGCACTTTATCCACTTGCTTGCCAGTTGAAGTCAAGAAAACTCCCAAAGTAATTAGCCAATCATTTGAGCTTTCTGTCATTCACCAAACCATCACAACAATAGCAAAAATACTTCACTAAATGACACATTTAAAATAAGTGAACAGAATTAAAAATTAAAAAACCCAAACAAACAGACACCAAAAAGCCAAAAAACAAAATAAACACACTGCAAAACAAAACCAATCCTCAATGAAGAACAAATCTATTTTATCTTGGATGTTTTCCACTCATATAGGGAAAAGTTGACCACTTCTAAATGTACATACATGTGTTCTCATACTGTAGATTTTTCCAGCATTCTACTAACCAAGGAAACTTTTGAATCATACTCTTTGAAAGCAGAGACCCAAATATTTTCTACTTCATTCTGGTTTTTGGGTTTTAAATCATTACGAGCAATCATATGCCAAAATAAATCAGGCAAAACCACAAGTTTTAGTCTGAATTTGTAGGCAACAAACTTGCTAAAACTAAAGAGAATCTTTAACTGACAAGTGTGTCACTGAAATTCTTAAATTTTCTTGTAATTAATACAGAGACTGATTCTTGGAGTCTCCCTTGGAGCTAGGACATATGGAGAGGTTTGTTTGCTGCCACCACTAAGCTCCAAAATACAGACTGCTCACATAAGACCTTACTTTTACAGAGAGTTATTTTTTTCTTTCTTTTTTTTAATACAAAATAATGAAATAAAGTTAAAGAGAATAAACAAAAAGATGTAAAGAATAGAAATCACTTTCAACTCAGCTATTAGATGAATGCTTCTCCTTTGAATTGTCTTCGTATTTTATACTTTTCAAGACTTCTGTTTAGTCCAGAGAACAAATCCTACTAGGCAGGTCTTACACTGGCAAAACATCTGCTCATTTCAATGTCAGGCATGCATAAGCATAAGCTAAGTAATTAAAATATCAAGCACTCATGCATTATACTTCTGTGTCTTTTTATATATACATCTTTATATACACTTCAATCCTTTAAGTTCAATATATGCTGGTTTCTGCTCTATAAATAAAATTGAATTTTTCCTAAATCATTCCTTTTGGACTTCTTCATTGAACCATCACTGCTTGTTGCAAGGGGTTTGGACTCAAGGACCTCTAAAGGGCCTTTCCAACCTAAACTATTCTATGAACAAATGATGTATTCTGTAGTGTAGAGAGTGAAACCATGTATTAGGTTCCATACAATCCATTACATTTAGGAAAAACTGATCAAAAACAAATTTTTACATAGTGATTGGAATGTTTACTTTCTTAGAATTGCTAAATTGAATACCGAGTCTGATCTTAATTCATATAATAAATAGTGACTTATTGCAAATATGTGGTATATGGACACTCAGTGGTTTATTCAGGATTTGTGACAGTAAGAGATAATTGTAACCATCTTAAAAGGGCTAGAGCCTTATGAGGTTGCATTATTTGTATGTACAGAAACTTGAAAATTTTTGTCTGGGGTAAGTGACAGTGCAATGTTTCATTTTGTCAAAAAACTTGTGAATAAAGAAGTCTATCAATGAAGTTGCTACCAGTAACAAGAATGAAAAGAGCTGACAGAGGAAGTTCTATTTCCCCCATTTCTTTTCTTCATGTGAAGAGTCAATTAAAATCAATTTAATACAAATGAGTTTAAAAATATGAGCTAAATTTTGACTCTTTCTTTGAGTTCCCATCCTACACGTGTTTAGCGCACGTTAATATGTAGGAGTGACTCAAATGCAGAAAATTATTTGCATTCAGCTAGTGAAACAGTTTGATTTAAAAGAATTTCCTATTAGATAGACTCAAAGGAGACAGTGACACCAACTTTACAGAGGGTCAATTGAGCATCTGTTCAATATGACAAAAAAGTTAACTTAGAGACAAAGGGGAAGGGGCAAAGACAACTGTAATAACTCAAAGCAAATACTAGCAGGTAAATGTGGACAGGAACATACTAACATATAGAGAACATTATTGTCACGTCCCTATTGTTCACACTATTAACCCAATACAGATTAATCACAAAAATGAGACTGCACTGCATGAGATATGGGCAAGAAAATTGTCAATAAAATACACTCGGCATTTTCATCATATTTTAAGCTTGCCCAAATGTCTCCATTGCTCTGACTGTGAAAGGATTCAAGATTTCAAACACCACACATTTTGAAAGTCTAGAGGAGCAGCAGACTTTTATGCCCATACCAATTGAACAGACACTCTTCACATGCACACACAGGACAGAATAAAACAACTGCCTTCAACATTGAAGTTTGATCACCAGACAGAAAGAAACACACAAATGCACACCCAAGCACACACGCAGCTGGTATGTACAGTTTCACATCTGCACAACTGTTGAAAGCCATGTATGAAGGAAGCAAGGGTTATTTCTTCTTGCTTTTTTTCCCCTTTTAAAATACTTCACAGTCAGCAAGAAAGAGTTTTCTATGTAGCATATAAGACTTTGTGTATGGTAACCAGGTAAGCAGAGTGATAGATATGTAGTATTTGAATAGCTGAATAATTGGAATTAAAAAAGAAGAAATTATATTATTAGATTCCTTATATGTTTTCTTTGGGGATTTTTAAGCACTTTGTGTTTGTAGCAATTACAATACCTTTTAAATAACTTTTTGTGAGCACATTCATCTTCCAGGATAATGCCTTTATCATATGAAGATGGAACAGACCTGTGCAAATTTTTGGAGGAGTAAGAGTAAAGTTGATCCTTAAATACATCTTCTCTCCCCACAGATGCATGGGAACCTCTTTCTTTTGTGATCTGAATGTTAATAGAAGGCTAGCAAACAAAATATCAAAATCACTTTGCCCTTTTCCATGGAGAAAGTTACAACTGTTTCCCTACATTGCCATAGGACATGAAACTTGAAGTTACTGACTGAAGTCTGACCATTAGCTAAATCTGTGCATTTCAAATCTCAAGCAAGTCATCTTTACTTATTCTAGCTGTCATCAGCCACAGCACAAATAACTGTATTTAAACACCTCAGAACCAAAAATTAGCTACTTCATACACCATACCTTCTCCCAGAATATCAGCCTTGCAGCACTACCAGCAAGTGCCATGAGTCAACAGTGGGAACTGAGACTTCTACCTGCGTGAAGCAGGCAAGTAGTCTGCTGCACAGCCATGAAACACCTTTCAGAAACAAATGGTGAGGCTTTCATGGTGGGACACAAAAGGCTGGGTAAGAATCTGAGCCAATAAAAAAATTAACACTGACATTTCAGAGCTACTGCCTCTGTGTTCTTAGAGAAAACATGGAAGAACTAGGAATCATTTAAGGTAAGGAGTATCTAAGGAGTTCCTGTCAAATACTATGATGTTGAAGGCTAAGGACTCAGTTCCAAAGGATCTGAATCAGACATGAACTATGATTGATGCTCTCTCTCTGACAAATACTGGAAACAGAATTCTACCACTATATCAGAAATGTGTGTCTGCTAGCATACGGAAGAAAAGTTCAACTATTTTCTCTTCATAACCAAATAAGTTGTTTTAATAATTCAAATTAAGTTAGAACCAGAAAGAAGATAACTGATGCACAAATGGCATGAACAGCAAAACAACATGAGCAAGCCAAACAACACTCTGTTTTCCCCAAAACAGTATCACAATTTTACATTGCATATTATGCATAAATAATTCCTGAAATATTTAAAGAGCTTGTGCACAAAAAGGGTTTGGTAGAGATGTCATGCTGGAACTGAAATGTTAAAAATTATTTCGAGACCCTTCAGTTGAACTTATCCAAGATGTTGGGCCTGAAAAATCACAAAATTAGACCCAGACAAATACACACATATTTTTTTGTTTTACCTTGCTGCGTTGTGATCCTGTCACCTTAAGGAAGGGCAAGGACAAGAAGCGAAATAGTAATAAGAAAAAGAAGTCCAAATTTTTTTCTGCAGGTGACTGACCAAATACATACACAAAATATGTATTTTGAACATATAAATACATTATTTAAACATAAATTTCACAGCTACAGGAAAAATAATAAAGAGAAACAAATGAATAGGATCTTCTCTCAAGACAAAAAATTGAATGCTGAACAAAGAACCCATTATAATTTAGGTAAGGAGCACTTATAAATTCCTTACTGATAAATTTTTTCATACATCTCAATGACTTCCTATTTAAAAATTTTCATATCTATAAGCATGAGGCTTTTGATATCTAACAAGCATGTACAGGCTAACTGATAACAGCCTATAGGAATCAATAGTCTTTGTCAATGTTAAGTCATATATTGCATTCCCAGAGGAAAAGAAAAAAAAAACAGAAAAACCCACTGAAATTTGGGTTCATACTGAGATATTTACCAAGAAACAAAAATTTATATATTGTGTATATTACTTGTAACTCAACTGGACTTCCGAGTGATTGAAAAGAATTTAGTATTAATATTCTTTCTGATTTCTTTATACAGTCAAATAGGGAATATGTACTTAAATAATTCAGCACTATACCATGCAGCATCATGTAGAAAAAAATACAGAAAATTCTATGTCTATAAAACAATGGAGTAAAAGTAAACATGACCCAAACCACTCCTCAACAATCAGAACAGCACAGATAGTTTTACAGCAAATCCATCCGTATATTCAGAATTTTTTAAAGAAATAATAAAAGTATTTATTTCATGTTTCTGTGTTATAGTAGAGATACGAAATGTAAGTACTAATTGATTTGAAAGACACGAGACACCGTTTAATGTCAGAATCATAATATGCCAAAACACATTAAAATATTAAAAATATTAAAGAGCTAATTCCCTCAGTGCCCCTCAGAAGAGACAAATTTCTTGCAAACTCAATTTTATTAATGGCAAAAGAGAGACAGATCCCAGAGCAAGCACATGACAAGGACTCAACTCTCACTTGTAATCAACTCATGTGTATACCCTTAAACAGTGATGATCACTAAAAACTCAACATTAAACAGCAATAAATATAGATTTACTATTCTCAACACAAGCAAAAATCTTAGCAGTACCGATGCACAGAAGTTCACATTTTATTAAGAAGCACTAGTATATGTGAACATAAAACTGCTGTATGAATTATTGGTACTAAATGTAAATGACTACTGCAAAAAGTTGTATTATACTATTTTAAAATCCAAACTAAATGTAGGGCAGAATAATTTAAAAGCTACAGTCTGTTATTATCAGACTTTTAGAGTAAGTTACTCTCTGTAATACCTAACTAAAAAGTTAAAGTTAAATGAGATAAATATGTAAGATCCACTAAATTATTCTCTATTTAATCTTATGTAATACTGTGCCCATTTTTGTTTCACTAATATTAATCTGGGGACTCATATCTGCCATATCCAGCTTGTGACATGCAGTTCACTGGCATAATAAGCTGCAGTAAGCCATGAACCAAAAAACATAAATGTCAGCTGGAAGCTATGAAATAATGTCTAACATGACAAGAAAAACAAAACAAATATAATCTTACTTCAAAACTCTTCACTTCTTCTTCACCATCATCATCTTCTTCATCATGGCAGCTCTGATACCATGTAGAAAGAAAACATTTGCTCATAACTCGCAATTTACTGATAACACTTGACAAATTATTTCACTTGATCTTCTTCACTAACTTAATTAAAATACAAAATAAGCAACAGGTATCAAACAAGTTACCTTTGCCATAATGTCAGCATAAGCCATATACAGGAAATCTTCTTCCAATTTGCTGGTTAATAGAGAGAGGAAAGGTAAAATGAAGAAGATTAGAGTCATTACAGCAGAATTGAAGTGCCAAAATATTTTTAAACATCTTAAAAATATTTTAAAATTATTTCTATGCTCATAAATAATTACAAAAGTATTCTTGGAAAATGAAGACTTGATTAACTTATAAAAATAGAAAAGTATAGCCAGCTACAAACACAGTACTCAGAAATTTAAGAACACCTTCCCATAAAGTGAATATAGTTAATTTTTAATTATACTTAGAATATATTTTATATTCAGAATGTAACTGTCAATAGGGAACATAGATAGAAGACAGAGGACTAGTGAGCCCTGAACACAGCACCCATAACTGTGAAAAAGTAATGTTTAAATCTCTTTACATACCACAAGATAAAGAGGTTTGAGTGTAACTCAAACTCACAGTATGTTCATACACACGTTTTGGCCTAGCTTATGCAATCTCAGTTGAAAAGAGACATATATGACTTCCAATACAGGAGTAATATGAAAATCTGCATACACTCTGTAGTCTCTCACACCATCCCTACCATTTTTCAGTCAAGGCTGTTCGACTGAATAGCAGAATAAGTTGATGTAAGGGATCAACTCTTTTCAGGCTTTCATCTTCTTCTGGTGGTTCCTCTCCAGGTTTCTTAGCAAAAAAAAAAAAAGATTTTAAAAGTATATTCAATTATTTATAGTGAAAAATGTTTTATTCCATGCAATTTACTAAACATTAAATATTAACATATGCAATTTTGATTTGGACAACCAGGAGGAAGCAACTTCCAAGCAAAGTACGACAAAACTGAACCGCGACTGTTTTTATGACCATGAAGACTTACAAAGACGATACCATTTCAAAGCTTTGGATTTCCCCTCCTCATAAAAATCAACCCTTTTCCCTAGATTCTGAAAATAACTTCAATCATTTATTCTGTTATCCAGAACTAGTGGTAACCAGATGCCATCATTCATTATTATACTGTCTGTTGCTGTGTTAACCAGCTTCATCGGATAAAAATGAGAATCCTGTTTGAAGTCTATGCTAGGTATAATGTTCACAGTATCAATAACAAGACCAGAACACATGGATGTCTTCCCCTGCTCTTCATTTCAATCTCATTTAGAACGCTGACCTTTCTCTTTAATTAACTGGCAGTATTCTGTACTTCATAATGTTATCAACCAGAATATCTCCTTAATGCTATAAAAACTGATGAAAGAAAAGGGCAGGAGTTGTGTTCATGTTTTACTAGTTTACATAGATTTATTGAAATTAAATGGAGGATCTAATTCACCAATGACTGAGTTAAGTAGAACTCGTTATTAAGCACAGCATGAACACTAGAATCAGTGATTTTCTGACATTTCTGGGAAATAAGTATGCTTAATTTTCAATGTCTTGAGACATTTGCCCTATAATTATTTAAGTGTAAAACAAAAAGCTTTACCTGAATGTAACATAAGAGGGTAAAACAAATAGGTTGGGAAAGTTTTAGCTGCCTAATTTCTAAACCTTGTAGAATTAAAAATATCATTTTATATAATCTAATTGTATTATTATTTTATATAATCTAAATTTCTATTAAACATATTGTTCTTACAAGTTATTATGTCCACTAATATCTACCAAAAAACCAAATCAACAATTATGTCAAATAAGCTTACATGTTCATATAACCTATTTATTTAAGCAGAAGCATTTTTACAATTAATAAAAAGTGCTGGATACCTTATGATGCTAACATCAAACATAAAAATCTAGTTCCCTCAGAGGCTTGATATGTTAAATCAGAATTAAGAATCAGCACAATTAAGCTTCTTTAAAAGAGCACAAGTGTATACTTTTCTCCTTTAATTTCACAAGTGGAAGAAGAAGACCCACTTTTGTACAACAGACTTAGGGACAAAAGAATCAGGGAGCAAAACTGCAAGTGTAAGTTCAGTTCTCTGCTTCTATGTGATGGAAATGCTCAGTTCCTGTGATGGTGGGTCTTTCTCCCATGGTTTGTTCCTGTTACTCTCTGATGATGGTTTTACCCTGGGTTATCCCCTCCCTCGTCCTGCTGTCAGTCACTAGCTGGACACACCTGTTACTTTATGTCCTGTTGGTCTACCTGACCCTTTTCACTCCCCATGCCTTTCCTATAGGGTGCTAGATCATGGGTCCCTCCTCACTCCCCTACCCACTGTGACCTGATTGGTAAAAAATTGTAGCTCCCCCAGGTTTAAATGTAAGAGCAGGCTTCGTTCTCTCTCTCTTCTTCTTCATCCCCTGGCTTGGGACAATATACCTGAGAAACTGGACAAGAGGGAGCCTTCTCTAAGTTCTTGCCTTGAAACCTCGACACCGTAACATCTACAGCCGTAGAGGAGCAGCTTTGATCTGCACCACGTTCCTAGTCTGCAGGAGACCAGGGAACCACTTTTGGCACAAGCCGGTAGCAGAGCTAGCTGGGGATTCCTACCAGCACAGTGTCAAATTCCCACATCCCAGGAAAAGCTCTTACCACCAGTCTATAAATTGCCAGGATCTGGGAAAGGCAGGAAGAAAGTAGCTTTGACTGCATGTGTTCCTTTAAATTATTATTACTGAGCAGAAAAGAATGGTCAAGGTTCTCAGTATTGAGAAAGAACTCACTATAGCATAAAAGACTGTAGTGTACCAACTACAGAGAGTTAAAGGACAGGACTCTTGCCTATAGCTTCTGGGTCCTGGATTGATTAATTTTCCTATTTCATATGTGAACAGTCCAAAAACTTCAGACAACCTGTCAAGAGCCCAAGGCTCTTCCTTTCTCCCCTTCCAGATGAGTTCTGCTACCCTAACCTAGGCTGTGATTCCCTCTTGATAGTTCAATAAACTTTTAATTCCTTGCCAAACCAGGGCATAGTTTCCCTAAAAGGAACCTTCACCAGCAGCACAACCACATCTTTCATGATGTCCACAAAGCATTCTGTGTCAGCTCCACAAAGCTGAAACTCAAACTCTCACCTTCTGAGAGTGAGTGCTCTGTGGCAGCAAGAATGTGATGCAAATTTATTTAAAAGACAGATGGAGTTTTGTGTGCTTTTTTGAATGAAAGGTGCAATACATGTCTCTGAAAGAGAGCAATGGAAACACACATATCCATATGTTTGAGGAACTAAAAGGGAATTCCTCTAGGTTTTTTTTTTTTTTAATAAAGGATGATATAAAAGCCAGGCTAGTCTGTTTCTGTCCTCTCTGAGACAGTTTTTCATTCAAGCTACAGGTTGGCAAGGAGTTATTAATAAAGTTAGCAAATATATAGGTTCATCATAGAGGTAAGCAGATAATCCCTCATGTCAATGTAGCCAAATTACCATGCTGGGTTATTTCTTTACATGTACACACCTGCACATACATGCACACACACAAAGACCTATGTTGTTCTACTGCACACTCATGCTCCCAAATGCTAAAATAGAATTATTTTTGAGACTGAACCTGCACTATTTAAGACACTTGCATTGTGATGGGATACATAGGGATATCAGTTTAAAAGGCTGTATACAAAGTAAACATCTGTAGAAGTCTTTTGCTTTTTCACAATGCTTGTTCATACAATAAGGATGCCACAAGAAATTAATTCTGCATGTTTGCTGGCAAAACTGAACTTCCATAGTCTGTCTGTGTTGAGCTCATTGCTTCTGATTTCCCTTTCACTACTTTGATCCTAATTTTAAAAAATGTTTACAACTTGGGTAGCTGGTTTTAAGCATAAACTTTAGCAGTAAAAGCAGATTATTACTTTTTTCTAATAGAAATTTTATTGTTAGCTTCCTCTCTCTATTGCAGAGAGGAGGCTCTCCTTACAATAAAAAGACTGATTTCAGACTGTGTTCTGTTGGACCTCCCAGGGATTGAATCAGTTCCTAGTACCAGTTCTTGCCCAAGCTGTGAAATAGCTACCTTTCAGAGAGAATTATAAGGGATAAGGAGCCCAGACTTAAATAAAAATCATCATAGGTGTTTACAAGGCTAAAGACATAGCTCTAACACTTCACCACTGGGAAAAATCTTCATGTCCCTGACAAGAGGATTTTTCTGTGAAGAAGCAAACTCTGAAAGCTTCTAAGGAACTGATTGATCTAAGACTAGATTCCTTTAGTTTCATATTCTAACCTTTTGACTTAAATGGCTTTAATGTGGATTATGTAGTCCTCAACTACACAAAGGTTAGCTGCAAAACAGGAGGGAATAGGCTGTTCCAGTTCTCCACAGGACAGAAGACAAGGGATAGGGGAATGACAGCAATTGATATGTAATTTAGAAAAAAAAAAGTTTTATAAAAGGTTATTGAAGCCCTGAAGCAAACAGCCTGAGGGGATTTTGGAATCTCCATCATGTGCAATTTTTAAAAAGCTGTCAGAGTGACTTGGTTGTAGCTCATCCCTTTGGGTAGAGATAGCTTAAGTGATTTCTTAGCTACTTTACAGATTTATAATTATTACAATACAAGATGAATGTTAATCCATAATACATTCCTATGACCCTTTCACCCAGACGTACTGCTAAGTCTTCTATCAGTTTGTCTTCAAAATAGTGTTCTTCTGTTTCAATCCAAGATTTATCATAGCCTTGAAGAAAGAGATTGACGGCTCGGTGTCTAAAAAGGAACATTTAAAACAGGAGCTGTAAACTTTTAAAAAGAAGATTTGGTCAATATGAATTTCATTTAGCTTGAAGAACTGTGCAGTCATTACAACAATAATTTAAAAGGGAAGCAAAAGTTCTATGGTTAAACCTATAAAAGCACCCATTTAAAAAGAAAGCTTACATTAAAATGTTTTATTTAAAACTGTGTACCACTAACTTGTAAAACGGATACTAAAACATAGTAATAATTATTTAGGAACAGATAATAAGTAAAACTTTAAAGAAATTTAAATATAATAACTAAGTAAAATAAATTGCCACATTGGTGAGTTTTATTTTTTTAATACAAAATACTTTAATTTTTTTAATACAAATATTAAGATAACAGCAATAGATAACTTTGGATTGTGCTCAAAAATAATTGCATTTTTTTAATGTTCAGGATTAGACTTGAAATCAGAAATTGAAAATTATATTTTTTGTTATTCTTTTCAGAAGATAGAATAAAGTAATTAAACCTAATAATAGAAAGCAATATACAAACTATAATACCAAGTAGTTTATCAATTACTGTTTTTCTTTTTTTTTTTTCCTTTTGAGCTTGCCAAATAGCTCTGTAAGAACAATAGTGCATTTGTGAAAGACGGAACAATATAGCTCTTACCTTGGCAGATTATACAACGGTGCCATTCTAAAGCAGGCCACTACTGCTCTTTTCCTCTGTTTAGACAGCAGTTTATGCCACACTGCCTTTTTGGACCGCTGAGGATGCTCAACCTGTTACACAAAATACACAGGGAAAAATAATGTGGCAATGTCCCTAGTGTCTGGAAACGGTAATATTAGTAAAAATGTTAGTTAACAGGTAAATCAAGTAGAAAAGCAACCGAAGAAGAATAGATCAGAAAAAGTGTTCTAGACAGAGTTCAAGCATTCAGCCAAATCGTAGAATCAGAATTTAGAAAATAAAGCAAAAATCTCCCTTTCCTGGTATTATATAGACATTCTTCTTTTTTACTTCATTCTACTTTTTCTATCTTTTAGACAGAATACTATCATCAATAAGGCCATCTTTCAGGAAGCCTTAACTTTTAATGTAAAGAACCTTCATTCATTCTATCTTTTATATGTAACTCTTTACACATGTACAGGTAAATTGTACACCTTCACATTGCCTCAGAATATTTTTAAAGAAATTTTCATGGATACAAATAATCTTTTATTTGTAATATTTACCATGATCAGCTACGATGGAAAGGAATTAACTTTCAAGAAGAGTGACAAGTACAAAACCTTAAGACTAAATCTTTTCTATGAAGTAGCACAGACTGAATGTACATAAAATACTTCAAAGCACTTTAGCTACCTTTCAGAAAACTACAGCCCTGTCTTAAAATATATTTTCTTTCTGCATCTTGGCTCTACAGTAGCAAGAGATGAAATAGGATGTGGTCCATCTTTATCTTTTATGCTTTTAGGGTTTCTTCTTCCACCTTTTGTTCTTTTTTCCATCCAAAGAAAATTACTACTGTGGTGCTGAAGAGCACCTACATAGTTCTGTATATAGTCTGACTGGATAACTGGGAGCTGTGATTGCAGGCTGTGCTGCAGATCACTGCTTTCCCACAGCCTATTTAGAGTTTCTGTGATTTATTTCACACATCTTCCACAAATATTACGTAATTTGATTTAACCTATGCAACTTGTAGAATTAAGGGGAGTTGAACTTTGGGGTGGGCTGTTTTCTTTTACAAACTACACTCCTCTGTGTTCCAACAGCATCAAAGAAGCCAGTGGAAGTTAGCATTTCTACCCCAAAAGTCTTGGCAAGTCTCCCTTGTAACAAAATCAAGCATTATATGTAAAATATGTAGTGACAATTCTGATCTTTTTGTAGACTCAATATTCAATCCAAATTTGGTTATCCAGTTTAGTAAAATAGAAAAGAAATATTAATAGTTAAACAATGAACATTTAATTAAACAGACAAAAACACTGCCATTCAGTGAAATATATAATTATACTTGTAAGATTAAATGGTAGCAATCTTAAACAAGTTCTTTCTAAAAAATAAAATACAAATGAAAGTATTTTTTAGAAAGGACAAAAAAGCATTCACTGCAAACATCTTTACAGTCACAAAAAAAAAAGCCAGCACTAATAATTTAAAAGTCAGACAAATCCAAATGTGAAAGTTAGGTAATTAGTAGTATCTTCACAAACAATTACAAATCCCTCTATACTTTCCCAAAAGAAATAGCCTCGGCCTACGCAAGCAGATTTCTGAAAACAGTAAAAAACAAAGAAGTTAGGTCTGCATGGAAAGAAAATACAAAGAATGGACTGATCATTGCCATTGCAATACAGAAAACATTTAGAGTATGTATATATAGAGAACAGAGTATTTGTATACAGAGAGCAAACAATTACTCAAGACTATCATAAAAACAGATGCAGTGCTTATATATTCATTAATTTTAAAGACACCAGGTTTCCCATTTCAGTAACAGAAGCTCCTGAGCATTTATCTACAGAAGATAAGCAAAGCTGTGGGGCAAAATCTTTAAACAAATAGGTGCAAGGTAGCTATAAAAAAGGCAGAAAACTTGTCAACAAGTCATTGTTTAAGACTGATCAGAAGTACTGATCTTAAATGTTGATCTGGTATTACAGTGGGAATCCATCCTGTTCTGCACTAGTGCTGGATCATCTCAGTCAGCTTTGATAAAAACAGGGTAGAAGAGAAAACCCTTCCCTCCCTCCCCCCCTATATTTCTTGCTTTTCTCTGGTTGTCTTTCCTCAGAGCAACCCCATAGCCTTTCAAATCAGCACCCATTCTCCTCTCTCTCTCCCACAGGCAAACCATATTGACAAGGATTTGCTTCCATATTTCTATCACTTTTTGCTTGTTCCACACATATTCAGCAACAGGTAAAATTTAGCAACTCCTCCTCATTCTCTTCTACCAAACTGTGTAAAGCTGTTGAACTTGCAGCAAATCCATATCAAGGCTGGCACACCATATGAAGAAGCGTTGTGCGATGCAACAGACAGGATACAGATATTCACATCAGCACACCTTCTGCAGAGTGTGTAAAAGAGCACATTCACATCTCTCTCAGGCTCCTATTGACTGAACCAGTGACCTCCTGACAGTGAGGAAACTTCCTGACATTGGATCTGAAAACTTTCTGAGTGAAACCAGCTAATCTAATGAGAATGCAAGAGAATCTTGAATTTTCAAATGTTCTTTGAAAAGGAAAAAAAAAAAAAAAAGTAAAATTTATATGAAACAGTTTTTAGCCTATGGTGTGCAACCAGCAGTCTTCACCTCTGCCATTAGGAGCACCCTCCAAGTTAATGTCCTGGTTTTTCACTATATTTTAAAATGGAAAAAACATAATAAATCTAAAGTGAAAAAGAATCTAAATCTAAATTTAAAAAGAAAAGTCACAAAAATAAATTATCAACTAGTCCTTGATCTGTAAGATGTACCCATATAGGAGATTGTTTTTAACATTAAATACAGCAGGTGAAAGTACAAATGAAAGAGTGAATACTTTCATTTAGATTAAGAAGCAATGGAATTGGTAAAACATGTCTAACCTGTTCCAGGTGAAACAGCACATTAGCTATATCAAGGACCCTTTCCACAGTCTTCTCTGGATCTGAGGAATCTTCAGTCCTGTTTGGCAAATCTTTGTAAAGTGCCATCTGCCATCTAATGGCGGGATCCTCAAGCTGCAAGAGAAAGGTTCCACAGGTCACCAAGGCAAAATGTTCCAAACAGTTTAACTAGTAGAGAAACTGCTTCAGAGGTAAACATTTTATATGGCTAACCTACACCTTTACATAACCCATACAGCATCCATTACACTGTGAGAACAAGACTAATTTGTGCAATGCTTTGTAAGAGCTTCCATAAAACATAAAGTGTTTTGGGTTGGAAGGCAACTTTAAGGCCATCTACTTCCAACCCCTCTGCCATACACAAGGACACCTTCCATGAGACTCGATTTCTCAAAGTCATGGCCAACTTGGCCTTGAATACTTCCAGAGATGATGCATCCACAGTTTTTATGGGCAACCTGTCCCACAGAACTAAAACACATACAAATAGCAAAAAATCATTGGTCAACAAATAGCACTGGCACCAGGAATGAATATTTGAGGAAAAGTCATGAATATGAGGTACACAGACATAACTTAGTACACTGCCTTTCCCATTATTAAATGAAACAACACTGAAAGTGTTGCTTTACTAGTCGGAATTACTTAGTTTTCAGTCATGGAAATTAGTAGTATTGCTATTATTTATGTCTATTTTTAGGGTTTTTTTAACTGTTAGAAAATCCTAATTTTAATGATTATTTGCTAAAAAATTAGAAGTCAATTTGGAAAAATGAAATCAAGATTCATTTGCTTATCAGCCTACAAATTATAAAGAACTGTAACAAGCAAAATGGTTTTTATCAAGTTTTTCTCTTTACATTTCATTTTTTCTACTTCATTCATCTGTAATGCTCTGTTTTACAATTGGTGATTTCTTTTTGGTTTGATTTGTCTCCCCAGTCCTGCTGCTAATCAAGACTGATGCAACACACTTTGCAACCATTTACTGTGCCAATGACACTGATGATCCATTTTACTGAGAACTGTGGTCAGTGATCATTCCTGATTATGCAGTTACTGTTGAAGACACACTGGCCCAGATGGCTAGAGAACCTGGGGGGCTAAAGCCTACAGGTTTCCATAGGGTTTGACCTCAACACCTACTTGTCTAAAACTTCTTTGTGGGTCCAGATTTCAATTTGTGCCTAAGATGAGACAATAATGCTAATTCACCTCCACAAGACATACTATGATACATGGTTTACTCAAGTTCCAGGAATGATTAAAAACTTACACAGTCGTTCATTAATAGCTTATTATAACCTAGAAAGTCACATTTTGCAGGTATCTCTTCCACCTTTCGGCTTTTCCATTTCTTAACAACTGTCACATCCACAGTCTTTGTGTAAGCATTTGACTGGATCATCATGAATGGGTAGTCCACAAAAGACTTTTTAATCACAGGTGGAGATGTCTTTTGATCTGAGGACTCCTCACATTCTATCAAGGTACAGCTTTTTTGTATAGGTAGTTTTCTAAGGGTATGAGTAGCTGGCATTTCAAGGTGTGAATTAAAATGGCTGGAAGAAGATTTTGGTGACTTGAGCTTCATCCATGTCAAAATGAATGCAAGTTTCATCATCAATTTCTTGAAATAAAAGGCTTGGTACTGAGTAACAGCATGCAGGCATGCAAGGAAAGGAAAGACAGAAACAGGGTGAAGACAAATGTACAAGTGTAGACAAAGATAGACAAATGTATGAAATAGACGCCATAATATTAATAGCTAAGGATTGAGAAGGATGATTCTCTAACAGTGCAGTACTCCAAAAAGGAATCTAGATAAATTAAATTTTAGCTCTAATGTAAATAACAGAATGTTAGGTGTCTGTGAGAAGTGGTTAAGAGAAAACACCGTTTGAAGACAGAATATTGCTATGGTTGAAGAAAACCAGCCTTTCAAAAAGCATTATTTTTCCTGTATTTTGAAAGCCACTTTACACAAACACCACTATAACTAAGTTACATATTAATTCATAGTAGAAAATAATAATTTAAATTTATAAGACCATTTGGCCTACATTCCCATTATATCTGATTCAATAAGACACCAAAATGGTAGTGTATGCATGATGGCATCATTTTTTGTAACAAGAAACATCATACTTGACTGTATAGTGACTGAATCCTAATGACATCCAAGAATTAATGGAATAAATGGTATTGTAATTTGCACATAATACTGAATTTAACTTTAGATATTATACTTTAAGTAATTAGTTACACGCATTTAATGTTAACTCTAGAATGTGTCACTGATAAATCATCATTTTGTCTGCAGTTAACTACTTGTCACATGCAGGTCTAAATCAGAGCTTTTAAAAGTTAATAAAGCAATATGTAAACAGCTGTAAAATAAAGCTAACTACAATAGCAGTTTACTTTTGTTATCTATGCATTATGTGGTTCTCTTTCAGATTTTCATCTTCCACCGGGAATTCATTTAAAAATAGGAAATTCTAAAGTCACTGATGAAAAGTTACAACTGGAAAATCCAGTAGTGTGGACTTTGGATTAGCTAGAATTACTTTTGTCTCAATCATCAAGTCACTGTGAAATTGCATCAATCTAAGAAGTTTAAAAGCACTTTTATTCTCATGCAGTATAAACAGACAAACCTATGTTACTTAACAATAGCAAACTTTTAATTGAAGCATAGGAAGTTTCTGAAGAGAAAGCACAGACCAAGGTGTTAGGATGTATCATGACTTCAGGCAACAAAGCAGTAACAGACAGAAATTTCTTAATAGCAGAATGTATCACTGAAGAAACAAAACAGAAACTGAAGTAGTTAAAACAGGAGGATAAGTGCTAAACAGCAACATGAAATCCCAGGCAAGACTTGTAACTGCATAGCTCACAAAATGACAATGACACATACTGAAAATGTCAGAACAGAAATATCTATCATTCTCTAAGAAAACACTATTGAAATTTATACACAAAATCACTTCATGTTCAAAGATTTTATGTTCACAGCATTCACATTGTTTAAGACTATTGCTCATTAAGATTTTCAGAAACACTGCTTTGTTCCTAGTCGCTTGCCTGTGTGTTTTCTGCTTCTCAGTATATAACAATATTTGCTATATAAGAATAAGTATTTCAAAGTTTTAAGATTTAACCAAATCTTTTGCTTTCAGAGTAAACTTTTCTATGTGCAAACCCTATAATTTAAAGCTACTGGATTAAACACTTTTTTTTGCTAACATGGCAGAGACATGGAAAATATGATGGGAAAAAATTAATCTTCACATATTATTCAGGAAGAACCATCCCACTACCAGCTCATTAAAATAAAATTATTATTGCCATGCACTGATTGCAGTGGAATCCAGACTTCTGAATGATTCTTAAATAACAGTTCAGAAAAAAAAGCACCAGATTTTCGACTCATGTTTTCTCTTTTGTGACCTTTTAATAAGCACAGAAAACAGTAGTTTAGTTTTTTCTTGAGGTGAATAAAACCTGGGGCAGGGGGAGGAGGTAGAGGACAATCCTAAGTAAGGCAACATCCATAGGTATGATTCCATCTTTCTTCAATAGTGGATACATATTTTATTACACTTCCATGTTCTGGTTTCTTTTTTTTTATTTGAGGCATTACTAAAACAGTTTAATTACGCTGGCCATTTCAAGACTTTTCCCCTAAAGCTATTCACCTGGCACTAATTGGAATTCAGTAATAGAAATCTATACTTTTTCCCAAAATACCTTCTTTTTCCAGGGCTGAAAAGCAGGAATCAAAGTGAGAAAACTGGAGATTTTTCACTTTATAGAGTACCTCAAAATGGCAGCTTTCTTTTCATCTACACTTCAAGTTGATACTAAGTAATTTTGAGCATTTTGCAGACTTTATCTCAAATAATAGTAGGTGGAGTTTAAACAGTTATAGAACTTCCTTCTATCTCCAATTTTGTATTAATGATGTGAATGGAGAGAGATTTGAAGGGCCATATGTTATTGTATTTAACACACATATACACACATTAAAAACCTAGCATTTAACAGTTAATATGAACAAGTTACTTGACAGAAGTGAATAAGGGACTACAAGTTACCTTAATGAACCAAGGCAGGTTTTCATTATATGGCACAGACAAATGAATTCAAAGAAAGGAAAATCAAATTTAAAAACTGCATATAGATTACCTTGCCCTGAAGGTGAAGATTATTGCGAATGATATCTCGTACTTCATCTTCAGTGTCTTTCTGCCAATAGATTGCAAATCATATAAATTAGGAATAGAAGGTAATTAGGAAATGTTATGATTCATTTAAATATCAACCTTGGGCTTCGTGAAATGATGAATGAAACTGACAATGTGAAAGATTGTGAACAATCTCAGAGACAAATATTTTCTTATCCGAGCTTGAAGGATCAAGTTCTGGATGGCATCAGACATATCTGTTCACAGTAACACAGTAAATGCGAGCCTGAATTCAAATTGCTAATATACACACACCAGAAGTTTGACTAAATAAAACCAGTAACATGAACAGAGCCTTCTATGATTTGAGTTCTGTTTGTTTTGCAGAGCTCTTTTATAGCATTCTTTAAAGGATTCAGTTCAGCAGTCCAATGGTCATATAACCCCCTAGAGTATAGAAAGTATTATAGCTTGAGAAAAGGAGTATATCCCAAATTATAATCAAATTATTGCACTGTGAGTATATACCCAAAAGAATCACTTTTGAAACAGTCTATCCCTACAGAAATTCTTTCATTCACATGAGAGTGATTAAAAGGAATTAGTTATGATATTGGGCAGAGAAATTAGAGAACAGCTACTTCTTAATTTTATGAGTCACAGAATCATTGGAAAAGACTTTTGAGATCAACTCCAACTGAATTCAAGCTTCATAAAATATAACAAACACTACTTTGCATTAAAAATTAAGAGAGAGAAATAACTAGTTCAACTACTGAATGCTATCTCTATTCATATACTGATCATTCTGAAATATACCCATACTGATCATAAGTATGTTCAAACTGAAATGTTTTAAGCCATGAGGAAAATATGTAGATATGTATCATAATCACCCACTATGCCTTTATAAAACAGAATTATAATCTTGATTCTCTGTGTCATGCTGTAAGAATGAACACAGGGTGAAATATTCAAAGAATTAAATTAGTAAATATTTCTGCCTTTTAGAAGTACAAAAAGAGCACCTACCATGCTAAATCGATTTTTGGCCAGTGCAATTAGCTCTTGGTCTCCAGGAGCACAAATGTTTAGGCCTATTGGAAGCAATCTCTTCAGTGCTGCCACAATGAGAGAGGTCTGCATAGAGTAGCGGTCACCTTTTCGCTTCATCTTCTTCCTTTCCTGGTCAGAAACTGCTGCCTGCAGAATAAAGTAAAGATGAAGAAGAAACCAAATCCAATATTAAATAAAAGACTTATACTAGCAATTTTGTACTTGTCTCTGGTTTGACAAGTTCCTTATTACCTATACAGGTGTGACCTCATCCAGTAGAACTGGCATTTTAACATTGCCAATATTTTACAATGTGTTTCTCAAATGACTGTGCTTTGCATCCCAACCCAGTGTTTTCAATTGATTTCTTCACTAGGGAAAAGAAAAAAACAAACAAAACCAAAAGCAAATCCCCTCCCTCCCAAAAATAAACAAACAAACAAAACAATCAAACAATAAAAGGGGTCTCTCTGGAGTCTTTCTGACTCCTTCCCTTTGTAAAGAGAAAAAATATGATTACGCTACCTTAGACATCTTAGATTTGGTGTCACTGATAAGGAAAGACATGTTGTTGATTTCATTTTGTACCACAAAGTTCTGCTCTTCTCTTTTGAAATTCTGGAAGTTAACATAAGATCTCAGTTAGAAACATTTCTATGGGTACTCTATCTAAACATACCTTAAATAAAAAATACAGATTAAGTAGAAATCTGTAAAATCCACAAGTTAAGGCAAGGGCAGTAAAAATGAAAATATGTGAACAATGTCCTTGAATTTCAGCTTCTTTTACATTGCATAACTCAGGTGGGTGTATGTTTTGGGATTTTCCTCATGTTAGAGAGGAGGAAATGTTTCCCTAGCTATGAAAAAGACATGAAAAAAATCTCACTCCTCCTCCAATTCAATATAAAAATATTGTCCAGGTTTTCCCTTACTAGTAAATTATTCATTCATTTTTTCCCCATTATAAGTTTCTACTATATTCAGGTACATAAGAAAATATTTAAATAAAAGACTGAAACTGTGAATACACAAGTGATTTCATTATGTGGTATCTATCTACAGTGTAATCACTTTTTGTGCAGTGATGTTTATTATAAATATTACAGCAAAATTCAGGCACAAGTACTGAAGTTATAAGGCATCTTGTACCCCAGACTTGAGAGAATTGAAGCTATAGCAAATAAAGAAATTTACTGTAGACAAAGGTCCATACAAAGACCTAATGCCTTAAAGAAATTAGATTCTTTTGGGTTTTTAGTTCCTTGTGTTTCAGTATTCACTGAATCATGTTTTATTTAAGAAGCATCAGTGCTTACTAGGTGTGATTACAAAAAAGCTAAGGGGTTAAAATAATTGAAAAGAAAAAAAAAGGGTAAGGATACAAAATGCAATGAGCTTACTATATTAAAAAAAAAAAATCCCAAAAAACAAACCCACAACAAACAAACCCGAATTTGTAAGAAAAATATCTTTAATCAATTTACTATGTTACAAACAAAATATCTATCCAACTCTCCTATCTTCTCTGTCATTTCAAAAGTGTCAGAAATGTGAGTCATTAATACCTTCCCATCTGCAGTTTCACCTCTGTCATTAAATGTGATTTACACACATAACCACTAAATAACTGATCTACCTATTAAGAAACTTCATTAAAACAACTATTTACCAAGGAATTACTTACATGAGACTTTGACCAGTAAATGAAGACCTCAGCCACCATGCGGAACAACTCTTCCGCTTCTGGATTGGGCTCTTTTAGCCATTTTGCCCTAAAATTTGGTAAAAGGGTGAAAAAGGGGATAATCCTCATTGTCTTAATGCTTTGAAATCACTTTTCAACATTTTACAAGGATACAAGTCAACAAAACCGATAATATATGCTTTTAATCCTTTCTGGTAGCAGTGGCTTTTTGATGTCCTGTTTCAAAACCCTTAAAATCCTTTAATATTAATCCTAATTCTAATCCAATAGATCTGGATTGCAATTTTGCTTTGTTTTGTTTTCTTCTCAAATAGACCCCAGCTCCTCCTAGAAGTCAGAAAGCATTAGCTTGAGCAACTGCAAGATTGTCAGAATGAGTAAAAGCCACTTTAATTCAGTGCTAGGCACATCAAGGTATAAGAGGCGGTATCAATAAAAAGGAAGGTTTTATGAGATTCATTGACCTATTCCTCTCCACATACCTGTTATAGTCCACAAATCTAATCAACAAAGGGTAGAAGGCATAGAGGTCCCGTGCCAAAGTGGTGAACTCATCTAGGATGAGCAGTTCAGCCTCCGACATGTCACCTCTGCCTTCTGCTCTTAGATGTTCTTCATCCGATACAACCACTGCTGCCTTTTTCTTTAGTTTATCCATCAGTGGAAGGAAGTGTGTCTTTAAGAGCTGTGGCTTCGCTTTACTTATGATGGGCTGGGAAAACACTATTTAAGGCAATGAATATTATAATATATACCTGGCCACAAAATATAACTAAAATCTTTTACCTTTTCCCGCTTTCTTGAATCTTACTTATAGTCTACAGAGCCAAATCCTGCCCCCATTGAAATCAGCAGAAGTTTTGCCAAGAATTAAATGTGGTCAGGATTTTACAAAGTCAATTCACTTTGTCTGAGGGCAGAAATTTCAACTTCAAAGACTAAGGTTGCAAGACCATAAAACTTGAAACACCTCTTTACTGGTATTCTGTCAGCATGGTATTTGTCTGCATAGGTTTATTGAGCAATGCCGAAGTTTTTCAATGGTATGGATGGACACACATATGGCTGCATCGTGCACACACAAGTTTTCTTAGCTACTGGCTTCTGCTTTGAACCTTGCTTGAGCTAAGGGGAACTGGAAAGCATGCTCTGGTTATTTGAAAACCCATGGAAACAGCTTGCCTGTATTTCTTCAGCACACTAAGAAGTCTTGTATGTAGACAAATGGGAGTGATTCAACTGATTCATTTCAGACTTGTTAGCACAAGGTTTTTGAAAATCTACTCTAAAAACAACTATGTAAATTAGCACTTCAACTGGGACCATTGGTACCAAACCATTTGTAACACACTGATTAAATTAGACAGAATTTTAGGCAGTTGCCACGTATTCTTAGAGTGCATTACATTACTAACTCTCAAAACTCAAGGAATTCTGAATGCTACCGTGAGTGAAATTACTACTACAGTAAATACTGAAAAGTCATAAGAAAGTCTAATTGAAAAATTGAATCCACACCACTGAAGTTACTTTTCCTCAGAGATTGTTAACAGTGAGAATTAAAGTGTTTTTAAATGGATTTCAAGTTGTTCACGAGATGAAGTCAACGTAACTATGACTTAAAATGACATGAGAATTTCAACATTTCATTGTAATGGATATGTTAGATATACACCTTCAAACCCATGTTTTTAAGGATCCATCACTCATACAGAATAGCAAGGAACTGTATAATGCCTGCAAATGAAAACCTGCTATATAATGAAAATGGGGCTAAATTACTATAGTTCTTGAATTTCATATACTGAAAAAGGCACATGTGTATATTCTCGGGAAAAAGAAATAGTCTAATGTACTTCTTATATTACTTATGGAGAGATTAAAATATACTGTTTACACTGCTTTTTCTTTATACTTAGTATTTCTGGTTCATCAAGATCTGTATTGTTTAAAAATGTAAAAAAAATATGAGTGTTCTTCTACTCCAGCTTTAATAGGGTAAATACAGAGTGATTCAGACTCTGTGTGTGTATATTTACATTCTAAATATACACACAGGTTTGCTTGTTTGTTAATTTATTTTCTCATCTTACCTGCTAATCTCTTCATCCAGGCTCCTTCATCAATACCAAGGTTGTTATAGATGATTTTCAATATGTTACCCAACAGAGTGTTCATGTGTTCCGACGTCAAGGCTGTGCAACACATTTCAGCCTTGTCAGGATTGTTCTCTGGCCCATGCTCCCACCAGTGTGACATGTAACTACACAACATGGGCAGTATGACTTCCATGATGTGTGGCATTTGTGTGTAACGAATACCGGATTCTGCCAGTTCCACTATTTCTTCCATTAGCTTCCCCAAGGAAGGAATGTTTGGGCAAACCTCTTCTACACTAGTTGGCAAATTGAGAACTATTGAAAAAAAAAAAACAAAACAAAAATCAATAAACTAGGTCACAAAAGGAAAACAATTCTTTTCAGCTGCTATTCAATACAACCTCTGTTTTCTGTTTCATTTGCACCCTTGTGATCCAAAGGAAACATACCAAACACAATAATAAAAAATGCATCCTTTCATACTTTTGAGCAATAAACTGTTTATTTGAACAGTTCTGTAATTAAAATTCCTATATGAAAGCTTCAACAATGTAAATATTGTGGAATGAATTCAGAGAAATCAAATGCATTTTTCTATATACAAAATAAAGCTAAAGTTTCAAAATCCCTTCCAGCATAAGTTTTGCAGTTGAGGAAACAAATTGATACAATGAAATATCTCTCAACAACACATCAGATGAGACCTGGAATTCTAATAGAACAAACAGAAACCATCGTCTGTCCTAACAAATTGAGCAGATTTGAGAAACTGATTCTAGAGGTGAATATGTGATTGTAAATGTTTACTTTTGAATTCATTTGAATTTTCAGTTCCTTCCTCTGAAAAGGCACTGCAGTTGACTTGATTTTTGAGGCAGTTTCTTTCATCTACAAAAAAATATCTTCAAGGGCAATCTGTAGCTCCTGAATGTTTAACATACTAACAGACACATACCATGACATAGACAGGTATCTACAGAGCAAAAATCTAGCCTTCAACTTGTAAATACTAATGTCTCTACCACCATTCCACAACTCCTTGTACTAAGGCAAGTCTTTTTTACAAAACAGCATTTTCTCCTATTTAGAGCAAATATATTTTACAGAGATATCACATAGTCTCCTTAAATATCATGCAATTTTGCAAAATAAAATCAATTTTCTGTTAAAAATCATGACAATACAGTGGATTGTCCTTCCAGATATATTAAAATAGATAAAATATATGGCAAGCATACATAATTGTTGATATTTTCAAGTTTGGATACTACAGCTTCTTGGAGAATAAGCCTGCTATACTCCCTTTTTTAAAAAATAAAAGTGAAGTTATAAAATTATTGCCATTATAAATTGGCATCTTATACGAACATGCACTGTCATCTTTGTGTATCTGTAATATGATTCAGTCTCAGCATATATGCAGAGTAAAGTTCTACTGCAACTTCTATTTATTGCAGGAACAGTTTGTGCTTGTGACCTTATTCAACAATCATGTTGCAGCATAAGAAACATCAAGAATGAAATAAAAAGATCTATGCAAAGTATGTGACATACATAATGTCACTGTAAAGTATCTGTACTGCCTTTTATGTCAAACAAAACAAAAACCAATCTACATAATACTCTGCAATTTTTTTACTTTATAAGGGCATAATATGTAATTAATACAACAAAGCTATTTGCTTTCAGTTGCAAGTATGTATGTTTTAGGGACCCAAAATTGTTTATGTGTAAACTGGGGAACCAAAGCTACTGATGAGAATGCATAATTTTATGATCAAATATAGAATATCTGAGGTACTAAAAATGTGCTAAGTCTCTTCATTAATTCAATTCCAAAGTGGTATTTTGAGAATGGTATCTCAAAATTAAAATATCAGTAACATTAGGAACATAAAATGATCAGTTTTATCAGATTTAGAAAAGAAATTGATTAGAAAATTGATTTAGAAAGATTTAGACTAGAAATACACCCATGAAATTACAAGAAAATTCTTGCACTATGAAATGTATACAAAACCACACAAGGCAAGCAGCATTTATAGTGAAATCACGTTTTCATAATCACGATGTCAGTTTCTGGAAATACCTGCTCTATCTCTCGCATTCTTGGTATTGTAGATTGAGTAGATATTATGTTTGTTCAAATGAGTTTCCAAAAAAGCCACTGGAAAGGCCCCTGAGAAAGCAGCCAAGCACTCTCCTAGTGCTGATCGTTGCCTGTGAATTAACAAACACCATTAGCAACACACATCTTTGATCGCAGAGCCGCAGAATGGGTAAGGCTGGACGGGACCACCAGTGGAGTCACCTGGTAAATACTGACTGACCACACCTTGGGGTTGCAGTCTGAAATGAAAGCATTTCAAAGAGAGAAGCCACAACATTATTGGGATCATCACCACAAGAACGTGTAATAGAAATCAAAGTCTAGCAACCCTCTGCTAATATATGAATGATATGTAAAGACATAAAATGTCAAAGGTGGCCTACACAGCTTACAGAAAATGAAAAACATGCAGGGGAAACCAAAGTAATTGTAAAAATGCCTTCTGTTCTGTTACTTTCCTCTCAGCTTTACCAACTGTATAATCCCTACTATTAAGAAAAAGGTACTGGATAGAACAAGAGAACAAAATCAACTAGCATTTTATCTAAGTGATAAAGTGATCTTTATTTATTTTTCTGAGAAATAGTGATAATCACTTTCATGCTTAGTTTAGTATGAAAGTCAAGTTCTTCAGTGAGTGGAAAATTGCTTCTAATGATCAAGAACTCTGAAATTTTATCACATGGACATTGCTTTAATATCTTCAAATATATGACATTTATTTGATAATTAAAATTCTTTGTGTGTCAAAATTTTAAAAAGCCTGTTTCTAGGAAGAAGTGATGCCCTGTCACTTCACTTGGGTCCTTCCCAGGACAGAATTAGTCTTTCTAATTTTCAATTGAATTGATCACAGCAGAATTTAGAGAGGTGAGAAGCCCCTAGATGAGACCAAATTACACATGTGACAGAAATCCAAGAGAATTTGAACTCAGGAGAATCGTGAACTTTCAAGTTAAAAGGAAAAAGATACCTTGTGATTTAACAAGGTTCATCCTCGGTGTATAGTTTATCTTGGTCTTGGAGATTTTATTCTTTCTAGATCTAGCTCATTAAACTTGATTTTTTGAAATCTAACTTCATTCCCATTATTATTCATGCTGTTTTCTCCTTCTTCCTTTTTTTCCTCTTTTCATTAAGTTTTCATAAGCAAAACATACAACCATCACACACACCTGTGAAGAGCATGCTATGTGCTTTTCAACTACAGTGATGGTGGCAGACAATCATACACAAAAATTATCACTTACACTGATATATGTTGTCTTCAAAACAAATCCCATCTCTTTTATTTGCCTAACAGCAAAATAAATTGATTTTATGCCCTTAATGAAATCAACGAGACCTGATTTTCCACAGATTTGGGGTTGGATTTTTTTTACTTAAATATTGGTCCCAATGTTTTTTCATACTGCTGCCTATGATACTGCCACCAAGTAAGCCAGGGTATGTCATGGGGCTGTTCTGCAGTTATGCACAGGCTGATCTCCTGGAGAGTGTCACTTCCTAGACAGTGAACTTCCTAGATTACTGCTGCCAATATCTGAAATGTATGAATTCTGCTTAGCTTTCCTTTAGAACAGTGTTACTCACTACAGTGCAACTATTCGGTTTTAAGAATTGAATTTTTCTAGGTATCGCTATTTTTTGACCAAGCATGGCTTACACAGACCAAATGTAACTTTGAGGGGGGTTAGCAGATACAGAGATGTATAAAACAGCAATTGCAATGCCTTATTTACCTGGGTAACTGAGCTAGAAAAGAAACAGTGCTGTATAAGTGACAAATTAAATTAAATTTAGGGTAATGAGAAAGAAGTATACATCACAATTAAACATTATAGAAAGAAGACTAAAACAATTGCTGAGCTGAATGACACAATTTTATAATACCTCAGTTAACCCTCAAATAAAATGCTGTTTATTATAAAGTCAGATAATTTTATTTGTAATTTTTATTTTAAGAAAAATATTTTGACAAACATATAATGCAATATTTCAATGCGTATTTCAAGCGTAAATGCACCCACATTCCATTTAACATCTAAGCACATCTGTATTTCTTCTCAAGATAGCTTTCCAATAATACCCTTCTACATTAATTTCTGAACTGTAAATTCATGATGTTAAATATAAATGCAAATATTAAAAAGGGATGAACTATCTTCCTTCTTACCTCTCTACATAGATACTCTTGCTGGTTCCCAGAGCATATAAACTGGCCAATATTCTGTAACAAGAGACCTGAACATCTTCCACTAAAGAGAAGAAGAAAACTATATTTACAAAGAGATTTTTCCTTGCAATGCATTCCCAAAGAATTAAAATAAATTTCTTCAGATAATAACGGAATTAAAAATACTAAGCTAACAAAGGTAATCCATAGAAATCATCCACTAAATACAAAAAGTCTTTGGACATCTGAGTGCTATCTATACTTTTTACTCAAAACTTCCATTTACTTAAACATCATGTTAATAGCTGAAACAGCAAACCTATTGTGAGTAAAACAGGGTAAGGCTTCATGGTCTGGGAGGGCCTACAAGATAGAGCATCAAAGCTACATGGCCCAGCCCTTTACTGTGCTGTGACTTTATTTCAGATCATCTTGGAGTTGTGTTTTTACATCATAACAGTAACCTCAGGTAGACTGCCCCATCTTTGTACATGATCCACCCATGGAGTATACTTTGTAACTAGTACTCTCAGGTACGAGCACCAGGTCAAGATGCTTGTATAAATAAGATAAATCTTACTCTTAACAAAATGTAAAGAGAAGTTGTATGTGAGAAAAATTAGTCTTTCCACTATGCTCTAGACAAAATAAATAGGCCCAGTTTGAATAGGCCCAATGAATACTCTTTCTCAGTTCATGAATTCTAAATTTGGTGTTTTACACCAGTGTGATGTATGAAGAGTAGCTTATTAAGAACACCAACTTAAGTGACAATGAATTCAAAGCTAAATATTTAAGTTCCAAAACATGGGATACCAGAGACCAAAAATTATACAAGGCATGAATATGTTGATGCCTGAAAAAGTGTTTTATGATGAACAAATTACTTTTTCTGGGTACCATCACAGCCTCTGGAATTTTACATAAATAGTTTAATGAAAAAAGTTTACATCTCATGACTTTCAAATCCATCAGTACAACTCCAAATTTTTGAAGGGTTCTCTTAAGGCTACTTTAAATAATACTTTTGACAGATTCTAAAAAAAAGAAAAAATGTAGCTCAGTATTCTTTTCCTCCAGGTCCTTCTCATGGATTTTTATAACTGAGTAACTGAGTTAGCTATGCAGGGCAGGATTTCCCCCTTCAGTTCGATCTGGACAGTGATATTTCTGTGAGTTCCTAAAATATATAAAATTAAAATTTTGAGTGCAGACTGCAAAGTCTGCAAAATTTTGGCTGCAAAATTTTGGGGTTGGGAAAATAAAGTGAATCCACTACAATCAGAACCCTTACAGAAATCTGATATACAGGCTCTCATATACATTCCTTTCTCTGGTGTCTGAATTCTTCAGGAGCTTCTTCCACTTCTCCCTTTTCCCTTAAATTTTCAGAATTTAAGGATCCACCCAGATTCCCCTCTAACTGAAACTGAGGTGCATGTATGATGGTGCAACCTCATTCTTGTAGTATAATCTTAGTTATAGACAGAGTAAAGACAAAGTAACTTACACAAAGTGAATTCTCATACATGAAGGAAGTCACAGTAAATCTGTGATAAAGTTATACAAAAAATTGATCCTTCTGACTTTGTAATCATGGACACATCTGCTTCAACATTTATTCAGAGTCCACTAAAACCTGCAGACTGCTTTTGGTCGATTGCTGCAAGTGTTTGATTAAATCAATAAAAATTTTGTCAAAATGACATAGGATTTGTCCTTCTTTAATAGGACTGAGGGTCTAGTAATGCTCACTACATGACACTGTGGATATTTTAATGGCATAGATGTTCTACATACATATATGATAATCTGATACATACGTATCAAATCTTCTCCAAACTGGTGCTGTCCAATATGCTCAAATAATGAAGATAGCACTGGCAGGAGAGCAACTGTGGTATAATTAATGATTTGTGTAACTCCTTTTGGCTGGTTTCTGCTGTGTGTAAACTGGCCTTGCTTAAGATTTTCCATTGTTTTCTCCAGATCCTCAGCAGCATTGTCCAAAAATGCTCTCAATGCCATCCTAACAGTTTCCAGACCAGTTTTCATCACAGTCCTGTTAATAGCATGTAAAAAGAATGAAAAAGAATATTCTGTTAGACAATCATAGAATAAAGCCTAATCTTGGATTATATGAAATAGATAACAGAGATCTGAAGGAAAATCTTTCATCTTTTAACATTGTAAAATCTCCTCAGAGCAGAATAACTGACTGAAAATAAGTTTCATAGGTATCCTGCAAAACACAAGGATACTTTGTTTTCCTGCCAAGCAAATAGGCCTTCAAAATTTATAAAGTGATTCATTTGCCTTCAGAGAGGAAAAAAAATAAAAAGTACATAACAAAAATAAGAATTAGTAAGTATGTGATTTCTGACTCTAGGAAGCGAAAGCTAGACCTCAGAAAATCTTCCTAATTATAATAGTCACATTTCTGCCTCCATAACAATGGCATGAGAAAGGAATGAGTCAAAACAATATCATCTGTTAAAATCAAATCAATCAATCAATCAATGCATTTATTATGTAACTATAGCACCATAATCAATGATGTAAAGGTATAATCCAGTAGAATTATTATCTTAAATTATTTAACTAGCTCAATTACAAAGATCCTTTGTTTATAGAAAGTATCCATTTAGGCATGCGTGAAATAAATTGAGGTGATGTTCTTTTGTAAATTGAGTATCAGTCCAGTTCTTTTAGTCTGATTGTTTATTTTAAAGAGTGAATATATACAGTTTCAAGAGCAGTATCTTTAAACTTCCATGTCACCTCCATTAATTCCTTAATCTCCACCTGGAGCTATTTTCACATCTCTTCCAAGAGCTGAATTTGTGACCTTCATTTGTATCTGTATTCTGTCTATGTGATTGTATGGACCACGGTAAGACAAAAAACAAGATACTGCAAACTAGAGGCGTACCATGCAAGAGTTGAGTCATATTGATGGCCATGATCATGACTCTACCCCCTAGCAAATGGAATATAAAACTTGTCCATAAAAGCAACTGCAAAGATATTGAGAAAAAGAACTATCTCCACATAATGCAGCCAACTGTTTTGAGACTTAATGCAAAATGAAAAAAGTTACCTTAAAATTTCCACGGAGGCAGAAATTTCCACGGCCAGAAGCCGTCATATTTTGTTTAAAATTGCAAAGACCTAAAAATCAACTATCTGCAGAGATTGTTGACTTTACAGTGAATGAAAAGCAACACATTACCCTCCAATATATCAAGGTTTTCTCATCCATAAACCTCACAATAATAGCTCAAGCAGCTCAATTTTTCATCAAAGTAACACTGAATTCTAAACAAAGGGTTTAGGTTTTTTTCAAATTAAAACCTGAATTAATTTTGCAAAGAAGACACTCTATGAGACAGATTTACAGTGCATTTAACTCCAGAATTTTTTTATTAAACAGTGTAAGGAAAATAATAAAATATTTCTAATTTTATTGTGGTTTTGAGAAAGTCATACGATTAAAACCACATAAACTAACAGTGAGAAGTTTCTGGACACCACTGACCCATAATGAAATTTAAAGTGTAACCTACAAATAGTGTCCTGTCAAATCCTAGTAATTGACCTGTTTTGCAACAGGAATTCTTTTCAGCACTGTAACTTCTCAAGTGTTGAAATTCTGTCGGCTTGCACAGGTAGCCCAAATGTAACTGCACATTACTTTCTTCAGTGATTTTCCTTGTACTTTAGAAAATATAATCAGTATTACCTTGCATCCAAGGTCTGTCCCAGTATGTGAAGACAGTTCACTATTGATGTTGCATCATTTCCTAGAGAGAGAGAGAAAAATTATCCACCAATTAAGCAGAGCACAGAGTATAGCTTATTGACACGCTGCTAACTGTACTTCTGGATTTAATGAAAGAATAAATGACATAGCAGAAGAGCAACCAAACTTCTGCATAATTTCAAGTTAAAAAACATGCAGTTTTTTGTCTTAGCCTTGTTTACACAAATGCGGTAACTAGAGGCAGGAAAGCATCTCTCATAAAATAGCTGAGGCAGTCAAGATGGAAGCACTTAAATGTGGGGTTAATTAGAGCTGCAGTGTATTGTCTGGTTTTCATTTGATTTCTCTAAGTTTTGCTTTAACTAATTTTATCTGATTATTTACCTTCCCCCTCTCAGTAACATAAAAGCTGTTAACTTTCCAAAGTTGCTATTGCAGGAAGAGAACACTTATTAAAAAAAGTCATTAAAAAAGTTAGTTCCCTGGTGTTCCGCATAGTCTGCAGTCATTTATAGCTTAATTGGGTCCACATGAATAACAGCCCCTGACATAATACACATATTCTGGAATTATTTTTCCCATTCAGGTATGTAAAAAGAGGACTCAGACACAAGAAGCCTTCTATACACATGTACATCCCAAAATGCTGCCATGTACAAGCGTCTTTCTTCTAAGATCACTTTTTAAATCCAGAAAAGATGTATGCTACACAAATCTGAACCACAGCCTATTTTTAAATTTACTTTTTAAATTAAATTACGCAAAAATAAAACTGCCTTTTCTTGCTTCTCTTTAAATTTTCTTGATTAAAAAAAAGTAGAAACAAATGGAATGTTTAAGAAAGAAGTATTTTCAGAAATCTATCTGCATACAGTGTACTATATTCTCACTGGTGGTTATTTCTTAAAAATAAAAGCAAACATTCAAGTAAAATTAGCAATTGTTTCAGTGAACTAGAGATTTTAAAAGATAAATTGCAAGGAATGTGTGGGAGGTTCGTTGCAGCACTGAGAAAGTTGTCCTGTGCTACCAAAATGAGGAAATACTGTTGTGGTGTTCATCCACAGCAGATTAAAAAAAACTGAACCACAGCTTCCACAGCTGCCTCAGCCAGGCAGCCTCACCTTTTTTTCACTGGCATGTGTCATCCTGCAATGGTACAGTGAGCAGATAAGAAAGCTGAGGCAACCTAAAAAATCCTACCAAAATCACCACCCCAAAAGATTAAGGTTTTTTGTCAGATCAAACCTTTTTCCTAATTATTTTGATGAACTGGTGATAGGAATGCCCGTGCTGATGAAAAGAGTGCAGGACAGTGCTAATGGCAGCAGGTATGGAGGGAAGTACTCAAAGCAAACCAGACAGTGGATTGGACCATCACAGAATCATGGAATGGCTTGGGTTGGAAGGGACCTTAAAGATCATCTAGGTCCAACCTCCTGCTTTGGGCAGGGACATCTTCCACTAGACAAGGCTTGCTCAAAGCCCCATTCAACCCAGCCTGAACAGCCACAAATTCTCAGCAACCTGCTCCAGAATATAATGGCTTACTAGAAATTTAAACAGTATAAAAATTGAATCAAGCTACTTATATACTTGGTTTTTAAATTTGAGAAAATATAAATGTATATGCTCAATTCACCAAAATTATTCACTGAAATCTTTAATTTCTGCCCAATAATACTAATGAAAACAAATCAATAGCCTTCCTCACGTACAGCCACAGCTCTCAAACTGTAAATTATGGTGGTCAAAATCTACTTTCACATTGTAAAGAAATAATGATTCCATGCTGAATGATAATTTCATAATCTCAATGACACTCTCAGATATGAAATGTGACTATTTAAGTTAATTCTTTAAGACATGCATGCTTAATTTCCCATTTTAACAAACTCCTATATACATCTTAAGCTACATGACTTTCACTAATGATTTTCATAAATGCATATTCATACATTTTATAAATGTATATTCAGAAGTACCTACAGCAAAACTACATAGAATTTTGATAGTTGTTATAGCAAATGCCACACTATACATAAAAGTTATTATTGAACAATGCTTGCTCACTGAAGATGACTTCAAAATGCACAAATCAGAGGCCCCAGGTGTGCTCAGTTATGAGCATTTTCTCCTCTTCTACACAGTCTTTGTCTTTGCTGGAATAAGTGTAATTCTCTTAATCAGATTTTCTCACATCATGCAATTCACTTGCAAGGGAAGACAAACTACTAGGTGACTTTGACTTGAGTTTATTAAGTCCATAGTAAACAACCCAATCATGCTCCACAGTCTCACGATGACCTTGTCACAATTCATGCCAAAACTACTGTGTTGGCATAAAGGTTTTGTACTCTGTTAGCTACTGCAGTCTAGGAAAAGAGTTAAAAAACAAACTGTAGCCATCACAAATAATCAGCTGATCCTATCTGACTTATCTCCTAGCACTTGAACTCAGCCAAACAACAGGAAATAAGCAAGGTGAGATGTGGAATAGAAAAGATCTTTTTTTTTAGTACTGAAGAAAGTTACATTGACTTAGGTTTTTAATTTCAACCATGACTTATTTTAGGGAAAAAAAAAAATCTGAAAACCAAATGCACAAATAACAAAAAAGATTTCCAAAATTTTAATAGTATACCTGAGCTAGTTCATTCTTTGAAGAAACAACCTAGGGTATAAATCAGAGCTTATGTGTAGGCTTGTGACATATTCCACCCTTCAGAAAAAGCTGCAACAATGCCACACAGCTGCAGAAATAACTCCATTCCTCCTATGATCTTTTGGCTTTATAGGCAAATCCACTCAGCTCCTCCCAAAATATTTAAAAATGATTATGCCAAAAAACCTTCCAATCTTTCTTCTTAGTTTAATGGTTTTCATAACGGTCTGTAAAATTTTTAAGCACCACACTGCAGCAGCGAGTTCCTTCCCTTCAAATTGAATGAAATATGCAGGAATTGAGTTAGATGCATGTTATCATAATCAAATTCTAATTCACTAGATAATTACCCAATTAGGTATGTTCATGGATGCTGAAATTTGCACTGCATCCATCATAGAAGCCATGTATGCACAGGATGTACTATTCCAACTCTCCTAGCACCACAGCATAAGAAAAAATTGCAAAGAATATGACTGTGCCACACAATGTATATAATGTATACAGTTGATAAGGACTTCAAATTGACTTCAGTCCAGTGATTTTCACATGGCATAAGACAAACACCGAGCTCCTGCCAAGGTCACGTAATACTAGAAAGAGAGTACACATGCGTATGTGGAGTCAAGCACATCTGGGAATATTCAATTATTCCAGAGAACATAACTAAGCATTTCAGCCCACTTCTAATTTTCATTAATGACTTTCCAAAACAAATGTTCAATTCTGATTGTCAAATGTTTTTCCCAAATGATTTAGAACATTACAAATCAGTAATTTTAATTTACTCATCAAAATTCTTTGATACGATAATGAAACCCAAATATTAGTTTAAGACACACAGAAAACTAAACAACCCCCAACACCTCCACAAACTGAAAACTACAAAGCTTTTTATTCTACCTAAAAAAGTCTTTGATCTACCAGTCTAAACAATTGGTGGTCTATGTAGACCATGCATTTCAGCCATGCAGCATGCAACAAAGCAGCACTTAATACAATGCAAAAATGGCAAAGAAAACCAAGTGATGGCCATGCTAGTATTTGTCAAGGGTCTCCTTACCAAACAGTGAAATCCTATGCCTGACAAGAACTCCAAGTTTGCAGAACAGGCTGAAGACAAAAGAAAAATAAAAGAGAAGAGAAGGGAAAAGGAAAAAATAAGGGGGGGAGGGGGGGGAGAAAGAAAAAATAACAGCTGATATATGAGCAGGAAAAGCAACATGATGTCACGCAGAAAGAATCAATTGTCTGAGCAGAATGTGAGACAGAATACTAAAGAAAGAATTTTCAAGTGCATATCCTTAACAAACATGGTTAAATAAGCACATATTATAATTAAAAAAAAAAACAAACAAAAAATTAAAAGCAAAGCTAATTAATATAAAAGCGTTCTACACAATAACCCACAAGGAAATAACCATCAAAGCTTTAAAAAGTAAAATGTGGTCATTGTGCTACACAGGATACCACTAACAATTTGAAAACATAAGGCAAGGGAATCAGATTAACTGAGGTGTGCGATGGCAAATGTTTAACTAGTTCAATTAGGTTCTTGTAAACTTGAACACAGCAAGAATTTCTTTTCAAATAAGAAATATTACCTCTTACATGGTTTAAAACAATATGATGACTTTTTATTCACGTTTGAACTACTTCCTGTGCTGATGAACAGCACTCCATTGAGAAAAAAGAAGAGTGAAATTTTGCATTAATTCAGAGAAGCAGGAGCAAACTACCCTACCCAAATTGACCTGGGCTCCAGATTAAGGAGGAATTAAATCAATCTTCATTATCTGGTTTGGTGTGAGAATTTTCACCATGAACATCCATTTTGGTGTTATTATTTTATGCTGCAAACCCCTTGATTTGCTATAAATGACATGAACAATATCATGTCATTTTATTAAGCTACTTAATTAATAGGCACACTGGCTATTTATTAGCCTCTGATTTAAAAGCAAAAGATACAATAAGCATGTCTGCACAGCCTATGGATGAGATCTGAACATGTTGTTCCATTGACAGACAAGAGCATGGTGTCAAATGGAAACATTTATGTCCAGAATCACAACAGCCAGGTTAATGTGGTATTGAATCCAGCTAATTAGCCAATGCACAGTGATCCACTCTAGCAACAGCAACTGCTCTGTTTTAGAAATGAGCCTGCTTCTTGCGTGTTCAGGGATCTCTGTTCACTTTTTACTCCATGATGCAGACATATACTATATATTCTTTTATGAGGATCTTGGATTACCAAGTCCAAAAGGAAAAGCTGTAGAGAAGCATGTTAGCGTCATATAGATTTTGTGTCCATTCTGGAAAAGACAAATAGCTTATCACTCTATCCTATGTTCTGACATACAAAGGTTACTCAGCTGACTGTACCATTCATTAGATGCTATGCTTTCACAAAGTGAGATTGAAACTATTATGTGTCTTTATTTGAGGTCAAATAAATAAAGAACTCCAAATTTCCAATACCTAGATTGATGTTCAGAACCAATTTCATACAGTAGTTCAAGAACTTGTAACATGGTCTACTGGATGACAAATTCGAAAAACCCAATCATGAAGAGGCTGGTTACAAATACAACAGAATATAATGCCACCACATTTCAGGAAGAAGCCTGACCCATATTTGTCAGCAAAATAGATCTGGATTTACTGTATTTTCTGAACATGGAATGGTTGTTGCATATGCTAAGACATTCACTGTATTATCAGTATCCAAAATTATACTCTTTCATAGCTTAATGAATGCAAGTTTATCTTCACTGGAAAAGGAATGCTGCCCTTAGCTTGAAACAAATTCTTTGTAGGAGGCGCACTCAATACGATTCATCCAAGACTTCCCTGTACCTATTTTCTTCTCCTCAGCTGACTCATCTGGATGGTACATAACCCAATCAATTACGGCAGCAGTTCTGATATTTTTGTAGGACTATATGTTCAGGAATCTCACACAGCTATGGAGCATATGGTCATAAATCCTGAATCTCTATGCAGCAGGTATGCTGATACATCTGACATATTCCAGAAGTAGGGAGCTTATTGGCATGACTTAACAACTGTAAAAATACTGTTATCCAGGATATTACAGACAGAAAATTAGCAGCTCATAAGACTGGAAAATTATTTATATGCATGCATTTTGATACAGTTTTTAAATCCCTTGAAGAATAATTATGAAGAATTAATGAAGAATTCAGATAAACTGCCAGATCAGATTAGTCCATGAGATTATGCAAAGTCAATACAGCCATTACTCACTTGAGCTTAATATTGTGATAGAAACTTCACTCAGTATTCACACAATCTTGCAAGCCCTGCATGTCTGTATGACCACCAACTGGCCGTCAGCCTCAAAATACAGCAATACAATATTGCACGGTTCATGCCCAAGAACAGCCAAGAAGGCAACCATCATACATGCTCACATTACAGGTACTCAAGAGGTCCTGTGTGAAGCTTGTAATCCACCTTACTAAATGGGAAATGTGGGTTTCAATTCAATCAGAACTGAAATTAAATGAAAACATCTTAGAGAAATTGTCTTAAAAAAAGAGTAACGTCAGGGAAAGAATCAAGTATTTCTGTGATAGTACTACTCATTACTATTTATAAAATTATATAGCAGAAACAATGCAACTCCCTTATTTTTATTCTTATGATGGACATTAATAATGATATTTATTGAAACTCAGCTACAAATAAGTTTGGCTTATAACTCTAACATAAAATTATGCAGGAATAATGATTTCAGCATATACCTATTTCTAACAGTAAAAAATGATACATAATTGTATAGCCTGTGCCACAGACTGTGCAAGGGTTTTGCTGTTGCATATAAGGATAAATTGAAGTTCCCTGCATGCTAAAATCACCACCTTTTAAACAGCATGTAATAAATCTGTACGACTCTCCATTTTATACAATGAATTTTCCTAACAGGAAAAGAAAGTGAAAAATGTTTAATTTGTGTGTACATAAAAATATCTCTGTTCCTCCCCCTTCTCACTTTCCCACAATCAACTGCTGCCCTTTAAAGACCAACACACATATGCATAGACATTAATATTATTTTAAGCTTTACCTTGTCACCATTTCTTTCTCTTTATTAGAGGCGTGGCCTCCACTGCTGAGAGGCCTACTTGCTGATGATAAGAAATACAGGCGATGATTTTTAAAGTACTGATCAATCAAAGGGAGCACAACCTGAAATTATATCAGAAAGAGTGGTTATCTCAAGACCTTCTTTACTGTGTTCTGTATTATACTTTGTAAGTCACAACTAAAGACAGGAGATTTCAAACAGGTTTTCTGTCTTAAAACTTCTACCTGTTTGGATTTATTCTTCAGTAGCTATTCCTCTGAATTTATTTAATATTCAAGGCACTTAATATGGCATCAAGAAAGGCAGCAGAAAAAAAAAATTATGTTATCACTGGGACTTATCTGTGGTTTCTTTAGGAGGAGTACAAGACAGAAAGTATAATTTAATTTTACCTCATAATTTAAGATTTTTCCTATACCACATAACCAAATACAACTATTGCTCTTTGTTCTTTTTAATGGAGGTTTAAAAAAATTCACCTACAACTGTCAGCATTCTAACAGCACTTCATTCTTGATTTTTCAACTAGAACTCCCAAAACAACCTCATTTACCAAGGGCTGGTGCCACTTTTTACTTCCTGCGGTGATTATTACTCAGTGCCCACTCCGGGTGTCAGCCAGAAGGAGATCCAAAATAAATGTCCAAAAATAAAATATGAAATCGCTTCCTTTTTGGGGCATGATTCACAAGAGAGTGGAACGCTAGCTTCTGAGTCAATCAGCTTGGCAGATAACACCACATGGAAGTACTCTAAGGCATTGAAAAAACTTACTGCAAAGGATACCAGGGTTAGAAAATGCTGCAAACAGTCACCTTTTCTTATTCACTAATGAATTCAAAAGGCATTTTGAATATGCAAATATCATACAAGCCCTTATGTGTGAAAGGCATCAGCAGATTTTCTTCATTTATAATGTGTAAAATCATGACAGAAAAAGGAGAATTGTGCTGAGAGGAATTTCGTGACTGTTAGGAGGAAGGGGAAGGGGA
>VZSE01014387.1:132094-148047 GCA_013398275.1 Promerops cafer | reverse complement strand
CATTTCCTCTGGTCCTGTCCCTTACCTGGCAAAGGTAACCACTGGTACCTAAATCTGGGTCACCCCTACTGCAGAGCCAGCACATCCCAGCAGGAGGGATTGCCACTGGCCCAGTCCCTGTCCCCTCAGCAGCTGTGGTTGTGCTGTCACCTCCTCTGAGCAGCACTCAGGGCACACTGAACCCCACCAAGCACGGGGGGCTCTGCTGCTGCAGGCCTGATGGAGCCTGCACAGGTTTGTTCAGCACCTTCACTGCAGCTTCGTTGGCTTTTTGACCTCATCTCGCAGGTAAATAGGAAAATTTTGGGGCCAACCAGGCCAGGTGTGTGCCCTCTGCTCCCACCCAAGGCCACCACAGCAGGAGGAGGTGGCAGCTCCTGGAGAAAGCCTCGTGCTTGCTTTGCTCTCTGGTGGGCACTAAAGCATTTCAGGGCTGAACCTTCTGCCTAATTTGTCTATGATTTCCCTACAAGAGCCCATGAAGGAAGGGATTTGGGATGTTAATGTCTTCCCCTGCATAGTGAAAGGATTCATCTCAGCCTTCCATGCTGTACTGACTGGTGCTTTACCTTTTAATGGTCATTATTTCAACCCTTCCCCACCATTCTTACATCAAAGGACATTTATTCCACCACAGGGAATTTTAAAGGCATCTGTGTTGTGCTTATCCTGTACTTTAAGGGGGAACAGGAAGCAAAGACTTTTTAGGGCTCTTTCTTTGGTGTTGCCATTTAATTACTCTGTAAAGAATTCTTCCAAGGGCTGGAGAAACATGGCCCAGGGGAATCCCACAATCCCAGGATGGTTTGGGTTGGAAGGGACCTTAAAGATCATCTCATTCCACCCCCTGCCACGGGCAGGGGCACCTTCCACTAGCCCAGGTTGCTCCCAGCCCTGTCCTGACCTTAGGACAAGTGGCCCGGGGCTTTTAAAGCCACTTGAGAGGGACACTTCATCTGTCCCCACCTCCTGCCTGCCCCTGCTTTTGTGGCCATGGTTTCCTTCCTCCCCTCACAAACAGTTTTTCCATGCAACTGGGTCACCTTTGAAAGTCAGCAGAAGTGGAGTTACTTTGTTTAAAATAAAAACATGTATTTCTATCACCTTAGGAGTTGTTTCTCTTTTGGCACAGGGCCCCTCTGATCCTCCCACCTCCTTTTATCAGCATCTTCAAAAGAGAAAGGGAGTTATAATTGCTTTCTCCCCTCACCACAGAAGAAAGGGAGAGGCTGCTGTTCCCCTCTACTGGCATCCTGAGAAGAAACACGCTTTGAGCTAGCATTTATTTACAGAACAAAAATAACATCTGGATTTCAAAGGGCAGAGCAGCTCAGAAGAACGAGGCTCTCTCCTCCCTCCCCAGCTTCTGCTGATCCCCACCCACTGCCTGCAAAGCCCCCTGCTCTGCTCCTCATCCCAGGGGCTTCTCCCTCTCTCTCAGCATTGTTTGGCTTTTGCCACAGAATCCCAGACTGGTTTGGCTTGGGAGGGACCTCAAAGCCCATCCAGTGCCACCCCTGCCATGGGCAGGGACAATTTTCCACCATCCCAGGTGCTCCAAGCCCTGTCCAGCCTGGCCTTGGGCACTTCCAGGGATCCAGGGGCAGCCACAGCTGCTCTGGGCACCCTGTGCCAGGGCCTCAGCACCCTCAGAGTGAAGAATTTTCCTAATATTTAATCTAACCCTGCCCCCTGCCACTTTGAAGCCATTAGATCTCCTGTGGAGAAGCAGGGAGCAGAAAAATGCAAAGAAACCAGTAGTTCCACAAGCCTGATTCCTTGCAGCTCTTTGATTTTTGCTTTATTTTCTGGCTCCTGATTCAGCAGAATCCTCTGAGTCCTGTCACACAAAGCATCTCTCCCACACGTGCACCCCTCCCTTTCCAGTGATGGGAAAGCTGAATTTTCTCTCACATTAAGCCCTTCATTGCTTTAAAGCTGATGAATTGGTGTCCTCAGAGCCATTACCAAAGGTGGCTGAAATTCCCAAAAAAAAGTCCAGAACCTCTTAGTAGGGACAGACTAATTAAGAGGCCTGTTTTCATTAAGGCTAAAAATCCACCTGCACACTGCCACATCCCCACTACTCCCTGGAAAGGCACCTTTGGGATGTGTTACATCCCATTTCACCTCCTCAACACACAAGTCTTGCAGGAAATGCCTCCAAGAGTCCCTGAAAATAAAGAGCAAACTTGTTAAAGCCACAGAGAGATTCTGTCACAGCCTCCTGCAATCCCCTGCTTGGGAAACTAAATTTCTATACATGAATTTATAAATATGTTTATACAGTTCAGCTGATGAATTGGCCACAGGGGTCACTGAAGGTGCCTGCAAAAATGAAATGATTGATCAGTCTTGTTTCTCATATAATCAATAAATTCCAAACACTGAATGAAGACAACCATTACAAAAAAAGCCATTTATTAGATATATGTACATATATACATATACATGCAAAATGATTTTATACACATTTACACAGGTTCAATTATTAATACAGTGCAAAAATGTCTAAAAAGGTACCAGCCCACCTTCTACAAACTCAACAGGTCTTTGGGAGAAAGGGAAAAATAAAAAAACCCAGAGAATTACCAGCTTCATAAAGTGACTAAGCACTGCAAATCTGGAAATCATTGAAGTTTATTCTTTGCCAATTTGCTTGTGCTGAGCTGCTGGGTGAGGAAGAGAGTTTCCAAAAGACTTATCTTGCAAAGTGACAGAATGAAGGAGATACAATTTAGACCACATTAACCAGTTTAAAGTTGAAAAAAGGGATGGATTCCTCTTTGGGGATTTGATTCAATACAAGAAAAATTCCAGGTTATGAGTCAGATTTTGTGTTCTCAAACTGCAAGTCATTCTTTTTTATTAAATCTTAAAGCACTGAGATCAATGTAAACTATTTTATTCCTCTTGCTGTTTTGCCAGGAGAAAATGTTTAACTGTATAAATACCGTGTGGATATGGAAATTAAAAATAAAATTAAAAATAAAAATAGGTCAAAGTCTGTGTGCTCAGCCTCGTGCTGGAATCCCAACCCAAACCTACAAAGTGCACACAGACTAATCCATGTCAATTCCTTAAGGTGGTTTACACATATTACAGGGAAATAAAAGGTTGCAAAGGGATTAAGACCAACACCAAAACAGAGCTTTGTCTTTGGGTAGGAAACACCTGAAGATTCAGTCACATTCCCCAAAAATCCACAAAGCAAAAAACCACAAGTTTAGGCAAAGGCAGAACTGAACTGATTTGGTTCGATTTTACTGAAACGTTTTTAGGAAAACCAATTCAAAAAAAGCAGAATTTAACCCTTGTCCACTCTGTTAATTGCTCAATTACCCAGACTCTGCTCCAGCACTCCTCTGCAGAGCTGTGGCTGCCATGCCCTGGCTCAGGGGTGGATCTGTTTCAGGACAGAGCAGCTGGAAGCTCGGGAAGCATCAGCATTTTTCCAGCCAGCTCTGAGCAAGGCTGAGGAATGCCCAGCTGTAAATGCTCTGTGTGCCTCAGGCCAGAGCTGGGCTGGCTTTAGCCAAGCCCAGGAGAAACAGGAAAAGCTCTTTTTCCTCCAGAGTGAGGATAAAAAGGCAGGAGCAGGGAGTTGGCTCCTGTCCTAAAGTCCTTGTCATGAAGTTTTGTCTGTCTGTAGTATAAAATGCTTCATCCTTTCCCCACAGGAATCCAGTGGGCTGATATCCAATTTATGCTCCTGGAAAACACCACCAGTCATCAGATCCACTATCCTTAAAGTGTTTAGTTTCTAGTGTCAGATTTTTGGGGTGTTCTTTTTTCAGATTTTTTTTTTTTTTTACACTTGTAATCCAAGCTCGTGGCTGAGTTCCCTGCAGTCCCCAGAAGTAATTTACCAGGGAAAACTGGGACTGAACAGCATGAAAATTAAGAGCAGTACAAAACCCTTCACATCTGTGGGGTCATCTTGGTGTCTCAGGGACAGTGGTTGAATTGTGGCTTCATTTCTCCACTTGCACTCTGACAGAAAACTGGGATAATGACAGACAAACAACTTTAATCCACTCCCTTATAACAGAAAACCTTTCCCTTATGGCACACAGCTCGAGCTCTGTCCTTAAATGCCTGGCTAAAATATTCCTCCATCATTCCTACCAGACTATTCCTCACAGTTTGGAGGTTTTTAGCACGTTGCTGCTGCAGTAAGTGCAGTGAAGAAGAAATCCCTACATCTTCCTCCTGGGAAAAGCTCTGGCACTAAATGTCCTGGATGTCCTAGAAACTGTTCAGGTTGTAATGGGCTGCCCATGGATGCTGCTGCTGCAGTCAGCTGCATCCAGAAGTGCTTCCAAGGTACAGCACCACAAATTTCTGGTCTGATCCTCATGTTTGCATCCTGAGATTCCAGGAAAAAGAAAGGAATTTTGTCAAGTGTTCCTGAAAAAAAAGACAACTCTGCTGCATGTTAATCTCTTTGCAAGCAGAGGTAGAGACTATGTGAGAGGAAAAATAAATCTTTGGTGAAAGAAATGGGGGTGACTAGAAAGAAAAAAAAATAAAAGGAAATTTTAGGACCATAATTCCACAATAACATACCTACAGTTCTCTACTCTCAGGCTGAATCTCTACAACCCCTCAAGGACAGCTGCATCAAACTGCTATGCATTTTTTTAACAGCCAGCCTAAATTATTCAACTGTGCTCCAAAATGCCCCTGTGCACCTCAATCAGGACAGAGCAGAACACCCAGTGCAGCAGAGGTTGGGAGTTCAGCCCTGCAGTCCCCTACTCCAAAGTGCACACTCAAACTCAGGTGAGTGTAACAACTCACCATTAACCACAGGTGTTTTAGAGAACAAAGAGAACCTGCTCTGCTTTCCATTCTTGGAAATGGCTTTCTACTCACCAGCTACTCATTTTTTTTTAAAAAAAAGTGAAGGAGTCAGTTGCCTGTCATAAATAGGCTTGGAAGAGTTACTATCCATACAGGCCAAGCAAACCTGGAATTGTCCTTATCCTAAAAGTGACCTTAGCCATGGAAACAAAGGCCACAAGAGCTGACAGATCACTTACACCCACTTGGATTACTTTCTGCTGCCCCAAGCATATTTGCAATTAACCCATGAGCACACACTTAACTGCAATGTGCTGTTCAGCCAAGGAGATATTTATAGACTTTATGGTTTATAAAAGAGCCACAGCCTCTTCCTGTCCTTCCAAACCTAGAGAAATGACCCTGAAGCTCACCCTCAGCATTTTCCCCACTGATACTGCATTCACCTCATTACAGCAAACAACCCCTTTACTCACATTTACCAAGAATCTTAATAAATTCTAGAGACAAAAATGTTACCCATCACTTTACCTTTTGTTTTACTACACAGTTTGAGTATTTGCAGCAGCAGGGCAAGACTGACCTGCCAAACTGTCACAGAGCCAGTGAGACAAATGGCAAAATGCTGTCTGGATGGTGGCAGTCAAGGAGGAAAAGCCTGCTGATGGTAAGAACTTGCATCTGGTGGTGACACCTGACAAGCTCTACCACGCACCACGTGAGATACCCTTGCTGTGTGTTGGACATAATTACAGGATCCTGCTTATCCCCAGTTGCTTGGAACTGTTCTCCTTGCAATAAACACTGCCATGGATGGTTAAAAACCACATTTTTGGCCAGGTGAATACAAAAAAGAGTTGTAAAAACAGAGTAGCAAACCCCAAGGTTTTTTCACACACCGCAGTCAGGCTGTTTCTCCAGGAGCTGCCTTGCCAGGATCTGGTAAGAGGAAAGAGAAGCCACTCCTATGTGGAAGGAGATCTGCCACAGGTTCCGTAATCCATACAAGTAGAGGTTGCATGAACAGACACAGAAGAGGAGCACAAATGTCTTCACCTTCCTGGCTGAGTTGTAGAAGAGGTACAGGTAACACTGCAAAGGAGCAGAGAGGGAGAGTCAGCACTGAGCTCTGCACAAATCCAGGGGTCCAGCTGGGAACTGCTGCCTGGGACAGCAGGAACCCATCTCCTGAGCATGTGATGAGCAAAACCCTCACAGGAGAAAATGAAAAGCTCCCAGTGCTGACAGAAGAGTCCCTTTTTCCCCTCAGGCAGTGACAGATCAACCTTTGTCACCTCAGGTCACAGTTTCCAACTGTGCTGATGCCACGGGCAGAGGCCAGCATGTGGAAAGCACTGCAGGCTGTGCACAGGCACTTTGGGAAGAAGCTGCTATAAATCAAAAGGAGAAGAGAGAACTGCTTTATTCAGCTTCCCTCACTTCAGGTACTCTCAGGGAAAGAAGCAGCAGAGAGCCTTTCTTTGTGAAAAACAACTTGCACCAAGTACTTAAATCTAAATCTATTAGATCTAAATTCATCTATTGGATCTAAATTCATCTATTGGATCGAAATAAATCTATTGGATCAAAATTAATCTCTTCACCTCAAAGCTCTGCCATGAGCAAGGGTGTAAGAAGGCTGAAAGACACTAAATTGTATCATAATACAGCAAATAATCCCATAAATACATCTAAATCTGCAGATAGTGGTCCCCAAACCATTATCCAAAAGCAACAAGGGCAATGAATGCACTGTAGGCATCAGTTACTCCTAGAAACAAAACTGCAGCACCTTCCTGCAATGCCAGGCTATAGAAGTTGAAGATTTTCCAGCAAATATTGCCCTCAAGTTAAAGACTGTGGAAATTTTTAGGAATTCAAGGAGCCTTTCAAGAAAAACCAATTAGGGACATATTGTATTTTCCTCATTCAAACTCTTCTGTGTAAGACCAGAGAAAATAACCCCATTATGGAAATATACCCCATTTTTTTATGGAAAAAATCTAAGGAAGCACCAGGATTCAGTGTAATTTTTCATGTAAATGACACCATTTTCAATAATGTTGCTGTCCAATATTTGCTCAGTCCTCGAGGTGGTTGTGCTCCCAAAGCCCATCACTACGTCTGACACTGACAGGAAGATGTGGTGTCCATCCCTTTGGGAAGAAACCATCTTTGGGGTGGCATTTATCCATCACACCCAGCCCCCTCTGACTTGTCAGAACATGGAAACACTGAAAAAAGCCTGCAAATGCAATTTTCCAAGGGTCAAAATGTGCCTTGAACTGCTTTTGTGCCACTTCACTGGAATGAATCAATGGAATCACCTAGGCAGGATATTAAAAACCTCTGCTTAGCTGAAAATGGCTCTGTCTTGTGAATTATAACAGAAAAATAATCAGCAAAAAAATTTCATTTGCAGTTAACTTACCTGAAAAACACAGGCTAGAAAAGGTAGAAAAAAAGCTATCACATTTCCAATTCCTTCGTGGTCCTCCTGTTGGGATTAAAAGAAGTGACAACTACGTCAGGCACAGCTTTTAGCAAGTGCTGCTTGATATTTGAGAACATTATAAATATAGTCAAGAACCTCTTATCCCAGTTTATGTTGATTGACTGTAACAGTGTTAAACACCAAGATCAGTATCATTGGATAAGACACCAAGAACTGAGGCTTATGTGACAGTTTCTGCTAAATTAAACTGTGTCAGCATACAATCAAGACACTTTTTTTTCCCTTTTTTAAAGTTGTTTACAGTCTCATCTTTATTTCAAAAAAATTACAGAAAAGGATCTAAAATAAAACACAAGACTGGAGAAAAAGAATCCAGGCAGCCTGATAAGAATAAAATATTTCTCAACATTTAAACTTCTCTAGAACAGAATAAAATGCAAAATGTTGTGGTATACAACAAAATGCACAAGGTGCAGCAGGTGAGTAAGCAACTGTACATTTCCTGGAGAAACAAAACAATTCTTGTGGGAAGATGTGTGCTCAGCTAAGGGGCAGAACAGCCACCCTTGAACTGGTTACCCAAGAACTCTGTGCCTTTCACCCATTCTCAGGTCTGAGAGCAGTCAGGGTTACCTGGAAGGAATATTCTGCCAGATGAACTCCTCGGATGAGGTTCAGAGCTCCACACATGATGTTCAGAACAAGTGACAGAATCCCCAGGGGGGTCACAGGCTGCATTCTGTAAGTAGGGTCTTCAAATGAAATGAAAACCAGACATTAGTGACAGTTTGCACTATTACTTTCAATCTTTTAATAGAAAACACCACAATTACCTTATGTGGGTTTTAAACACTTTCAAAACCTTTCATGCTTGCTCCAGGGAAGACTGATTATGAACAGAATAATTTTTTTTGTTGTTTTGTATTGCAGTATTCAGTTCTTCACACATCAGAAATCATCAAGAGCTGTGGAGTATTTTTAAACAGGTCAGCAACAGATTTTTCTTGACCTATTTGGCATCGATGTCTGCTACGGTGGTGCACCTAGATAATTCTTTGTTTATTCCAGCAGATGAGGATGCTCAGCACTCCTCACAGGTCAGCAGAAAAGCCAGAGGCTTTCACCACCCAAAGGTCTGGGGAAGGGCTTAGATTTCCCAGCAAGGCAGCAATTCATCTCCTCCTTAACCAGTAATTAAGTATTTCTTCCCACTGGCAGCCTGAGGGCTCAGGCTGCCCACATTTCACAGGTAATGAATTATCTGCCTCCTTCCTTTCTCACCTTCTCTGCTACTACTTAACACCCACACTGCTGAGCAGCAATTCTGCAGGATAATCTCATTGATACATCGCTAATTAAGGTCAAAGTAATTACCATAAATGTGTGTTTAGCTTTGGAATCTGCTGCCTTTAATTCAGGCTCGTCCAAGAGCACACCTCCAGTTTTCCCTTCTGCTTGTTCAACAACAGATTCCACACTTGATCCTCACCTACATTTCATCCCTGCCCTTGGACCCCCACAAGCAGGACACTGTCAGTTTAGTAAAAAGTGGAAATTTGCAGCTCAGATATCAAATCCTGCACCGATGTCCCCAAGACACAGGAGAGAATGAATGAGCCCTCAAGAAAACCATCCAGCCCTCAGGATCTCCTCCCTGTGTCCAGGTGTATCCAGACCCTGACTATTTCAGATAAACTGCACCTCTGGCTTCCTTCTGAGTGACAGATGAAACACCACAACAGCCACCACATGGATTCAGAGAGGAAAACACTCCTGCCTTCTCCTTCAAGCCAGATTTTGATAGATGGATGTAAAAAACTCTGGTGCCAAATTAATAGAGGGATGTAAAGCACCTTTCATCCGTGTCTCTGTAATTAATTTGTCTGGCATGCACTCACACACCCATAATTTCAGCTCCAAAGCAACTGCAAAAGGAACTGTATCAGCTCAATTTGATATGTGTCACTTGAGGGAGCATTACTGGGTATTACAGACAGAATGGTGTAACTCTGTCACTCAAAGGCAATTTGGCTTTTCATTTGCTACACAGTGACATTTAAAAATAACTTCTAGCAGCATCTTTATTCATTCACTGACCCCACAATTCAGTTTCCTTCATTTTTTTTCCTGCTATTCCTACTTTTGATTAATTAAATAATGTTGCAGCTATATATAAGTGTAACTCTCCCACAGAGATTTCCTAATAAATACTGGTTTTCTTCCTAAAATTCTAAGGTTTACTTCAGAGGCATAAAATGTCTCTCAAACAAATTATAATTATCAAGCACAAGTGTCATTCATTGAGCAGGATCCTGCAATCTACAGGTGCCAAGAGTTCCCAGTCCCTAGGGGAAGAACAATGTGGCTCTCAATATATTGCTTCTGCAGCATGAAATATTATGTAAAAGTTACACTTTTTTAGTCCAGGGGGATAAAAAAATTGCTGTCACAGATACAGAGGAGATTAAAACACCCAGCTGCTCAGGGTTCAGATTCTGTGAAAACTGGTCTTGAAATGGTTTGCTGCAGAGATTTATTTCTGCTGTTAAATTCTGAGGTTTAACTCACAAACTGAAATTGCACAGAGAAGTGAGATGGATCCTGCTAAGGGAAAATTATTTCACTTCCTTGGGTGAAGTCAGACATATTTTTATAAAGAGAATTTCATACTGGAATGGCCTATTACATTAAACAAGGGAAAAGAAGAGTACAAACCCTCAGTCCAAGACAGCACAACTCTGCAGAAGCACAAACAAATACTAATTAGGCTTCACATGGATTTGACTCTTCAGGCACAGAAGTTGTTCACTTCAGAGCACAAGAGCCACACAGAAACATTCTGGGAGCTGTGGGTGATGCACCAGCAGGTTTGAACACGTTCAGAACAACTGCAAACACCCTCACACAGTGAAGAAATTGAAAGCTCTGCCCATAAAAGATTTTCTGGCAGAGGCCTGTGGCCATTTCACTGGATGGAGACACCAGAGTGTGCAGCAGCTTGGATGTGCCTCCTGCAGGCACAGCACAAGGCTGGACACTGAGTCACTGGCTCAGAGCTCTGCAGGAAGAGCACCAGGAGTGAGAAATGAAATCCCCCTCCAACAGCCTAAACTGAAATACAAGCACACAAGAGGCAGAGAGTGAGATGGCTTCAGAAACCAGCCCTTGGGAAGGCCTCTGCAGGACTCCCTGGGGGATGAAGAGCACTGGTCAAGGGGAGCTGCAGGATTCACCAGCTCGCTCACAAGACGAGTGGCACAAATTGCTCTGCAGCTTCCCCGAGGCAGCTGTGATGTGCAAAGTCCCCCTGCCCACAGAGAGCTCCTCAGAGCCCCCCTGTGCCCTGCACACAGCCCCAGTGTCCCCTGGAGCAGCACCAGCTGTGCCCACAGTGACACGGCTCAGGCTCGGAGCAGCAGCCAGGGCTGTGTGCCTGTTGATCAAGGGCACAAGGGAAGGGTTTTGCAGCAAGACTTGGGCTGGGTTTAGTTAACAAAAGAAAGAACAAACAGCAGAAAGAATGGAAGTAAGAAGGGAAAAAATCTCTTGTTGTCATGAATACTAACAAGGAGAAAGCTGCCCTGACTTTTCTGGCCCTTTTCACACCAAACTGAGGAGCCAGAGGATGAGCTCCCCCAGCTCCAGAGAGGCCAGGAGCAGCTCCAGCCACGTGAGGAATGTTTGGATCATCCCTGGATCGATCAATCTGCACCAAGGAGTGCAGGCACAATTCAATTCTGCTCTCCTGCAGCCACAGCATTTCAAACAGCCTCCTGCAGAGCAGAGCTGTCGTATAAATAACATTAATATGGAACAAACACTATGCCCACAGCTAAACTTAGAGCAGCAAAGTGGGATTCAGCTGGGAGGGAATGATGAGAGGAGAGAGACACAAGCCAGGAAAGCTGACTCCAGTGGAGGCAAACAGATGATCATAAACATGATCCTTAAAATAAAGGCAGAACAATCTGTGAGAGTATTTGGGTTAGACCAGAGAGAACAGCCAGAAATAAAAAGCCAGATGGAAAGTAAAGGAAAGCAATTAGGAATAAGGGGGAAGTGAACATATATTTCTGATCTGTGGACACAGACTAGATCATAAATATTTACTGGCACTGAAGCTGTTCAAAATTTAAAGAAAAAGTGTGAAGAATTTCTAAGCCTTGTCATAACATGAAAAGATTTAACCTTCAAGCACAGTTCTGAGGAGCACTCACAAATCTGACTGGCAAATGAAGTGGTTTCCATTCTATTTTTAATTCCTCCTGGCCAATGCCCTTCCATACTCTAATTTAAAATACCTATGTCAAATTAGATTCCAACTCATCTATCACAAACAATAAGATTGAGCAACTGGAACTTAATTTTATTAGTGTTTCATAAGCCAAGAAAAACAAAAACAAAAAAAAAGGAAATACAAGCTCATGGCACTCCAGCTGAATTTAAACCACCGTGCTAATAGGATTAAAATAGAGAATGGTTGAGTGGTGGACTTGGCAGGGTTTGGTTCCTGGTTGGACTCAATGATCTGAAAGGTTTTCTCCAACCTAAATAATTCTATGATTTCCTTTGTGGAGGAGGTAGGCAGGACCTTGACTGTGCAACTGAGACACAAGTAAGAGGTATCATTTTTATAATAAAGAAGCAGAGGTTGGTACTCCAAAAACAGGTAAAACGTCAGGTTTTGTAATAAAAAGGCCCCTGTCAAGCCTCTGTGTTATTTATACAGATACACAAAGCCTCTTTCAGAATTTTAGTCAAATGGATTAAATTAAAAAAAAAAATAAGGTAAAAGGCAAAAGTGAAGAGGGAAGAAAAACTCAAGCCAGACAATGTGGGAACAAAAGGTTACAGCTCATATTTTTCTCATCTTCTTTTCCCTCAAGGCTGAAGAAACTCACTCAGGCTGTAATTACAGATCTTTCATTACGAGTTTGCAACAAGCAATGAATCAGTGGAGCTTCTTTAGAAATTTGAACAAACAAGGATTGTAAGAGAGAATTCCACATGGAAAATATCAAGCCCAGCCTATATTTTCCATACAGAGAGGAAGCTGTAAGGCTGGAAAAAGCCTCCACAGCAGCCTCCAAAGCTCTGCTGCATACCTGCTGCAATGTAAAGCCCATATGTTGTTTACTATGATGGAAAAAGCCTTTTTTTGGTTGGACACACACACCGTAAATAAACATTTCTCGGTACACAAGGAACCCCCCGTGTTCTCCTGCCACGTGCAGGGTGAGGGTGAGGAACTCTCCTGTCACCTGGTGTAGAAGTAACTTACCAACCTCCACATGGCCTCCTGCATGCCCTCCATTGCTCAGCCCGTTCAGCAGCTCCGTGGCCTCCAGCTGCAGCTGCACTGGGGGCTGCAGCTTCAGCTCCTCCTCCAGCCTCCCCCAGCTGGCCTGGGCCCGGGAGCCACGGGTGCTGTTGAAATGCTGTTTCACCTTCTGAATGATGTTATCTGAAACAACAGGAAAAGCTGCTCAAATCACCTCTGAAAGATTGCTTAATTAATCCTTAGTGTTCTTAAAATCTAAATTATGGTGATATTTTATCATACCATGGCGTTCTCTTTGATTGTTTTAATTTCTTTAGTTTATTTCTTACTGATTTCAGTAAAATTCCATTGGTGCTTAGGGAACAAAAATACTTCTTTTAGGTATTTTACGGCACAGAAAGGTTTGGGATGGAAGGGACCTTAAGGATCATCCAGTGCCACCCCCTGCCATGGGCAGGGACACCTTCCACTGTCCCAGGCTGCTCCAAATGTCCAGCCTGGCCTTGGACACTTCCAGGGATCCAGGAGCAGCCACAGCTGCTCTGGGCACCCTGTGCCAGGGCCTCAGCACCCTCACAGCAAAGAATTTCTTCTAATATCTACTCTAAAAAATAATAAAAATGATCTGTAACTACCAGACAAAATACTAAAATCTTGAGCATCAAGTTCATCTTAGATCCAAACACAGGAAAGAAAAGGATTAAAGTATTAAATAAATAATCACACAGCAATATTAGGCACTCAGAAACTTAATAAAGTATAAGAGTAAAAATTATTTAAGAAATTTATTTCTTCTTTAAAAAATAAGCTTTATGCAATTAAGAGAGGCTAGAAACTCCCCAACTCCTACTCAAGTTTAAAAAAAAATAAAGGAGTAATGTGGATCTTAATATGAACTTCATCCTGGCTGTAATGTGCCCTGCAGGGAATCCACCCAAAATCCAAGATGGCTCTAGAAGAAGCTTTCCTGATGGATTTCTCAAGTTTTTAAGCCTGAGTTTAACACTGTTACTGAAATCTGGACTGAAGTGTGCAAACACACTGCAGGACATTATCCTTTTCCACAAAACTTTCCCACTGCAAGGGAATGGTGTCTTTCAAAGGTGTGAGGTTCAGTAGAGCAGCTGCTACTTGGCAAGAAAACCAATTATTTCAGGTTAAAAAAGAACCACTGAGCATGGTTCTGAAGTATTCTGACTCCCAGCCATGCCAGAAATAAAGCTGCCCATAATAATCTATTCTGTTTCCCTTTTTTCCTGTACTCATCTGTCTCAACTTGTCAGATTTTTTAAATTAAGTTAGAAAGTGTCTGAGATACCAATTTCTTTTTTCTTCTCTGCTTGTTCATCAATCACCACAGCATTCTGTTCATAACAGATGAACTCTCAGCAGCTCCACACCAAATACTTCAATAGTTTAGGGCATTAAAATCTCCCCCTCCTCCTCCACATGCAGGCAAAGGCACACCCAGAGTCACTTTTATCATCAGCCTTTGGCCAGGAGATGTTGTTTAACACCATCAATTTGGCAGAGAGAGGATTTTTACTATTAGAGAACAAAGTTACAAACCAAATTCAATAAAAGCATATGGTCTGGAAGCTGAATTGATGCTCCTTGTGTTGTAGGAAGCAGCAAATTCCCAGCGAAGCTCTTCCAGGAAGCAGAAGGCCATGATGGTGGAGTAGCTGCTGGAACAGATTGCCATGCAGGCAATATCCCCAGAAGAAAGGAAACTGAAAAGAAATTTTAAAAGATCACATCAACATAAAAAGGTGAAAGTCTTGCTGAACGTGAGGATGAAGCTGCACTTTCAGTCAGAACAAAATGTACAGACTGAGCTCAGAGCAGACTGCAAAAAAAAAGGGATTTTTGTTGTTGTCAAAGTCCTGCAATCCCTGTAGAGCTATTTTTTCCTAAATAATTATTTATTCTTAACTCATCCAGGATGCCTGAGCACAGTGAAGAGCACAACACAGACTTTATTAAACTGGTACATCAGTACAAATTGAGGACATTCTTTTCCCAGGCTGGCTTTAAATCATCTTCATAAAAACCAAGGTGGTCAGTAAATCAATTTTGAAAGAAAATGCAGAAAAAAAGGTAAAAGCAAGGAAGTTTGTTCCCAGGAAGCAGATGGATTCCTTGCTTCCCTTGAACATGGCAACATCATATTAACAGCACAAAATATTTGCTGATTTGCACAACCCAAGATTTTCAAACATTTCCTGCTACATCACAATAAAAATTCTACTCCTAAAGGGGCTTCTCTAACACTAAATCCATATTTATGTGAAATTTTCCACTGCAGATGGTCCAGACCTTCCAGGAGACTTCTCAGGGATATCCTCCCTTGCAGCCCAGCCATTTGTCAGCAGGAAATCACTTTAACACCCAAGTTTTGAAACTGAACAATTTGTCTCCTTCCTACAGTTCCTATATTTCATCCCAACTTCATTTCACACTCCTGCTTTCTATTTCACTGCATTTTTCTTTATTTGCTGTACTGTGCACTTGGGATTTACAGTTTTGCTTGGCTCTGCCAGCTCAGTTCCACTGGGGAGCTTCCCCAAATTCCTGCTGCTCCCAGCTGGGAGCTGGGATCAACACCATGCCTAGCTAAAAGCACCTTTCCCAAGCTGTCCATAATTTATGGCCTTTGGGCCACGGATCCTATTGCACCGCTCTCGCTGCAGAGCCAGGCCTGAGCTGCTGCCCAGCAGACTGAAAGCAGCAGGACTGGCTGGCACCACAGGGCACGAGTTTGCACCGAGGGAAAAAGGAACTGAGATGAAAATCTCTGCTTTTCCAGCTGTGCCACTGTCAATTCTTGTATTTTTTAACTGCCCCAAAAAGGGATGCTTAGTTTTAGTTTAAGGTCATTTAAAGTTTTCTTCCGTTTGCTCGGCAGAAATGCAATCACAAACTAAAATTCGCTTCTTAAATGAGTTTAAACAAATTTCTTCATTTCTTTCTCTGTAATTTCTTTAATAAATTTCTTCTCCTAAACGAAATCATTCCAAGGCACTTGGATGCCCCTGAAAGGGCTTTGTAGAAATCCATGATACTCCAATTGCTGAGAGTAACAAGCACTGCCCGTTGAGCAGGAGGCTTTTTGCTACACAAAATGAAAATTAAAATGAGCCAAATATATATAAATAAATTAAGAAATATATATATAAATATATAACTAAATATGTATAAATATTGTGTATGTATCTATGAATATATAACTAAATATGTGTAAATATTGTGTATGTATATACAAATATATAACTAAATATGTGTAAATATTGCGTATGTATATACAAATATATAACTAAATATGGATAAATATTGCATATGTATATACAAATATATAACTAAATATGGATAAATATTGCATATGTATATACAAATATATAACTAAATATG